>CABFOW010000416.1:0-42808 GCA_902141385.1 Timema californicum
TGCCGGGACCGAGGATTGAACCCCGGCCGCCAGCACAGAAGTCTGACACCTTACCCCTAGACCGCCAGGTCACCTTATTATATTAATATTTTTCTTGTAAAAAAAAACAACCTAGTCGTAAATATTTTATAAACACTTATTACTGAATATATTTTGTATAACCTTTTTTTTAGTGTTAAATTATTTATGAAACCTTTTATATTTACAATAGTAAAGCTTAGTTTATAAGCCATGTACTGATATAATCAGTCGGTCCAGAAAGTGCACGTTAAATAAGGAAATTATTAATTTTTTTTTAATGTTTTCCGGTAAAACTTCAATAATTCAGTACGGAGAAAAATTGAACCGCTTATAGAGGGAAGGGGGGCCGGCGGGGAGGTCAGCTGGTTGTGTCGTACAAGCTAAAATGTATCATCTGGCGAGCCATTGTTTCAACACGTATGACCCACATATACTCAGGTTGGACCACACGCATGACGTCATCGCACCACTCAACACGTTTACAATAACAGACACTAACTCAATTCCCAGACAAGTGCAAATAAATCTGCAACCTCTTCAACTCTTATAGAAGAGGGAGGGGGGAAGGGTGGGGGGTAGAGAAGAAGGAAAAGTTCAAAAACAATTCCAGCTAAAACTGTAACAATCGTACTTACTCGGCAAAGATTGACGTTTATGGTGAAATACAAAATAAATTTTTTTGAGTTAGAGTCTTTAAATGAAGAAGTTGCATTCACAAATAGTGCCCGGCAAACAGCAGAATATTACGGGTTCAATTCTTTTATTGGGGGTGACCTAGTGGCCCAGGGGTAAGGTGTCAGACCTCTGTGCAGGGGTCCTGGGTTCAATCCTCGGTCCCGGCACAAATTTATCCGATTGCCGAAACCCTCCCTTACCTCTGACAAGACTAATCACAACTTGTGAATGTGGGGAATGCCAGGCCTCCACCGTGGTTCGGATTCCACGTTAAACTGTAGGTCCTCCATTTAATCTCACAATCACCCTACCATTACACATTAGCGTAAGTGCGTATAACCCGAACGGGTAGTAAGACGCGGTGCTAATAATACTCATATGCGTTGTTATTTAAATTAAAGTAATGTTATGCCTTGGTGAATCAGACCTTTTTTTTAGGTCATGATTAAACCGAGGATTATAAATGTTTGGGGTCGGCAAAGTTATCGTTGTGGATGTTTGACTCTTATGTATAGTTATAAGGGTTTGAATCCCAGAGATTGCACTGAAACTTGGTTTTTTTTTCAGGATTAACGCCGTTTTCAAGACCAAATTACCTATGTTATCCAGAAGAAATTTCCGTTTTTCCAAACAAGGAAAGAGTAATAAAATTTGATTTTTCAGTGAACCGACTAATTTGAAATCAAGTCATGTAACAGGTTTTAAATAGTTTTATATATATACATATATATACACACATAATATGGTATATGGCCAATATATATTTTAGTACCGCACCTAACCGTTTGGGCTATGCCTGTGTACTAATTACACTTATGGGTTAGGTATTAGGAAGGTTTAATTTAGAGGAAATGCACCCGGATTTGTGTGGAGGGAAGGTGGAAAACTATTTAGAGGAAAATCCTCAGTGCACCCAGCAGGGATCGAACCCCGATCTGACAGTCTAGTCCAACTCGAGAGTAGCGTTTGGCCACGCGGCCACAAAAGCAGGTGGCTTAATATTGATGGGGGAGATGCATCTTCTGTCACTTCACAGCCCTTGTTTACGAGGAAGAAGACATGTTTGAATCAGCAGTGCTTGTAAGAAAACGTGTTTGAATCAACAGTGCTTGTAAAAAAACATGTTTGAATCAGCAGTGCTTATAAGAAAACATGTTTGAAACAGCGTGCTTGGAAGAAAACAGGTTTGAATCAACAGTGCTTGTAAAAAAACATTTTTGAATCAGCAGTGCTTATAAGAAAACATGTTTGAAACAGCGAAGAAAACAAGTTTGAATCAGCAGTGCTTGGAAGAAAACGTGTTTGAATCAGCAGTGCTTGGATGAAAACGTGTTTGAATCAGCAGTGCTTGGAAGAAAACTTGGTTGAATCAGCAATGCTCGGAAGAAGACGTGTTTGAATCAACAGTGATTTGAAGAAGACGTGTTTGAATCAACAGTGATTAGAAGAAGGCGTGTTTGAATCAACAGTGATTAGAAGGCGTGTTTGAATCAAC
The DNA here is from genome assembly GCA_902141385.1 of Timema californicum. Lineage (NCBI taxonomy): Eukaryota > Metazoa > Arthropoda > Insecta > Phasmatodea > Timematidae > Timema > Timema californicum. The sequence goes on from CABFOW010000416.1 coordinate 2,192, forward strand.
AGTGATTAGAAGGCGTGTTTGAATCAACAGTGATTAGAAGAAGGCGTGTTTGAATCAACAGTGATTAGAAGAAGGCGTGTTTGAATCAGCAGTGCTTGGATGAAAACGTGTTTGAATCAGCAGTGCTTGGAAGAAAACTTGGTTGAATCAGCAATGCTCGGAAGAAGACGTGTTTGAATCAACAGTGATTTGAAGAAGACGTGTTTGAATCAACAGTGATTAGAAGAAGGCGTGTTTGAATCAACAGTGATTAGAAGGCGTGTTTGAATCAACAGTGATTAGAAGGCGTGTTTGAATCAACAGTGATTAGAAGAAGGCGTGTTTGAATCAACAGTGATTAGAAGAAGGCGTGTTTGAATCAGCAGTGCTTGGATGAAAACGTGTTTGAATCAGCAGTGCTTGGAAGAAAACTTGGTTGAATCAGCAATGCATCAGCAATGCTCGGAAGAAGACGTGTTTGAATCAACAGTGATTTGAAGAAGACGTGTTTGAATCAACAGTGATTAGAAGAAGTCGTGTTTGAATCAACAGTGATTAGAAGAAGGCGTGTTTGAATCAACAGTGATTAGAAGAAGGCGTGTTTGAATCAACAGTGATTGGAATAAAACGTGTTTAAATCAACACTGCTTGGAAGACGTGTTTGAATCTGCAGTGGTTAGTTCACATTTTTATATATAGAAAGACATGCTATTTTAGGCTTTCAAATAAATGTCCCAAATCAAAATACTCCCATATTTATACAAAGTTTTGCAAAATTGATTGTCCTTTACAAACAATTTTTTTTGTTTCTATTTTACTGGATTTCTATGTGTATGGCATCCTTGATGATGATTAAATTGTTGGTTATATTTTGATAATAGTTTGATTTTAGTTTCTATAAAAAGATATATTATTGAAAATTTTGACTTCTAGATTCAAAATACATTCCTATCAAATCAGAATCTAGGAACTATTTGTATTTTAAACGTTGAATCTTTCAAATACTAAGATTTGGGATTTTAAATTTTTATATTCTATTAACCTACAAGTATTAGTATTGGTTGGGTTCAGATTTGGAATTTTGAAGCTTAGTACAGATTTAAATGCATTTCTTTTAAACTTGCATGTAGGCTAATAATATCTAACTTATTAATCTTTGTGTTGAATATATAAATCCGAAATATTAAAAATAATTAATAACGGAAAAAATGTATTCTTAATATTAAAAGACCCATGCATAAATGTTTAAGGAAAAGTTGCTGGTTCACATTACTCAGTTGAATAATATGCCAAAATGTAGAATAGATTTAATCTCTCCACATCTAGTTTTTGTTAACGTTGTTAAAACTTTAAACATTCTAGCAAGCAGTGTGCACTTTCAAAGATGTGACCATTCTTCCATTGTAGGGGTGGGGGTTTAATATGAGTTACCTTAAAAATGAAATGCACAAGTAATAACAGTTAAAAATTGAAGGAACTGTTGGTTTCTTCAAAGAAGAATTGAGAGACCTCAGTTAAAACAAAACGTTATCACCTGCCACATGTTTTTTGTGCTGTCGCATAGCAAGGCCTGATTTCAATAGGAAACTCATTAGGGCCTTGAAAACTGAAGAAACTCACGTTGCCACAATGTCAGGGGGGAAAAAATTTACAATATTTACATTCTTATTCCATTTAATTAATGATGTGAAGAGTAATTATAAATTACAGTAATCAATAACTAATATTGGAAGCATATGATACTTTTTTTATGAACGTTATAATCAATGAATTAAATAAGACATTGTTTTAGAATGCCAAATTTTAGTGACTTTCACCCGCCTTGGTGGCGTAGTTGGCTAACGCGCTTGTCGTGTTGAGCTCGACTGCTGAGGACGGGGAGATCGAGGTTCGAATCTCGGTCAGGTGAACTGGGGGTGGTTTTTCCTAAATGGTTTTCCACTCTCCCTCCACGCAAATGCGGGTTCGCTTCCTTTAATTCAACCTTCCTAATCCATTAGCGTAATTAGTACTTAAAGCGTATAACCCGAACAGGTAGTAAGACGCGGTGCTAAATATATATATATATATAAATATTTAGTGACTTTCAATTGATAATGGTGGTAGAAAGTGGTTTTGCTATAAAAATCAGGGTTTCAGATAATTTAGAAACCAATGTTGTTACAAATTGTGTAGTTACCTGTATTCTTTATTTAACAATTCCTTCTAATTGCCATAGTAAATTTCACATTTTCAAAATTCCAGTGTTCTCCCCGGCCCTTTTGAACAGGTTCGCCGCCCAGCTAAAATCAATGTTTGTCGTACAAATTGTCAACTATATTGTAAAGTATTACACTGGCCCCGCTCGGCTACTTAATAAAGCCACCCGGCTGGGGAAAATCATTAAAAATTTAAAACAATCATGTTATTATACGCCCAAGGAAACAATGAGTCAAATGATAGGCCTACTATAATTTAGTTTGATTTGAATTCACTTTATTTTTACAAAACTTAGACAACTCACCAAAATGTAAACTCTAGATGTAAGCATACTACACAAATGTGTGGTTTGATCCATGATCCCTGGCACAATACGATATCTTATAGGCCTACTACAAAAGTGAAATAGTTTAATGGCTCAATATTAACTGTGATTATTTATTAAATGGAATGGTTGCAAAGTTTTAAGCTCAAGTTAGATGAGTAGGCAGGCCTACCTAATTACAATAGGTAAAGAAAGTAAGACTAGCAGCTAGAATGGATAAGTACCTAGGCTAATCATATATGCAAACATTATTAGGCCTATTTAATCTTAAAATACATGTTAGGCTATTATTTGCTCCTTAAAATATACATGTTAATATTTGACTTCTAGGGAGTGACTTCTGTTGGATGTGTCCGTTCGGAACTTTACCTTGATTTTCAGGTTAGTTCTAATAAATAAACCCTTGTGTTGAGTTTTATAGATGGAAAATCGTTAACTAGTGAATATTCATGAGTGTTTTCGATTAACCACTTACTATAAATTCATCTGTTGTGAAAGAAAGCTTAGTGTGGTTGCTGCATTTGATTATTGCCTATTAGGCCTGGTAAGATCTATAGTAGATATAAGAATTCAGTCACAAAATTTAAAAAAAAATTCAATAATATTTCTGCCTGCATCACTTAGACGAGTTTGATTTTGAACTGTTCATTATTATAATAAAGATTTTAATAATCTTGAATTTAGAATCAGATTGGGTAGTAAGACACAAGTATTAAAAATATAGTTTCAATGGATTCACTGCATTTTTGTGAGTATAATAGGCCTACTAAAATGAATTATGTTAATTTCATGGGTTTTTTAAATTGGCCTTAAAGGTACATGTATTGGGTTTTATCGCGGGATTTGTTGTGTGTGTATAAAATAAAATGGTAAGAAATATTAAAATTTTCATAGTTAAATTGAGAGAAAAAAATAAATAAACCCCCCCTCTTTGCATATACCTATTATTAAAGGTAGGAATATAGGTTCTAGCTTATTTTCAACAGCAAAAAAAGGAGCGGAGGTTTTTATTTATTGTAGTTTGTATGATACAGTAGCAAGTTTAAGTTTGTAGATGTCAGCCTCGCCACTGTCCTTCCCAAATTAGTCACTAATAGAAAGGATATTCAAGCAGTTATTTGAAATATTTGATTAAAATACCGCACATGAATACCAAAAAGAGGCTAATAATTAATTATATGACGAAAAGTCACTTTGTGACAAGTTATGTCACTGAACTACCCGCCCTAGTTTAATGGACGGTCTTATGTTAGGTTATAGAGAAGCTGGTCTAAAGCAATTGAATATTATTAGCACTTACCATTTCTAGAAACATCCAATTCAACCAGGTTTTCAAAGTTTTGGATGTCTGGAGGCAATCGATGAATTTCATTGTCACTTAATCCTAACCTCCGTAGGCGATGCAAACGAAAAAAATTCTGTAAAGGATGGAGAAATGTCAAAATGGTATCAGTATGTTGAACTGTCTAAATATAATTTGGGTAAATTAAGTTAGTTATGAAAATAATCTATATTTAAATAATTAAAAATTACCTTAGGAAGATCTCTTATGTGATTAGCATCCAGTAATAGTTCTTCCAGGCTTCGTGAATATCGCAAAATGTCCTCGGGAACACTCGGTAACGAACAGTGACGCTTGTCAACATATTCCACTTGCCTATTACACCCTTTAAAAATTGGAATACAGCGAAACATGACTACTCATGTATTTGTAACACTAAACATTATAAATATATACACTCACTTCATCACTAATAAACATAAAACATATTAAAAAGTAACGCAACCATATCACCGAACAACACCCATTCCAGGTTTAAACAAGAAAACTGCTATTATACTTGTGATCTGTGCTTTTGGTAACTGGTTCTGTGTGCAAACGAGTGACGTCACTTCACAAAGATAATAAGATATTTAAAACACGCACACAGCTTAGTGGGAAAGTGGTTAAGCAAAAAGAAAATTAGAAAAATATCATTTTAAAGTAAAGGAAGGTAGGTCTTAAAAGTTTTAAAACCACTAACAATAGCAACTACAATAACGTTTCATGAAAAATATGTATTTTGTTTTGTGTTAAGATGGTAATATTATTTTTGTGTTAATGTTATGTAGCCATTTCATAATTATTGATAATTCAACGATTATGGAATAAAAATAGAAACAATATTAAACAAATTAAATCAACACTGAATACTAACAATTTGATGTAATGTGTAAGCTACATTTTTTTTTATAATCGTAAACTGTGTTCAAACGTTGTCCAATATGAATACTATATACCAAAACCTGTTTATTCTATAGTAAATATTTCATAAGTGGCAAGGATAAATGATATCTTCTTTGTGATTCAATAGAAGAAAAATTGGATCTTTCAGCTGAATTGAATTAAGGAAATGGATATTTTTAATTTTGTAGATCAGGTAGGGGTAGTAAAAAAATGGAAAATGTTGGGGATGGAAGGGGAGAAAAAGTATATACCACTTCTCTTTAATTAATTTCTCATTAATACTGGGATATATATATATATATATATAACCAGTATCTATCGTCATAGCACTCACGCCTTGTAATAAAAGAATTAATTAATTATATTCTGTTTACACAAACATACGTAGAATTAAATCATTCCAAAACTAACACCAGCCGCAATTTTAACCTCTTTAAGAAATAGGCCTACATGGCTAAAAGCAGATCTGAGCCAAAGGCTTAAAATTTGCACCCCAGTTGACATAAAAAAATATCCAATTCTATTTTTCATTGTTTAAATTATCAATCCTAAAATGTGTAGTATCTATTTTCACACTGGCACACTTAGCTTTTAATACGCTGCATTCTGTAGTCATATGCCACGATCGTGGAGGTGATAGCGTTAAGCGCCTATAACAAAATTATTTTTTAACGTTACAAAAATTGGTTAATAGCTGTATAGGTATTGTTGAATTTAATTTGATAGATAAAAAAATATTTTCTTACACAAATTGAATTTTGTAGAAAGAAATTCTAGATTTACCAGAGATAACTAAGTTATATAGCAACATTAAAATATTTTCTAGGTAATCGGATAATAATATTAATTTTGTAATCTTTACAGTCATTTTTCTATGTGCACAAAATAATGGACATTCCCTTCAAATCCGACTTTCCTCATTCCTACTGCGGCAGTGAAGCGAAGGATAGGCTTATATTCATGCATAGAGCATAACAAATAGTGTATAGTACATAGTGGGAAAGAAGTTGAAACATCGTACATTGTTTTCCGTGATAGTGTTCGTAATCGATAAATAGTGAGTAGTGCACATGGTATAAAGTTGATTTAACTTTAACTTCTTATACGTTATGCATGGAGTGTAGTGTTGACTATAATTAACTTGAAACGTATCCGCAAATGAGAATATGAGGTGAAGCAATAACCAATTAATCACTGATATACACAGCAAATGCAAATTACCGTATGTGCTCACGTTTGAAATTACTTATGATTACTTTATTTATTTGTAATTAACAAATTTTTCCTTGTTTTAGCGTCAATGATAGTGATTGTCTATTTGATTGAAAATAAAGGAGAACCATTATGTTTTCTTAATTTTTTATTGAGACGTAGGTCTACTATAATATTAATGACAAATAAAATGGATTTAAACAAAAATTAAATCTGATTTAATAGTACCTATAGAGTATAGATAAAACTTAATTTTGGATACATTCAAGTACCAAAAATTACAGTTTAACTATTAACGTTATTTTTAAAACTAACCCTTTATAGAAATCTTTTAGATACATTAACTAGTACTAAAATAGGTTATTCCATTCAAATGATTAATTTAATTTATTTTAATTTATTCAGAAGCTGTTTACAAAAAGAGCCAAGATCGGCTCGTATGCATATAAACATCCTAATGTAGGCGTGGTTCATTCAGTAACTAGCTACATACATTTAGGAAAGTGAGGTCTATTACAGGGTATAAATTATTTGTCCTCATCCGGCCACATTATTATAATAGTAAAACTGCAATTAAACATAAAAGCGTACATCCACAACAACAAAACCTTCACAAAATATAGAAAAAAAAAGTACAGGATATAAAAGACAATCAGTTTAAGTAAGACCTTATACTTTAACTTAGCCTAACGTGTTCTTCACAAACTATACTATTATTATTACACAACCTCTATCTATCTATTAAATATATGTTTACTTGATTTCAACAGAATAGCCAAATAGAAACATATCGTATAAAGTTTCTGCATCTTTGTCCTTACTTCTGTGTTTCATTAAACCAGTAACCACCTCCTAGATTTCCGGTTTAAAGCCATTTTGATGTTAGATTCTTTATATTAAAATAATATACATAATTAAAATATATTATTCCTTAAGATACATTTTATTCTACAGTGTATGACAGTTAATGTATTATAATTTAAGTTTATTAATAATCGCTAAGGTTATTTATCTGGTGAGTTGGACTTAAACTTTATTATATTTCTAAACTTAACGGCGTACAATGGAAACCCCACGCCATCCTTTTATTTTTAAATTAGTGATATAATGATATGATAAACCTTGCCTATAATCAATTTATAGGCTAGGAGAGATCTTGGAGTTATTTTTCTAAGGTTAAAAGATTCTAACCTGTGTGCAAGAAAATATTTTTGTATCCGACTAGCCTGTGTAGACCGGTGAAATGGAAGGATAATTATACCCAACAATTTTTATAAAGTTCAGAATGTCCTAAGAACTATTTAAGATTTTGTATTAGGCGATTTTTAAGATATAAACCTTATGAAATACCATTATTAATCATGTTAAGCGCATTAAAATTTTACATGATAATAAGCTCTTTTTTTTAAAAAAGGAAAGATATATATATTTTATAACTTATTATTCATATCGTCCATGAAATGGCAATAAGTCGTAACCCACAAATTTGACAAAATTGAGATTTTACTATCTTTAGACTTGTGGGTTACAACTACACATAATGTTAAAATATATGTATCCCTAAAAAATGTCTTATCTATTTTATATTTAATCTAAACACAATCGTATCCCCAGGTAGATTTTTGTTTAGTGGCGAAATGTCATAACCCACATAAATTTGCGTTACTATAAAATTTAGTATGATTTCATTTTGGATATGAAAAACAGAAAGTAAGATAACATAAAACAATATAATTATAAACATAAATATAGGATCTTTACACGCCTAAGAAGTTTTTTCTGTCTCCTGTAAAATGTAGTCACTGTGGGTTAAGACATATTGCCGTTTCATGGACGATATTAGACACAAACTTCAGCTTTTTTGGGGATAGTACAAGCAGAAGGTGAGGCTCTTTTTTTTTCTGGTTCAAATTATTAGAAATTTGATGTTTTCTATCACTTACACACATAGTATTAAACCGAATTTCGGACACCATAGATCTATATTGTGAAAATATTCTAAATCTTAAAACCTGCCTCGATGGCGTAGTTGGCTAACGCGCTTGTCGTGTTGAACTATACTGCTGAAGACGGGGAGAACGAGGTTCGAATCTCGTTCGGGTGAACTGAGGGTGGTTTTTCCTAAATGGTTTTCCACTCTCCCTCCACGCAAATGGGGGTTCACTTCCTTTAATTCAACCTTAACAATTCCTAATCCATTAGCGTAATTAGTAGGCCCTTACTTAAAGCGTATAACCCGAACAGGTAGTAAGACGTGGTGCTAAATATTATTTCTAAATCTTAAAAAATTATGAGAAATCTCACCTATTTCTCCCGATAATATTCCACCATATTGCACAGAATGCCTCGATTTTATATTTTATATAACCTGTTGATGTGTCAACTGACGATTTAAATTATTTATTAATACTCATTAACAATTTACTAGTACTACAATTTTCTTTTTTAATTAACAAACATAGCCCTCTCCGATGACTGTGTGATCTAATGCGCTACTCTTGCGTTAGACTAAACTGCAGAAGACTGGAAAATTGGGGCTCATTCCCGGTTGGGTGGACTGAGGATGGTTTTCCACCCTCCCTCCATGCACATGTTGCTGCACTTTCAATTAAACCTTTCTAATCCCTAGCCCATTAGTGTAATTAGTATATAGGCATATAACCAAAATGGATACTAAGACAGTGCTAAAAAATCAATTCTGGTAGGCCCTAAATGATTAATTATTGTTTTATCTTGATTAAATAATCTTTGAACATCTTCTAATGAACTAAACAAGATTAGATCGTCACACATCTCCTGCAGATAGTCGAATATTTTAGCGTGTGATATATTTTTGATGCACAATATTTTTAAAGCTTTAAGCAAAAAAAATTCAATCGAGCTTAACCCAAACTTTCATGTGTGAATAAATATATACATATTTATTATTTTTATGGTTTTTAAAATATTTTTTGGAAGGAAAGGAAGGCTTGGGCAGCCCATTATCATAGGATTTTATATGATCGAGATTCAAAATAGCAATTAAGTGGATTTACCAAGAATGGTTTTTAACGATTTAGAATCTTTTCATATTTGTTTTGTTATGATTTGGAAGTTTCTTATGTTGTTGTGTAGTGTCAGAAAACATTAAATTTCTCCTAATTTGATAGAGAGAAAACAAAAGATTCCAGCCTTTGGTGTGCACTAAAGCCGCCATTTTCTCAAGGTCCTGTGTGCAACCAGTTAATAAGAGTAGTAATTTAATAAGTTTTCCATACATTAATTTGATTCTATTTAAATCACGTTTGTAAACTAATTCAACTTCATTGATGGAGCTGTATTGGTTGAAATTATGTCAACAGACATCTTACTTGCTTCCAAAATTCAGACATTAAACTGCAGAACCGTTGTAATTTAATACCTTTTTTTTTAAGTTATATGTAAAAATTCTGTTTTCAATAAGTATTTCAGTTTATCATAATTTTACTTTATTACTATATTTAATCAAATTCTTGAAGGTTTTGCCCTGAATCTAGCTATCCTTGTCTCAAATAATAGTTAAAAACTAAATTTATACAAACAAAATTATATGTGTCAAGGGTCTTAATTTTATTTGACAGTTGATGAGTTTTTACAGAAAGTTGAATGGTACCATTATCGGGTCAAATGTTCACTACACATTTATAATGGATTATAAATATTAATTTTACATCACTTGCAAGTAGCATATATTATAAACTTGATTAACTATAATCAAGAAACCTAAAAGTTATCCATGAATTCTTTTCTTGTAATAGTTTTTCTAGGTCCTGAGACAATTATTGTTGGACCAAAATTAAATAAAATTAATAAAGGAAGGGGCCCCCTAAATGAATTTTTTTCTCTGGCACAAAATTGTTACTAAGGCAACCTTGAATAGGATATAGGCCTGAGTAAGTTACATTATTTTGAAGCCAAATTGTGTTTATTGCCAAAAATGTATTTGATATATGTATGCCCACAAAAATACACAGATTTTTTATATTTTGAATTTTATTTAAATTAAAGCGTAGGCCTATTTTTTCATATTCGTGCACTCAAACTGATTCGGTACCATACTTATATTGGCGATGAGAAGCGTGTTGACCCATCTCGGGATATATTTTTTTCAAGAGATGGCATATTAAGTTTGCACTTTATGGACCAACCAATATTATCATCACGCAACCTAATTCTAGAAACGAAAAAAAACCTGCCACCTGGCTGTAAATTCATAATTGTGAAAAGGAAATCTCAAATTTCACTAGTGATACATTTTTTTCATTCATACCAGGAATCGAATTTCAGAACCTTGGTTTGGCAGGTACGAATGCTACAGATCAGGCGAAGGCGCCGTTTAGATATGTCTTCCTTCTAAATGTTAGAGATAGTGCCAAGGTTAGCAGAGGGGAAGTTAAGTCATCTCAGTTAAGAGTAGGGGCATAGATAAATGGTGGCTTGGGTATTAATCACCGATCTATTTTGTCATTTTATCTTTATGCAGGCCTAGTGTGAGTCAACAATGTCAGGCTCTGAGGATGCTAAGCATGAGCGTGAGCTCGATCAAGATCAAGATGGTCAAGACAATGACACTTTTGTCGTCAAGCTGCGGGGTCTTCCATGGTCTACCAGCGTCGATGAGGTTATCAAGTTTTTCAGTAAGTTGGTGCTACATTTTGGGTACTTACCGGTCATATCTCTGTATTAGTTGTTTAGGCTTTCAATTAGCTGTGCTCTCTTGGAGAGGATATTATAATTGGTTTTTTCAACCGATTTATTATAAGTATTGAAATATAAATTGTGCTAAAGATATTAAAACAATCATGAAAACCTGTTTGTTTGGATCTTTAGACAGTCTGTATATTGATAGTTTAATAATATTACTAATATTCTGTGTAGGACTATTCATACATATGACAAATTTTATAACTGGTAGCAACTTGATGATTTCAAACTTTGTAACCAGTTCGGTTACAAGCTGCATCTAAGCACATGTTAATATTGGATGCTCATTTGATTTAGAGAATTCTAGTTCTTAATTATTATTATTACTATACCTATTATTTTAGGTGACTGCACTGTAAAAGACGGAAAGAATGGCGTTCATATGACTATGTCACGAGAAGGTCGACCCAGCGGGGAAGCTTATGTCGAGATGGAAACTGAAGAAGACATAGAGAGAGCGTGCAAAAAAGACAGAGATCACATGGGTCAACGATACATAGAAGGTAGCCTTACAATAGTACAGTATTCCTGCCAGTGCCATTTTGCGTATAGTGTCTGAAAACAATTATTATACATTTCCAGAGCTGTGTAGTTGGTCGGCTAAATCTTTGACTTCTAATCCTATATTTTTCTACCGTCCGACTGTGACTCCTCTAGCTATGGCAAATGTATACAATAATTAGTAGGTAATAAAGAATGTATTGTAGTAAAATAATTTTACTATATAGTAAATGCATTAATACACATAGGATATTTCATCACCATTACCACCAATTTTTTTCCCCCCTAATTATAATTTATAAGTTTTTACTTAGAAGTCAGAGTCTGTACCTTTCTATGGACTCCACCCAAAATTACGACTCATACTCCACAATCTGGTACATTCCTATCTTTTTTTAAAAATCTAATTTCAAATCTTTTAAGGTTAGTTGAAACAAACAGGTCTGCCATACATCTAGAAAACCAGGAAATTCAGGGAATTTCACAACAGGCTATAAAGATATCATCATCATTATCAACTGTTTCCAGCCTGTGGCCGGGTCAGTTTATAGTAAAATGGCTTCATCTTCCTCTATCCTTCCAACATTCTCATGTATACAAACTGGAATTATGCTAAGGAAAGTTATACAAATGAAGTATGTAAGAAAAAGACTGCAAGGGAGACCAACAAAGAGATATGAGGAGCAAATAACAGCAAGTGTGCAAGTGAGAGGAGAATAGTGGAAGACATTAAAGGAGGAGGAAAGATGGAGGCATTTTACTAAACTGACTAGGCCACAGGCTGAAAACGGTTGATAATGATAATAAATCAATAACAAAACTAGGAAATCAAAAAGTAAACTATTTACCCCACTCCCATCCTGTTCTCACCTTCTCCCTAGTTTCACCCTCTATTTGCTCTTTCCCTTCTCACTTTCCTTCTCCACTTCTATTGAGCCATCACACACCCAGACTCACCTTGAACTTGTGTCTGTTCAGTGTTCAGAGTCGAAAGATCTGAAATGGAATGGGTGGTAAAGCGCAGTGGCATGAATTTGGAAACTACAATGGACGATGGGTGCGTAAGGTTGCGCGGTCTTCCCTTTGGCTGCTCAAAGGAAGAGATTTCCAATTTCTTCGATGGTATGTATATCTTAAGTTAGCTATCTATTATGATACCTTTATAATAATTGATTTGTATTAGAATTTAGTGTGGATAATTTTGGATTAAGGCTGAATATTAAAATGCCTTGACCCCAAGAAAAATACATTTATTTTTTGAACTCAACTTAAGCCTTATTGTGTGAAACTTGAGTTAAAATGGATACACACATGCACATATTGTTTACTGTAATATCTATTTTAGTGGAGTAAGATCAAGTTTCAACATGTTTCGGGATATACTAAATCAGAGTTGTGTTGAATCCACCCTTATGAATCTCAATCTCCAATTTATTTTTGAATCTGAATCAAAATCTTAGGAAAAAATTATAACCTTAAAATAATAGAGTATCTAATCCTAGTTTTAACATTATATTTTAAAGATTCAAAAAAGGATCACAAGTTTGTGTATTTTAAAATATTTTACCTTAAAAATAAAATATCAGATTATAATTAAATATTTAACTAATATAATTCAATTGTATATATATCGTATAATCACAGTAGCTGGCACACACTTGACCATTACTAAATAAATTACTAAGGCCTAATACATATTATAGAAAATACAAATTATAACTGAATGTTAACGTTATTTCTTATAAGTTTTTCCATGCATTACTGTTTCCAGCCTTTGGCCTGGGTCATTTTTCTTTATTCGAGCCCTATATTTTCCCCTACGGGCTTGTTAGGCCTGTCGTAGCTTCACATGCCTTATTATCTAACTCAAGACTAGGACGGACACACATTCAGCCTCCGGTCGTTGATTTATCACTGTGAAAGGGTACCCCCATATTTTCTCATTTACGTTATCGGAAGAAGAAAGTAAACACAATGTTTCTCACAACACTTTTTAACTATACTGGTTTAAGGCGATCTGTAAATGGTTCAATACATCAATGTAATCTAACTTATATATCACACTACCCACAAGCCCATCACTTTAGCCTGAAATCCTTTTGCCCCTTCATTTAGTGACACAGTTTTAGAATGTAAATGTGCCTAGTAATATTACATTAAATTGTGATTTTAATAAAATAATGTTTGTAATATATCAACTGTAAAAGTTTGAAATTGGCTCTGGAGAACCTGGAAAAGTTGAGTAGTCTAAGAATGTAAATTGGTCGGATGACCTGTAGTTACAACAAAAAATATATTTAAATCTTAGTTATAAGATATGCAAAACCTTTGAGCAATAGAAAAGCTTGAAAGCAATAGGTTGTATTATTTCACTTCAAAGTGAATTCATTATCACACGAGAATAATCTACCTAAGAGATCATAACGACACTTAGATAAACATGTACTGTAAAAGAACTAACATACAGGACAAACACAGGAATTGAACATTGGATGTGTATATATAATATATCTCTATGAGGAAAATCTTTCTTTGCTTTACTAGGTAAGTGTATTATATTAAAAGAAGGTTCAGCTATAATTCATTCATGACCTTAGTTTACTTGGATGACACCTCAAACTGTTACTAGAAGTAGTCCCAAATATATCACTATGCCAACAGCTGACATCCATCACTTTGGATAACTGTAATGAAAACAGATGGTAATATATTAATGTGATAGTAACCACAGTAATTTAAACCAATATTCATATATTTATTTGAGGTCTGACACAAAGCTTATTTATTTTTTATTCCGCTTAAAAAAATTAATATTCACACCACTTTCACAAAATTTTCTAACAATCATAGCTTCAAAAAGGGTAACTGAAGAATTTAAACAATGTGGTTGAACATGACGGTAAGCAAGTTTTTTTTACAATGATGCACCCACGCAGTTGATGAAAATATTGTATTCTGTTAAATATTTCAAAATATGATAAAATAATCATTAAAATCATTTATTTTATGTAAAAAAATGACAAGGATTTTCTTTTTTCCAAGTAAATACGATGCTTGTATCAAAAGGTATTAATGTATGCACTATATAACACATAATCAATAACATTCCAAACGAAGAATAGGTACCTATAATTATGTTTAAAATATTGTTTCGAGTTGGATAAAAATAAATTATTAAAAGTAATGAAATATTATAAGAACACAAGTTTACGTTATTTTAAATGTCTACAGGTAATTAAAAAAACTTTACATTTATAACAAAATAGTGATATTTTACAAGTGTTGGCAACCCAAAATGTAAACATGATTTTCGAATTGTCATCCAGGTAAAAACCTATCGTGAACAGACTCTAAATAGTCGCATCCAATGCCCATTTACTGTTATTCCTTTTACATGCTTCTATTTGAGTGTCCTATCATTTTTTATATATTAACCTTTTCTCCCTTTTGTGTTGAATGGTTTCCTTTTTTAGGAAGTTGTGTTGCGCGTTTCACACTCTATATTGATGAGTTCCGATAGAATGAAACCTAGGTCGGGGGATTGGATGGTAATGATTTTCAAAAGGCGGCCATTACCTTATTGTCAAATGACAGCAATGTAAAGTGTGAACTGTGTTTTTCTTTTTTACTGTAAAACTTAATAATTATATGTATTAATATTTGTGTGCTTTTTTTATGAGTACCTTTGTAATAAACAGGGTGTCTACCGTCCAGGGAAAACTGGAATTAGCTGGGAATTTGAAGTGGTCAGGGGAAAACGGGAATTTGATAAATTAAAAAAATATTCGGGAAAATGTTTATTTACTCTAAATATGAAATATAATAATTATTAAATCAGTAAATTATAATGTGATTCAAACGGTCTTTTGTTTGTAGCTGTGCAATATATTTTATAAATTTTATAATTTCTAGTAGACTATGTTAATACAAATAAAAAGTTTTTTAAAATTCTAAGACTTATTATTTATTAATGATAAAAAAGATTAACAAAAAACCTTGTAAATTTCCTTGGTCAAGTTTAGTAGACACCATGAATAAAACAAAAGGTTGAACGCTTGAAAATATATAATTATATCATATATAGCATTTGAAAGGAGTTAATAAACCAAAAATAAAAATAACCTTAATATTGATATTTGTATTGCCATTGACTTGTTTTTCATATTCAAAACTTTCTTTACTCATTTCACACACTGTTAAAAATAAAAGTTCTTTACATTAAGTACATCATTCTATTCCTAGTGATGGAATGGTTAATTTTTTCTTTATTTTTACAAACACATGACTACCAAATATCTGTTTATTTTTCATCTTTTGAATCTTAACAAAGTTAACTAGGCATCGACTATTCTTTCAATTCATTTGTTAGAATGGTATACTGTTCAGTAAAATTGTTTCCCCAAATATATGTGTTTACTGGATGGTATTTTCTTTCCTGCCCTGGAAAGATTTTATCCTAAAACATCTCTCAATTCACTTTTTGTCCTAGGATCTTAAATTATTCTCAACTTATATTGTGTTGATCAAAGATTTAGTTAGTTTCTAAATCATATTTCTCATTACATGTAAGGGATTTTTTTAACTCTCAAATATATAACAATAAATATAATATTTATAGAATTATACTATGGTTAATTATAGTGGTTTTATTATCTTTCAAATCTAACTTCAAAAGTGTTTAAGGGTTTTATTGATTAATTTTACTGAAATTTTTAAATCCTATAGATTTAGTTATCTTGTATTTGAATAGATATCTTTAAGTAACGACTAGTAATGAATCTTAAAGATTTGGCTGGTCACCTGCGTAAGTTTGCCGGCCTTAAAAATTGGTTTGGTTCCTGCTACAGGTGTCCAGCCAAGTCATAAACATGTATTGAGTGGGTTTCAATCAACTGTTTGAATTTTTTTTTTTTTTACATGTTGGTGTCATTGTTTTTTGTGTGTTGACTGTGGGCCCTCTTATTTGGTTGGGTAGGGTTGGAGATAGTACCGAACGGGATTTCCCTACCGACAGACTACACGGGGCGGAGCACTGGGGAGGCTTACGTTCAGTTTATTAGCAAAGAAGTGGCAGAGAAAGCTCTGCTGAAACACAAGGAAAAAAATAGGACACAGGTGGGAAGCAAGGGTGTGAGATGGGAGGGGGCCTTGGGTGGGCGGTCGACCCAACACCTCCTTACTCTTGTCTTTCTCTATAAGGCTAATTAAGTTTGACGACGCAAAGGTAGGTGCTGAGCTCGTACATTTTGTTTAACAGTTGGTAGGTTCTGCCTGATGGTGCTTTAACAAACCAATTACCTTTTTTTTTTACAAAGTGTGTATGATGAAACTATTTTAAAAGCAAATCAAGTAACTGTGTGATCTATATCTAGTAAAGTTAAATATAATGTATTGGTAGTACCTAATTGGCTAGCAAACCAGGGCTGTAGAGGTGGTACACCAAGCCTTTGACTCCAACTCTTCTATTCTTCTACTGTTCAACTCTGACTCCTTCATAAATGGCTAACGTATACTAATTAATAATAACAAATTGACTGCATTAAAATGCTCAAATACAGATGATTTTTGTTGAAAGATTATTTGGCATTGTGAATTTATATTTGATTAAATTTATTAATCAAAATTACAAATAAGAGATATTTATCATGTATTGTAGGTTTTTATTTTGAAGACAGAGCCGGTAAATTTTTACTGACTATCGACTCCACCCATAACTACTTCCAACTCTACAGCCCTGTTGCAAACTTAGGAAGAGTGTAAAGTTCTTCATGTATTTTCTCACAACAATATTACCTTAGACTTCGATTTATTTCAGCGCCAGGCGAGTTTTGGCATTTTAATTGGTATCAGTGTTTAAACCTGAGGTGTTACTTAATGACAAGGCGCAAAAAAAAAAGTTTGCAAATTTTAACTTGTCAAAGGAAAATTCAATTATGATTAAATGTAACGTTACATTGATAGCTACAACTAATCATTTAATAACAGAGATGGGAAATTAACTAATTTAGCTTACATTTGAGTAGAGTTGTGTCGAGTCCATTATTTTACGAACCTGAATCTCCAATTTATTTCTAATACCGAATTTCAAGTCTGAATCCTAACCTTGGAAAACATATTGGTCATAATTAGGAAATATAAATTTATTAAATTAATATAAAATACAAATAGTCACTAAATGTTAACATTCTTTCTCATAAGTTATTCAATTTTACATTCATTTAATTGTTAAATTACTGTTCGAGGGTCTGGTTGTGAAGTACAACTTATACTATTATAATTGGTTCTGAAGCGCCAATAAGCAAAATTAGAACTATAAACAAATTTTACTTGAAAAATTGGAGGAAAAAATCTTCTTAAGGATTTGAGGTTCCCATCCATATATTCTAGTCTTCATTGGCTATGTGCTTATTCCATTTACTTATTTTATTTAAATGTTTATTTATTTATTTTACTTTTAAATAACTAGTAGATAAAAATTATGATGTATTATATTTAATTTAATGTCACTATTGATACAAATGTTTACTCAAATTTGGTCTATGACACTCAATACCAACACACAACCAATTATTTAATTGTGAAAACTCGTCTGAATATGAATAGCTGTTCAAAAATTGATGCTATTCATCCATAATTATAGTTATCTTACATTGAAAAATTGGTGCTTTATTTGTACTAGTTAAAAATAGACCTAATAATCTTTTACTAGTCCTATTGCAAGTTCAGGGTTGCCATGCACATGGAAAAAAGTTAAACAGGGACATTTTTGTGTCTGGTAAAAACTGGTGAAAATCAGGGAATTTTGTTAGATCTAGTATAAGTGCTGGAATATTATTAATATGGGACATTTAACTTTACTTTATATCCATTACTGCTTCCAACCTGTTCCCTGGGTCAATTTTTTATTCAAGACATATATTTTCCGCTACCAGCTGGCTAGGCCTGTCGTGGCTTCATATGCCTTTTAATCCATCTTAAGCCTTAGACCAGCACAACATCCAGTCCCTGGCCATCAATTTATCAATGTTAAAGGGTAAACCCATATTTTCCATCAATGATAAATTTTTCAGTCATGCCAGGAATCAAAATCGTGACCCTTAGCTCAGTAGGCAGGCACGCTACCGACTGAGCTTAGAGGGACATTTAACTGAAAGTTTAAATTATAGGTCTTTGGATGCGCGAAAAAGTGAACTGAATAACTAGGCAAGCGCACTGATTCAAACCCTTAAGGAGGGTTGTGAAGCGATAATAGATGTGTTTGTTCGTAACTCTTAAATTATGATGTTTTAAACATAGGTTTCATGACTTCACACTTAGTCAGTTTGAGGAAAAATGAAGTTTTTATCACTCTTCTCCGTGGCCTGCTGGTCAGAGTTTCGGACCACAGATTACCATAGGTCCCGGGTTCGATCCCCGACACTGCCAGAAAAATGGGATCATACTTAGACACGTGAGGGCAATTGAGGAGATATTTGTATAAATAAGTAACAGCTCCAGTCTAGAAAACTGAGATTAACAGCCGGAAGGTTTGTTGTGCCGACCGCCCGTTATCCACAAATGTTGGCACTCTCATCGCTAACTTAAAAAACACAGGGATTGGGGTAGTAAGAAAATAGTGGCAACCCTAATTAGGGCTTTCTTGCCTATGTGGTAACATGCTTAAGTACATTATAATTTCAATAGGGTAAGTAATATACTTTCTGATTGCAATTTATGAGTGGTTGTAAGCCCACTTTAATCAACTGATCAATCCCAAGTTTAGTAATTTCACTATAATCTTAAAAAAACCAATCTTAATCTTTATATAATTATATTGTATGCTTTAATGTTCTAAATCTCAGATAAACATTGCTGTGTTTACTTCTAAAGACACTTCATAGAGTATCGGCATTTCTTAACTTTACCGGGTGGTTTGGTCATTATGTCTTTTTATTGAAAGGTTTTACTAATGTTAACCCATCTTTATTCCAAACATTTGAAGTGAAATCTCTATACTTAAATGCCTTGATATTCCTGTCATTCTTTTTTAAGTATCAAACTTTATGCTTTACTGGGTGTCTACCATCCGGGAAAACGGGAATTAGCCGGGAATTTGAAGTGATCGGGAAAAACGGGAATAAGTCGGGAATTTGGTAAATCACAACAAAAATCCGGGAAAATGATATTTTACTCAAAATATGAAATACAATAATGTCATTTTTTTTTTGTTTGTAGCTGTGTAATATATTTTTAATTCCTAGTAAGCAATTTTAATTAAAATTTTAAAAATTATTATTATTATTATTATTAAAAAGATTAATAGAAATACAGGGGGGGTGCGAGTTAAAAGGATGTGACATACGTTTTTAGTCGGTAATTTTAGGAAATGATCAGGGGAAATCAGGGAAAAGGTCGGGGATTTCATTGGTCAAGTTGAGTAGACACCATGCCCTTTATGATATATACCTGTCTTAAATGAGCTAGGCATAGTACAAGGAATTTGGTTAATCATACTTTTGTTTATCAAAATTTCATTTTATCTTTGTATTTTAAATTTTATTCTCAAACAATAAAAATGTGATAAAATATTCTCTCATTAACATATTTACTATCTCCAAGAGTTTATTTTAACTATCTATATAGTTACATATCCTTAAGCAGTTATAAAAATAGTTCCAATGTTGAATTGTTTTGTTATCTTGTCGATCCATATTAATCATGTTTAAAGAGAAAATGCACGCTTAATTTATAAACTTTGCACAGTAAAACTATCTAAATGGACAGCATAGCTGAGCTCAAACTGTTTATAAAAACATGATTTGACCAATTTTTGACTTACCAATGACCATTTTTTAATATGGTCTGCATTACAAATACGTTTACATTATTTGAGTTTAAAAAAAATGCAAAACATGCTATACATATTTTTTTATAATTGGTGTAATTTAATGTACACTCTGTCTATCTTGAAAGATAACACTATAGCACTATCTTATAAGCCAGAGGTGGCCAAACAGTCAGTTGTAATATACCTGTTGATAGCAGCCTCCATTTTGGTCGATCGATCAAAAAGTGAATGAGAAGGCTTACATATTTTCCTCAAATCAATATTAGAAAATCGAAATATTGATGCTGCCTACCTGATTAGTATTTACAATCCTGCCTTTGTTTATGACATGGTAATAAATTAAACCCTCCTAAGAGTTTGTGGTTTCATGCATCAACTTCAAAGTAAGGTGTTGAAAGAGAAAGTGCTTTTTTCTGAGAAATTTTATATATATATATATATATATATATCATATCATGTCATTTTATGAAAAAATAAGTTTCATTGTGTGAAAGGACTAAGTTTTTATATGCAATATAATTTTATTATTAAAACACAAAACTGATTTATTAATTTCTTGCCAATGAAACTAACCATACAAGCCTATGGTTCCATAGTAGTTTGTAAAGGATTTTCCTTCTCTGGAGTAGATCCTGGATATAAAAATGTTTGGCCACTTCTGTTATAAGCTATTCCGTAGGTTAATAATGTAAGTTAAGCTTGCCCCTTACAAGTTAATTATCTAGGTAATGAAAAATGTATATAAACTTTAAAGTATGGTTATAATATTATTTATAAGAAACCACACTATCCAGCAATAGCAAAATTTGATTATTTATGCTTAATTCAGCTTATGTCTGAGGAATATTATTATTACATCTATCTAAATATTTTGCCCTTCCTATTTTGTTCTTTTGCATACATCATACTATTGTTTGTTGTGTAGCTGTAAAATTTAATTTTTTGAATAATACATTTCAAATTTTTATTATTCTCCTAAAATCCATTTTATAAAAAACCTCGATTTTTTATACACAATTAATGCACTATGAAAATATTGGTAAACTTCAAATTTACAGTAAACATATTTTTCCAGGAGGTAATTTTTACTAAATAAATTTGCCAGATGTAACAACATTTCATATTAGCTTAAAACTATTTCTTCTTATTTAAAAATACTATAGTGTAATAAGCTGAGGAAAGTTTGATTAAATTAAGTGTATGTAAGATAATATATAATGTAATTTTATTGTCAATTCCAATTAACAAATCTTAACTCACATTTGTTTATGTGTATCTTTACTATTACATTTTCATTAAAATATTTGTTTAATAATCTGAAATCATTTATCCATAGGTAATTCAATAATTTAGTTCTAGACACAGAGAGAAGTTTCTTTCTTATTAATTTTAAAATTTATTTTTTGATAGTTAACCTATTTAATAATAATGTTTAAAAAATGTAGACATACTTTTTAAAACATTAGGTGTAGATTATATGAATCAAATGTTTAAGTTTGATTAATTTTATTTTTGTATGTATACTAGGTGTGCACTGAATGGTAGTTTTACCTTGTCTGATTACACTATGGCCCCTTATCTAAATTACGTAATAGTGTAAACCAATAGGTGAAAGCATGCTACCTTTCAGTGTGGTGTTAAAAAACCCAAAACATTACTCAATAGAAGGTATTTGAAAAAAAATGTTTATTAATGTAATATAACTAGAATTAGTTTTTTATTTTTGCTTTTAATAGATGCCTAATAATTTAGGAATATAAAATATATATATGTATAAATGAAAATGATTTAAATACGCCAAAGCCTAGTTATAAATGGTTTAGATCTTATAAACTTACATTTTTACACGTGATTAATTAAGAGACCCATTATATAATTGTAAAGGAGAGATAGAGAGAGAGACCTAGCTGGCATATCTTTGTTAAGTTTTTCTGGCCTAAAGAATCTAGATCAATGCACCATATTTTAAAACAAATCCTTGTTCTCCAATATTTGACTGCCACAGGAAGTTCTGATAATGTTATGCAATAAGCAAGAAAAGTGAAGAGAATTATTTAATTTAAAATTATGAAGGGGAAGCACCTATTACTGTTGTCGGTTGCTCATAAGTAGTTTTGGGTGGTATCACATATTAAGGTCTATTTTTATGCACATAAAAATATCTTGCTGGAAAAAAAAGTTGCCATTGTAGAAACAGTTAGTTTTAATTTTCTCTGCAAAGTATTCTTGGCTGTTCTTGAATATGTTCCATGATTGTCGAGTAGTTTTACCAGAAACTTTTTAAATGAAGGGGAAAATTCCTGGTCAAACTCCACAATACCCGTGATAAATAATCAAGAACAGTTGGGGTTACCATATGTATAAAATTAATCTAAAAATAAACTTGTCTACTGAAGCAATATTTTATTTATTTTGCTCCCAGAAATGTTTTTTTGACTGAATAAACAACACAGACTCTTAACTGAAGTTCCCCTTACTGGGAAATAGACTGAATTACTGGAGCCCGGCAGGTAGATGTTCAAATCTTTGCTTACTAGGCAGGGGCTTTCCCTTCGTAATTTATCATTTTCGTTTTCTCCATCTCTTCATGCTAATACTGATACACTTCTGCCAAACAACCTTTCTTACCCCTAGTTCTTAGATTAATCTTTTAAATAACCCTTTTATTAAAATGTACTGATAAAAATTAGGTTTTACTGTCACTATTTAATATATTAATTTTTCTGTGTTGACTCTCTTTGTCAGTTAAATTTTTATAGTAAATTCCCCTATTTCCCAAGTTAATGAGCAACTACACTAAACGCAAAACACCAAAATCTACATTGATTTTGGTGTTTTGCGTTTAGTGTAGTTGCTCATTTTTATTTCACACTCAGCATTTCATAGTAACTATGGATGCCTATAGTATTTTATTTCCACAGAAAGAAACGAACCTTACTGTTCTCTCTCAACACACAGGTACATAGAAATCTTCCGCAGTAGCTTGACAGAAGTCAGGCAAGCCATCGGGCCGAAGATGCGGGGTATGGGCCCAGGGGGTTTCAACCAAAGACCAGCTCCATACGACCGTGGGGATAGGTTTGGTGGAATGAACAGATACAACATTGGACGAGGCTCCCGAAATTTTAAGGGTGGTAAGTCGGTGTTATATGTATGTACATGGTTTCATTAGGCATGAACTCTTTTATTGATTTAGAGCCCATGTATAGATTTTTTATCTCATTGGTTATAAACAAGGCTCGAATGATTAACAAGAATTCTATAAAAATGTATTTTAATAAAAACGAATATTATGAAAAATATGCCTCAAATCAAGGAAGTAACTTTAAGTAAAAGAAATTAGCCGATAAATCCTAAGTTATTGACTACCTACACTTTCACAAACATTACAGAACAAAATTAATCTATCGGTACTAAAGTACTGTTCACCAAACTCTTTGACAAAACATTTCAACTTCACATATTTAATTCCCTAACTTTCAGAATGCTTAAAATCTGGACAGATAGAATTTACACTGAACAAGTTTTTGTATCGTATTGAATGAGTAGCTAAAAAGCTCGCAACTAATTCACAGAAACATTTTAAAGATCCCTAGTTATAAACCTTAATGTTGGACTTCTTATTCTTGCTTGAAAAAGTCAAAAAATTGTTTTAGTTAGAGAAAAACAGTTAAATAATAGGGAATATAGTCAAAAATAAGGAAAAGCTTGGAAATTCAAACACTTGACTAACTCTGCACCTAAACATTTATACAAAAGTCAGATATTTGGTTTTATCCGTGTTAAATGCATTTCCTGGGTATGGCAGGCCCACAAATAATATATAAACACTAATTGTTATTAGAAAAGTATATTATAAGAATGTTGATGCTTTGAAGCCGTTAGGAAAGTTTTATAAAATATGTGATCATTGTAATAAAAAAAGCTACTCATCAAGAAAAACTTTGAAAAAGGTTAAGTCGAGAATTGTTTTTAATATTGCATGAAAACCCTGGAAAAGTCAGGGAATTTTATAGCAAAAGTTTTTAAGTTGCTATGTTACATATCTTTTTTAAAATTGCTAGGACTTTACACAATATTTGTATTGTTAATACATAAAAACAAACTTTTACGGTCTTATTGAGGTTTCTTTGTGAAACTTCAAAATAACCCCTAAAGTGGTTAATACGTCCCCCAAAATATGTCAAGTGTCCATCAATATTTGATTTGGAATCATTAATCATTTTATATTTCAGAAAGCACAGCAATTTCCCAACAAACTATATAATATAATGTCAATGTTAAAATTAAATCAAAAGATCTAGCTAGACTCAACCTTAACACTTGATTGCTTCATTTGTGTAGCCGTTTGCATGTTTATTTCTGTGCTACGAGCTCAGGAGATAGAAGTTTGAACCAGATAAATAAGTATACTTAAAATACAATCGTTAACAAATGTTTGACTTCAAAAATCATCTGACATATACATTTTTTGTTTTCAGAATAAAGATTATAAAAATGGAGAATAACATCTACTATTTAAGTTTTCTTTAAATGATCTTTTCGTTTCTTGAAAATGTAAATTTAGTATGTCAGGTTGGTATGGTTTTTTAAAAGTTTAGTGACTAAGTGTAAATAAAATGATCCACGCAACATAGTAACAGTACTTTTAAGAATTAAAATAAAATATTGTGGTTGCTTCCAAGCAAATATTGTCTTATGTGTTGTTTTTTAAAAGTGTTGCGAAACGTAGAAATGGGACCCATGTATCAAAATCTTAGTTGTAAATTTAGATGTCCCCGGTGCATTTTAGGTTTTGGTGATTTTGATGATGGTCCTTCCCCTTGGGGGAGTCCCTCCCCTTGGGCCAGCAGCGGTCTGGGACTACGAGGGAGTGGTGGGGGCAGTGGCCTAGGTTTGGGTCTGGGCCTCAACTCTGGCATGTCCAGTATGAGTATGGGACGTACCCCCAGTCGAGCAGGTGGGGGTGGCTGGGGCAACACCGGGGCAGGGTCCGCTGGGGGTTATGGCATCCACATGAGGGGGCTCCCCTTCCGTGCCACCGAGCAAGATATAGCTGATGTAAGTTGCCGAGATCTTTTTTTATGTTTTGATTTTGAAAAAAAAAATCCCAATTCAGTAATTCAAGCATAGGCTTGGACTGGACAACTTTAATACAGAATATTTAATATTTGTAGATGATTGGTTGTTATCTCAATTTTTTGTTTTGCCGTAAGTAGATTTTCATACCTGGGACGACTTTATGAATAAAATTATAAGACTACTATATAGTTAGTATCTTTACTAGCTGGATGAAACCCTCAAATCATTAAAAAAAACTTATAAAGTGTTTTAATTTTTCAAATGAAATTTGTTTTAGAGCTTGGTAATTCAGAACCTATTATTATTGTCATTATTATTATTATTATTATTATTGTATGATGAACTTAACTGAATTTATTCCTGTACCTTTTTTCATTATATCTATATTTCCTCTTATTTTCTTAATCTCTTCCAAGATTCGAATTATAGTTTCGGGATTTGAAGGTAAAGTGGAGATTCAGATTCGAAAAGTAGTGGATTCGACCCAACTTAAGTAATCACTGTTGTCTATTTTGTGAACCTTGTCTTAATAGTCGTTAGAAAAATCATATGTTGTGTTAATCTAGGGATCTACAGTCTACCTAAGAAGTGTGCATATATTGTACAGTTAAAATTTCATAAGAAGGGCCTTTTAGAAAATACTAGCATGGCTTTTTGCACCAAACAGTGAACTCCAGTAAAAGTCTGGATATTTTTTGATGTGGAGAACAAGGAACTGAATTTAAATATCTTATAGTTTGGACAGATTCCGAATCTAATTTACTACAGTTCCTGAACAGGTTAAATAACCATAGCACCGTAGGATTCACCCCAAACATTTCACAACACAATCCCAATTTCTTGGATCTAGAACTGAACCTTCACAAGGGAAACATAAACACCACGGTTCACACCGAAGCCACCAACTATCAACAGTACTTCTATTTTAAAGCACCCATCCTCTTCATGTAAGATTCTCTCCACCCTATAGAGCCAAACATATATATTCTGGGGAAGAAGACTCTAACAATCAATGTCTACAGCTTTTCAAGTCTTTCACATCCCAAGGATACCCTAAACAAAAGTCATCAGTCACATAAACAGACCCCTATCCAATCGAGAGCTTATCAAGAAACAACAACCATCCATTGACATACCACTCACCACTAAGTATTATGAAGACTAGAAAAACTCAATATTTATCCAAATCATCATCACCTCTCACAAAATCTTCTCAACAGTGCTCCAAGAATTCCATTCAAACGCCACCCTAATCTCTTCACCATTCTGGTTCACTCTAAATTGCTCGACCCAGCCACAAACATCAACAAACAGCGGGCCAAGGCTTCCTACCTTTGCAACAATCCGAAATTTCGGTACCTGCAAAATTAACCAACCTTCCACCTCATTCAAAAGCAGAATCACACAAATGGAATGCCCCATGAAAGGACACTATGACTGCTCCACAGAATATCTGTTAAGTTCATCCTATAATTATTATAAATGGTTTGGAACCACCAATAAGAGGTGTTCGAGCTATAAAACAAATTACACTTTAAAAATTGAAGAAGAAAAACTGTTTTTAACAATTTGTGTATCTAATCCAAAATGTACTTGAATCCTTGAATCTCAAATATCCTAAGGATCCATATTTTTTCTGTCTGTCAGTTAAATCTAAATTTGACAGTATTATTGTATTTTCATGTTTATTTAATACCTACACTTCATGTCACCAAATATCGAGGTATAAATGTTTTGAATCAACTCGAAATACTTCTGAGAAACCACCGGGCAGACTAAGGACCATTATGGGATTCTTTGGTGAAGCTTTATCCATCTCTCTGCTCCAGTTCTTCAGGCCGGTGGTTCCCATTAACATTAAACTGCTGACTGACAACACCGGGCGGCCCTCAGGGGAGGCTGACGTAGAGTTCTCCACACATGACGATACGACGAAGGCTATGTCTAAGGTAACTCATTTGGCCATTTATTTGTCCATATCTTAGTTTTGTCTGCATTTTAACTCTTTCACTAAACAGTAAAGGTGTGTAAAGTCAACAGTTTCAATTTGAAGTGAAGTAGAATCAAATAAAATGAGATTTTCCCGAAACCTGATCAAAGATTGGGTATTTAAAAAAATATTTAATCTTGTAAAAACTATATATTTTAATATAACAGGTTACCAGGTGGTCGCAGACCATATACATAAAATAGAATTATATTAAATAAACAAATTAGTAACTTTAAAACACAAAATAACTCTTCAAATATTTAAAACTGTCACAAAAAGTCCATTACTGGCACAATCCAAAATAACAATTGAAGTCTGTGTCGCTAATGTAATTCACTTGTCCCCGCACATGACACACTGTGCTAACCCGTGTTACACAAACACTGAAAACGCTAATCCACTCCCTGCACACGCTGGTCCACACACTGGAAACGCTCATCCACTCTTTGCACACGTTGGACACGCCGGTCCACTCACTTAACTAACCTCGACTCAGGCTGGACCTCCTTGCTGACCGTATATATATATATATATGGGTTACAGTTAAGAATCTGGAATCCTCTATTTCTAGTCCACTACTGGATTCAAAGAAAACAAGTCCATACTCTCTAATCCCCATAGCAGTGAGGCTAACTGCATACTTGCTAATCAAGGATGGAGATATAGAACAGAAAGGGTCAACAGATCAAAAGCATGCTGGCCTCTCACACAGACACTATTTAATCTAATTTTATTGATTCTAACTCACTGAAAAATATAAAGCAGTTAAATCATTGTCTCGATGGTTGTTAACAAATTATAATGTAGTGTTGTGGCAAATCCAATACATCTATATAAGCTTTACATTAACGAGTTATTTCAAATCTCCTCACAACAGCTAATGAAGCTCTGTGCTTGCTGAAAGCTCTAAAACGCGTGTGTACGAATTTGAGATGGTTGGTTCTTAGATTTGATTGGTTCTCCCCTGCCTAACATTTCGAGCAGAGCAGACAATGCAGAGTTGAACTTCATTAGAACACGACCACGTCTCTGTTCTGCGCTAGTTTTTCGGCGAACGTGTGAATCCACAGTAATAACGCTAATGGATTAGGAATTGATAAGGTTGAATTTAGAGGAAGTGATCCCACATTTTTGTGGAGGGAGAGTAAAAACCATTAAGGAAAAACCAACCCCAGTTCACCCGATTGAGATTCAAACCTTGATCAACGCTACCGAGGTGGGCCCTCTTTAATCATTTCAATTCTTTTCTCAATACAAACTTTTTGCTATCTACTGCTCCCATCTCTTTCTTGGACTCCCTTATAGTTTTTTCCCTACATATTTAATATCAACCATTATCATTGATTTTCCATCTTCATTACATGTCCACACCTTCTCAGCAATTATTTATCTCACGGTATTAAGCTCATTTACAAAATGTAGATTACAACTGCGATTAACATATTTCGTCGCTAATTTACAACTTTTTATTGTGAAACATGTAATTTGTAACTATCCTAGATTTTTTCATGTAGACAGTTATTATTTCTATAAACTGCACAACAAAATGGTTATAATTTAATCAGTAATATTTATTTTAACTTAGAATGGTTTTGTTGGTGAAGCTTTATAATTTTTGACACCGGAATTTACCTTTGAATTGTAGTCAAAGCCGACGAATATTTGCGGTTTTAAGTTTTCAATTCTTAGTAAACCTTTACTTTTCATCCATTACTGTTTCAAGCCTGTGGCAGTTTCTTATTCCAGCCGTATATTTTCCGCTACAAGCTGGCTAGGCCTGTCGTAGCTTCATATGCTTTATAATCTAAACTTAAAACTAGGACACTCATAACACCCAGTTTGCGGCAGCTAGTTTATAACTGTGAAAGGGTAAACCCAACTTTCAGCATGATACATTTTTTAGCCATGCCGGAAATTGAACTCGGGACCCTTAGCCCAGTAGACAGACACACTACTGAATGAGCTAAGGTGTCTCCTAAGTTCTCCATTAAAGAAAAAATATTCAAATTTATAATTACTGTCAGAAGTAATTAATAAGAAGCCGAATTTTAACCATGTAGGTGGGTATTATCATTTGTAATATGTATAAAAAAGAGTAGTTGCTAACAAAAAATTTATTCTATAGTAAATATGATTTGGAATTTAAATTATTATTTTTTGCTTCTAAGGCAAAAAAAACTTATACGGAAATGGTGATAAAACTGTTCATAGCAAAAAATTAATTTCTTGTCCATTTTAAACCTTGGAAAAAAGTGATGTCCGCTCTTTTAAGTGTTCACAAGCACTGGCAAATGCAAGCAAAAAGTTTGCTGATTAACAGCTTTCTATATGTCTTTAAACTTAGTTGTGTCTTCTCTATTCTTTCATTCTCTGGCTCCTTAATAATTCCTCTCATTTCTTATCCTATCCATTCTTGTCATTCATTTAATAACTCTCAGAAATTTCATTTCAGAAGCGTGAATTCTGATTTCATACTGCTCCTTAATTACACATCACAACATTACATTACATAAATAACTATGCACTACCCTAAATGTACTGACTCAAGGAAGTACCAAATATGTACTAACGTCTTATTAAGTAAGGTTAACATTTAAATCTATATTTTTCAACAGAACAAGACTAACATGCAACATCGCTACATCGAACTATTCCTCAACTCTACAACTAACAGTGGCGGTGGTAATTTCGGTGGATTCGGCGGAGGCGGAAATAACAGTGGATTTGGTGGAGGTAGGCATATGTTCAATGCTCTGCTTATCAAACGAATGTAGCACATAAGAAAATATCAAAACATTTGACCAGACTCAGGCTTGGGATTGATCAATTTTATCTCGGGATCCTGTAGCGGCATGTTCAAACTTGAGTTTTGACTCCGAAGGTGCCTGGTTGAACTTGAGGTTTTAGTAGGTAGTTCCTGAATCTTAATACCCATTCAGGTTATATGCTAATAACATTAATGGTTTAAGGATAAGTCGAGTTGAATATAAAGCAAGTGTACCTGCATTTGTGTGGAGGACCCGTGGAAAACCATTCCGGAAAAACCACCTGGCCAGGATTTGAACCTCGATCTCTGTCATTTGCAGTCTAGTCTGCTGCGAGAGTGACACATTAAACCATGTAGCCACTGAAGCAGGTATTTTCCTTTTGGTTTGAAAAGGTTCTTATATAACATTATACATTACATTGTATATGTCAAACAAATAGTAATATAAGTATAAAAAACTAGAAATGGGTATAAATTGTCGGATATTAGAAACATTTCTAGATTTGAATTTTGGATATTGATATTTTTAGACTGCTGTATTTTCTATATAGTTTGGACCGCTGTGTTCTAATGATCTTGCACAAATCGAAGTTTGCCATTTTCACTTTTTAGTTTGTTTTTAACCACATTTTGGTACAGCATATAATTACACTTTTAATGAAAGGTTGGTTGTGCGGAAAATCATTGAAATTGTAAATGTTGAGAAATTAGAACTAAAAATGAAAAGAATGCGGCTAAAATTTAAGAATCAAAATCAGAAAATGAGACATCTCTAATTACTTAATTACATCATATTTGGAAGAGGGTACAGGAAAGTTGGATAGAAATATATAAAAGGGACGAACACAATATGGTCTTTACAATGAAAAGAAGAACACAGCTCGCACTTTACATCGCTGCCGTTTGACAAAGAGGTAATGGTTGCCTCGTAAAGAAAATCAATCGTCACCGCCCACTCCCCCGATGATTTCATTTCTTTAAGAGGCATCCATTACCTCTCTTCATGCAAATGTGGGTATACTCCCTTTAAATTCAAGCTTCCTCATCCCTAGCCCATTAACTTATAAACGTATTACCCGAATGGTAAGTAAGACTGCTAACAAAAAAAAATGTATTTACGTTAATGACATTTTCATTGCAGGATTATCATTATTTGTTTCTAGGACTCGGGAACGGTTTCCAGCGCAATTTCTCCGGTAGTTCCTTGGGTGGTGGTTACAACAACTACTCTTCATACTGAAACATCATCACACACACTTGCTCGTCTAGTGGGCGTTGGTTTCATGACAAAAACTCTCTTTAGTTTTGTGTGTCACAGGAAAGTGGTTCAAATAAGATACTTACATTTAATTATATTATATTTACATCTAGATGTTTTATCAAGTTTTTTATATTATGTAAGTTGTATACTCTAGCGTGTAGTACTTTGTAATGTATGTGTTTCATCTAATGTTGCGTCAGCTTTATTTTAGGGTATAGTATGGACAAAATATCTTACTATGGTAGTTCACAATGATTAACTTATTACAATTCGATTGTAGGCCATAAAGTCATATTAACAATAAGGTGCATAAAATATTTGTTTAAATATTTTTTTATCATGAAGTATTCTAACCATTAGTTATGTTGATATTTGTTATAATTTAATTTTCATATTCTTTTTTAATAAACTCATTTTCACTTTGAAATTTTCAAATTGATCTTTAAGAGCTTCAAAAAGTCCCTGGTAAACAGATACGGTGTACACCATTTTGTTTAAATCTTCATAAATATTTTGAAGTTAACTAAAAACTTTGACAAATCTCTAAATGCATAAAAATCTCGACCCAGCAAAAATATCTTTGCTTTTAAAATTTTTAGTTTTTTTTTTTATCTTTTCAACTGATGATACTTATTAAAGCTGTCAAATCTGATTTTGTGATGAGCCAAAAGAAAAAAAAACTTGTTTCCCCACAAACAATCAGACTTGAGTATGTATGGCTTTATAGGTTGTTTCTACCCACGTATAATTTGTAACTTGTTGCTAATGGACAGCATATTTTGGCTTGTATAAAGATGGAAAAGAGTGACAGATATTCTTGGCTTTTCTGGGACAAGTGTCTTGTCATTGATGATAACGCTTCACCTTTTGGTTTCACTGTTTTTTAAACATTTTTCTTATTCCCCAGAGGCTTTTAATCGAGTTTTCTGGAAGGGGACTGATATTTACATGATATCCTACTCAACTTGACCAATGAAATTCCTGACATTTTCCCTGATTTCCCCTGATAATATCCTAAAATTCCCAGATAAAAGTATGTCACCCCCTCCCAATACTGTTCCCTCCACCATTTTTTTCTATTCATCTTTTTTAAGAATAATAATAAGTTTTAAAATTCAAATAAACACTTTATCAAAATTTATAATGACATAGTTTACTAGGATCTATAAACTATAATGCACAGTTACAGACAAAAAAAAGATAGTTTGAATCATACTGTAATTTACTGATTTAATGATTATTATATTTCATATTTTAGGTAAAACATTTTTGTATTAATTTACCAGATTCTCGACCTATTCTTGCTTTTCCCCCGACCACTTCAAATTCCCGTCTTTTTCCATTTTCCCCTAATATTCCCGGATGGTAGACATCCTGATTTCTTAGAGGCTTGTCTGAATAATTGTTTTGCTAGGAAGTCTGCTTTCTCATTACCCTGTATTTCACAGTTTGATGAAATCTAATTGAGATAAGCCTTAAAGTTGTTTTATGGATTGGTGGATGCCTGGCAGATTATGGAGCTTGAACCTGGCATTGCATCATCCTGGCACAGTGTACCTCTAGTTATTTTTAATTTCTAAACAGTGGAAAAAAGACCAGTAAGACTATTTCTAAACGAATACAATAAAATTGGTAGAACCCTTTTTTAACATAAAAAAACTACTTCACTTATCACAAATTCATTGTTTTAAAGTGAAAAAGACCCATCAAATCACACTTGGATGCCGTTTCTGGTAAATCAGACGTTAGGTAATGTTTTTTAAACAACTAAATCAATTCTGAAATCGTGGTAGACCATATTATGGGTCACATGAAACCTAGAATTGGGATTATCAGTCAAAGGCAGACATTGTTGAAAAAACATTTATACCCTATCAACGTTAGAAGTGAAGGTGACAGTGGATGTTTTTTTTATTGCAACCATTGTCTGACAGTAATATGTCAATGTAGTTGGAAATAATTATTGTTAATATGAGTTGCTAAGCAAATAATAATAATTTCCAAATAGGTTAACATTAGTTACTTTTAACCAATGTTTACTACAAATAACCTGCTATCTGTCAGTCAACATCTCTTATATCTTAGATATGTTACAATGGTAGTTTTGAGTCCACAGAAAATGGGAGTGAGTTCAGCAAAGCTGTTTTATTTTTCACAAATGTGGGTCTTATGTAAAAAAAATTAATCATTCATGGTTTACTAATATAAACAGTTCATAAATCTTGGTGAATGGATTAAAAAATTGTTCACGCATTCTTTTTATAGCTAGATTTAAGCAAATAATAGAATGTAATGATTGCCCATATGACAATTACAGTAGACAGTTTAATTATAATTTTGCAATGGAAACATTCACTGGCATATAGATGTATGCGAGGTTAATTGGATCACTCGGATTATAATCTGCATCTCGCAAATATCTACATAAATATCATTTCCGAAGACTTCTTTCGTCGACTTTGAAATAAATAAGCAAATCCAATTAAATTTTTGTTTGTGTAAATATTATTAAAAGGTGTAGGTAGACCTCCCCAAAGATTGGGTGCCTATTCTTTCATTTCTCAAACATTGTATTTTAAATACAACATAACAATGTACAACAAAATTCTGCTCTATATTTTGCTTATAATCCAACACCACATTGCTATTCAAAGCTACAAATTGTACCATTTAAAAAGTGTTCATTTTATTTTATATAGTTAATTCTTGTCGTAAACAGGCTGGTTGAATCTTTGATTTGTTTTATAATGTGAAAGTTCATCAATAAAGGAATATTTTTTTTGTAAACGTGTGTGTATATTTATTTATGACTACTGGCTTGCTTCTGTGTAACTCCGCATATTGATACATTTGAAGCATTATGCTAAATGGAGCAGAAACTTGAGACTTGGAAGATGAAAAAAAAAACCTGGTTAGATTTGAAATATGATGCTAGAGAGGACTTGAGAATATCAGGTGGATAAGCAGGGTGTCAAATGTCATTATAAGATGAGTCTTGTGAAGACCATTTTGGTTGTTTCTTAGGTACAAAGAAAACTGGATCAGGCACATCCTTAGAAGAAACTTTTTCTGCATGACATAGATGTCAAGAATTATGGAAAGGGGAACTTAGGAAGGAGGATTCAAATATTAGATGACTTGAAGGAAAGAAAGAAATAATATTTTATAAATAAACTAATAAGTGTAAATTAATGAGGAAAGCCTATTTAGGGTAAGAGGGAAAATAATTAATGAATCCAATGTACTGATGTAACCTCTTTCTACTATGGTAAAATAGTCAAACAAATTTAATCACAAATTGATTAATGTTTCAGAATTTCTGGCTTTATCAAAGGGAATAGGGAATACACTTTACACAAAAATCCTGCTTAGGTTTATGGTTTTTATTTGGACTATTATGTTTATTACAAAACGTGATGTTGAAAAGAGATAGTAGAGGATATGAAAAAACCTAATAGAGTAACTGAAAAGCTCATGACAAAACGTAGTATGTAAGGAATGTTTAACCTATGCCGTATAATCCAAACGGGTAGTAAGACGCGGTGCTAAATATTTAATTATTATTTAACCAATGGCCTGACTGACGATCCTACATGGTTTATTTACACTGGGCTCGACGATAGCCCTCAAATCCAGGTACTGAGGATCCACCATCACAACCCGCGTAGCCCCAAAAACTGGCATTGAGACCCCATATACTTAATCGTGATTACTCAGCCCTTTTAGCTGGGATATACTATTTATTGTCTTCCGGCTTTATTTACTATGAGGAATGTTGACACATTGTTTACATTGTCAGCGCATATATTATATTTGTTTACTAGCTAATCACAACCCCTTGCAATATTCGTTTTGTCATTCACAATCCAAAGCACAATATTCAAAAGACGGCTCAATTTAGACCGTCTCGATTGATAACACTAGTGAAATAATATTGTTGCATGCCAAAAAAATCTTCCTACGAGCATATTCATAATTTGTTTGCTGTGGGGGATCATTCGAAGGCATATAACAACTGAAATAATGGCTTTCTGATCCGTCATCATATTTAAATGTTTCCAGCCTGTGGTCGGTTCAGTTTATTAAAATGCCTTCATCTTCCTCTATCCTTCCACCACTCTTACTCCTTTAATTTCGTCCATTCTTCTTCTCTCAGTTGAACAATTTCTGTTATCTGCACCTCCATCTATTTTTTTGGGTATTTTACCTACATAATTCATCTCTAGCTTGCTCTTTGATAACTCATTTTCCATCCTCATTACATGGCCATACCATCTCAGTTTTGTTTCCTCTACTATCTCATATACTCCCTGTACCCCCCCACTCTGTCCCGTATAGCTAAATTCCTAATCTTGTGTCTCCTCGTGACAGCTAACATGCACCTTCCAAACTTTATACCCGTGGCCTCCACTTTTCTTGTCTTACATTCAATATCCATGTTTCTGCTGCATGTATGACTTTGGTTAGAAAATACGCCTTATATTGCACTTACCTATATGTCACAGGTACTTCTTTTCTCCATAGCAGGTTTCTTCTATAGAACAACTTCTGTGGACCTCTTCTTAATATATCCTCTTTGGTCCCATCCTCATCTCAGGAGTGATTCTAATATATTTCACACTCCTTACATTTCTCATTTAAGGGGACCCGGTGATTTAGGGGTAAGGTGTTAAGACTTCTGAGTTAGAAGCCTGGGGTTCAAATCTCGGCAGCTAAGTCGGGACCCCGACGTGGTTGGCACCCACGTTAAACTGTATGTCTCCTCAGCTTTCCACCATCATCATTCTCACGTATTATCCTACCATCTGGGGATAATGGAATTTGTCTTAATGGTGTCCCCACCTCGGAAATGAATCTTCCCTAAGCCAAGAGAGCATAGGTAAGATAAGGTGGAATGGTCAGATCTAGAGCATTAGCCCCACCCTACATTTATCTATTTAAAATTCATCCAATTTTATAGTTATACTATAACTTATCCTCTTCCTTGTCATTATCATTTTCCCCATTGTGTCGTGCTGAATTTCATTCCACACTCTCTTCTTCATTCTATTCCTGTACTTCCTCTTACTTCTCCCTCCATACGATCAAGTCATCAGCAAACAATATGGATTTCATTCTTTCCTCACCGAGTTTCCTTGAACCTTTATTCATGACCATTTCCATTACCACGCCACATACTAGCAGGCTAAAGATTATAATAGAAGTAGTGTAATGCAGGGAGGCTACCGGGGACCTTACAATCCAACGCCACTACCCCTCACACAGAGTACAGTATATAGTTAATTTGCAAGTATTATAAGCCTATTGTAATTTCAATCTACATATACAAGCACCTAGCTGTGCTATTTGTGTGTGTATGTCTTATTTATGATACCTATTTATTGTTTACCTCGTCACATTAAAGTATAGTATTATTTTAAATAAATTATTAGTTTAAGTTAATTAGGCACAACTTTATTTATCCCCCGATACGACGGATTTTTCATCGCTCAGGCAGACCCCCGCCTTCTTTAGTACGAGTTATCAAGAGTTTAGTGTATCTATAATTAACAGTATTGCATCCTGTCTAAATGTAAAACAAGGTATTATACCCTTGATTAAAAAATCCACTTAAATAAATTAATAAAAATTGTAGACGCATCTTTATTATAATACTTTTTAGTCATAATTATCTCTATTTTACGCCAATGATCGGTTTAATACTTTATAGCTCCCTACTGTACACGTTGATATCCATGTAAGACTTTTGATCTCTATAATATAGCTGGATGGACATATGTGGCACAAATTTTAAAATAGTTGTCAGCATAGCATTTTGTAAGAGAGAAAAGGGAAAGAGCCGATGTTTCAATATCGAATTTGGTTAACTAAGCTGAGGTTTAATATAGCCCCAAGTTAAAACTTCATGTTAACGTAGTTTACTGTTTGAATGGCTTTCTATGTGGAGGTTAGTTGACTTGGAGTCAACTTGTTGGATGCAGAGGTTGGTAGTATATTTTTACTCAAATGTCACTTGAACAAAAATATTTGTTAGCGGAAATGCCGATAAATGAATGCTGAAATGCGTTAATAATCATTATCTAATTTAAATGCATTTGCGAGTATTTTGCATGCTTCAGACAAATTTTACTAATATTACCTCCAAAAACTATTATGATATTTTAAAATCTATTTAATAGGTTTAATTATTTATTTTATCCTGCTTAGTAATAGACTAGTGTGTTTAGAAAAGGAGGTGTAGGGTGTGCAAAAACCAGTACATATAAGGGATTTTTTTATATGAACTAGTCAATAAATAGTAATTTAACGTCAAAACCAAGATTAATATAATTATATGTTATAATAAACAATTAAATCAAAACTCACCTAAGTCACGCCTAAGGCCATATCGATAAGCTGAGGTTTAATATAGCCCCAAGTTAAAACTTCATGTTAACGTAGTTTACTGTTTGAATGGCTTTCTATGTGGAGGTTAGTTGACTTGGAGTCAACTTGTTGGATGCAGAGGTTGGTAGTATATTTTTACTCAAATGTCACTTGAACAAAAATATTTGTTAGCGGAAATGCCGATAAATGAATGCTGAAATGCGTTAATAATCATTATCTAATTTAAATGCATTTGCGAGTATTTTGCATGCTTCAGACAAATTTTACTAATATTACCTCCAAAAACTATTATGATATTTTAAAATCTATTTAATAGGTTTAATTATTTATTTTATCCTGCTTAGTAATAGACTAGTGTGTTTAGAAAAGGAGGTGTAGGGTGTGCAAAAACCAGTACATATAAGGGATTTTTTTATATGAACTAGTCAATAAATAGTAATTTAACGTCAAAACCAAGATTAATATAATTATATGTTATAATAAACAATTAAATCAAAACTCACCTAAGTCACGCCTAAGGCCATATCGTGAGCAGGAGCCTAAAAGTTCCAGAAAAGCGTGGTAATAATGCTTGAAATATTAGGTTTTGACAGTTCGGAAATAACTCGGTAATTACTATTAGCTTACCTAGGTAACTCAAATTAAAATTTTTAGCATCATTTTAATATCTACGTTTCTCAATGGTTTTGGTGAGTTGTTTAAATGTTACAAACACGAAAAGGTTTTCGAATAATTATAATATTAGTAAGGTATCATTTGATTCTCCGTATCCTTGGTAGGGAAATTATTGAACAGTCAGATGGCAGAGTGGTGGCTATTTTGTACTCTACGGTAATTAACTTGAGGATAGTGAGAGTAAACCTCAAGTTAATTAAATAATTACCGCAGCGTACAAAATGACCACCACTTTGTCAGATAAATGTTCAAAACATTCCAATCTGTGTTGTTGGATTTGGCTAAGATAAAGATTATGATGCTATTTGATTCAAATTCAGATATTTATGATATGCCAGAGTGTTTTAACAAGCGTAAAAATCCTACATTTTGAACAATAACTAATAATTATTTTGAAGAATTTGTTGAGCTAAATTAAAAAATAAAGTTTTAAACTTAAAAAAACTATTGCAACTAATTTGCTAGAGATTGTTGGAGATAGTTTTGAATGATAACAAATGAGAGCCTATCTATTGGATTTATAAAACGAATAAATTAAAAATATATAGACTTATGGTGATCGTTAGTATTAAACCAAATATTAATGCAATATTATTTGATGATTGAATAGTTTAGCCAAAGGAATATATGAAGGCCTAGTCTATATCTTGGCAGCAAGTAATATCAATCGAAGGGTGAGCCTTTACTATGCTTTATTTATCTAAAATTCACATAGTTATGTGGAGAAACAAATTTTACTGTCATTTTTAATTCCTTTTCCGAGCACTTCATAAAGGTCTAGGCATATTTGTATTAAATCCTTTACCCGACAGCTATTAAACTTTTATTTGAAACGTGAACCTATTCGTTGAGAAAAATATATTCACGCACAGCTGTGGTAGCCTAGTGTCTAAAAAACTAAAGCTTAGTGGCTATGTTGGGACCTTCTTACAACTAATTGTCACGCCTATGCTCTGTAGTGTAAAATATTTCCCTTTTTTTCTGTACTAGTTATACTCTAGAGGGCCTACATATTAGTTTTGGGAGGGAATTGACAACGCTTTCCATGAAGGCGTAGGCCTAGTTGTATTAAATAGCTAATCATAATTAAAGTTTCACTTGAAACCTGAACACAGTTATTGAGGAAAAAATTTCACACCCAGCTGGTAAAATAAATAAAGTAGGCCTAGTGGTTGAAACAAATCAACACGAACTCATAAAAATAATGATTCAGGAGAAAGACAAATTTCACTTGAATTTTTAAAACTTCATAAAGGCAAGGTCCAGTTGTATTACACTGCCTATATTTGTTAAGGTTTCACTTAAAACCTGAACCCAGTCGTTTAAAAAAAAACATATTCACAAACCACTGTGGTAACTTATAAGTGGATGATACATAAAATCTGTTTATATAAGCCACTTTTATTTATACAAAATAGCAATTAATAAATTATTGTATACAATAATTTCCCTACCAAGGATACGGAAAATCAAATGATACCTTACTAATATTATAATTATTCGAAAACCTTTTCGTGTTTGTAACATTTAAACAATTCACCAAAACCATTGAGAAACGTAGATATTAAAATGATGCTAAAAATTTTAATTTGAGTTACCTAGGTAAGCTAATGGTAATTACCGAGCTATTTCCGAACTGTCAAAACCTAATATTTCAAGCATTATTACAACGCTTTTCTGGAACTTTTAGGATCCTGCTCAGCGATATGGCCTTAGGCGTGACTTAGGTGAGTTTTGATTTAATTGTTTATTATAACATATAATTATATTAATCTTGGTTTTGACGTTAAATTACTATTTATTGACTAGTTCATATAAAAAAATCCCTTATATGTACTGGTTTTTGCACACCCTACACCTCCTTTTCTAAACACACTAGTCTATTACTAAGCAGGATAAAATAAATAATTAAACCTATTAAATAGATTTTAAAATATCATAATAGTTTTTGGAGGTAATATTAGTAAAATTTGTCTGAAGCATGCAAAATACTCGCAAATGCATTTAAATTAGATAATGATTATTAACGCATTTCAGCATTCATTTATCGGCATTTCCGCTAACAAATATTTTTGTTCAAGTGACATTTGAGTAAAAATATACTACCAACCTCTGCATCCAACAAGTTGACTCCAAGTCAACTAACCTCCACATAGAAAGCCATTCAAACAGTAAACTACGTTAACATGAAGTTTTAACTTGGGGCTATATTAAACCTCAGCTTATTTAACCAGTTGTTTAATTCTATATTGAAACATTGACCCCAATGAAATAAATGTGTTAATCAAAGGTTTGAAAAACATGCCAAAAATCTAAACTCATGAGTTTTTTCTTCAACTAAGATGATGCAGGCTATTAAATACTATTGTTTTTGAAGGCTTTAAGACGCACCATAATCTTACCGTATAGTAGTAATTACTAAATAGGTAGGATAAAAGACTACCCATAAGAGAATTTATACTT
>CABFOW010000416.1:43285-93677 GCA_902141385.1 Timema californicum
GTTCACAACCCCCCTCCCCCCCCCACGCTGCCCGTTACACACTGGTATAAGAATTATATAAAGATATTTAAAAAATGTCTAAAAATTATAGAAAAATGTTAAGGGTGGACAACCCTTATCACTAAGGGGTATGAAAAATAGATGTTGGCCGATTCTCAGACCTACTCAATATGCTCACAAAATTTCATGAGAATCGCTCAAGCCGTTTCGGAGGAGTACGGGAACGAACATTGTGACACGAGAATTTTATATATAAGATGATATAACTTTGAAA
Source organism: Timema californicum (assembly GCA_902141385.1). Taxonomy (NCBI): domain Eukaryota; kingdom Metazoa; phylum Arthropoda; class Insecta; order Phasmatodea; family Timematidae; genus Timema; species Timema californicum. Next base: position 43,560 of record CABFOW010000416.1, read on the forward strand.
AAATTGTTTCATAATAATATGTTCTACAAGCATATAACCTAAATGATTGTTTAAACATAAGACAACTACACAAAGTTTATCATGCGAACAAATGTAATAAAGTGTTATGATAACTTATTTAATTATATTTATCAAACATTCAATACAATGGTTTCTGAAACCAATAGACAAGTTAATAGTCAAATTTAAACATATTGTGATCCCGCAAGAATGTAAACAACATGGATGATAGCCACATATTTAAATACAATTTTAAAGATTGTATTTGTATCTGTATATTATTACCTGTAATATTGTATTGTATACCCTTTAATATAAATGTTTTTTAATCCAAGTGTGCTATACACGATTTTATCTGAAATATGTTATGGCACAAGAACATTGAAAGAAACCGTTAAATCTGTCAACTCACAATAAGGCAGACGACGAACTTTATCGTCACATTTTGGTCCTCTGCAAGGGTGTGTGTTTATGTCCATCGAGTATATTATAGAGGTCAATGAATACACTTCAGGAAGGGTACATTTTTATGTAAACCGATTATCCTTTGCGTCTGCCTCAAGCTTATTTTGCGCCATTTCTCTTACCTCTCAAGTAAACGTATACTCCTTATCTCTGCCTTTCCATCAATGGTGGAATTGGTGCTGTTTGTTTATTATTTTACAATATTTGTGTTTTCTGATAACAATTTCAACAGAATCAAGTCTGTCTGCATTCTTTAAGATACTCAAGGAACAGTATTTATTGTTTGAGATAACAATAGGTCAGTAATTCTCTATCAGTTAAGCTATTTGTGGTGATCGTTTTTAGAAACAAAATGGGCAAAGAAAAATATAGCATTCTCATAATTGTCAATAAACTCATGTTTTCTAAGCTTTTTATTTAGGTAGTTGCAGTGGTGGTACGCTTTAATGATAGTATGCTACTTAAAATAAGTCTTAACCTATTTAATTGTAGGACAACCACCTGACCCTAGTTCGTTGTTTTACAACAGGAAAAACAAAACAAATTTTATAGTGAACCGCCAAGCCAGGTATATAAAAGCCGGGACCACTTAATCAGTAGGAAGACGCACAAAGTGGTCAAGATTTTTCTATATTTATGTGGTGAGAATAATTGTTAAGTGAAACTTAACCCTTATGTTGCAATTTAAAACTATAAAGATCTAAGCTAAACAAATTGACCTACATTTTATCAAATAAAATAATTATACTAGTAATTATTAATATTAGCAACCTCGCCGGCTGGAAAACTTTTAGGCCTATGGTTACTTTTGAGGTTTTTTTTACAAGAACAACTTTTTCACATAAAAGATTATTATCAACTTATATAATTATAACCTATTATGATTTAATTTTTTAATCTACTAGTTAAATAGTCAGTATAATATAGATGGCTTGCGTTTTTTGTTTTTAATATTAATTTAAAAAAGCTAAAGTGAATAAAAAAATTCTCTTTTTAAAAGTAGATTTATAACTGTAGACTTTCTTGACCCACCTCACCTTTTCTTGATTAATTGCATTAGGCTTTAAGGTATATTATATTTTATGCTAAATCAGGCAAGGTTGAATAGGTCGATTTTTTTATTCCATAAAAGAAATTGAATTAAATGTTTAATAAGCTCTATTTACTTCAAACTTTTCCTGTTTTCCACAATCGGTGTTCTTAAATCTGGTGTCACCATATTTCTCTTTTTAAGATAGTTTTATATACTGTTCCACTCTTAAACTGTAGTATCAGAGAGCACAGTTGCCAGAAATTACCTGTTTGAGACCAATTGATTATTTTTATTTATTATAAAACTTATGAAGTTATACTACAATGAGCGTATAACCTGAACGGGTAGTAAGACGCAGTGCTAAATAATAATACACTACAATGTGTTTATTATTTTACTATATTAACATTGCTCTAAATAAACACTGCACAAAATCACCTGAGATGATTAGGTTAGGGTTTAAATTCTATTATGTAAAACTGCGGATGGTTTTCATACATCAGTTAAAATAATTTGTTTTTCCCTCTTTCAATTCAAATGTATGTGCACACACTTAAACAATTACTGTACCTAGTTAACTCAAACATTGGATTGGTTATAATATAACTTATATTATAGCTTTAGCTTTATTTTTCCCTAGCCTGCCAAAGATGGAGAGATCGGGGTTTGATCCCAGTCAGGTGCACCGAGCTTATCTCCCCCTAAATGATCTTTCACTATCTCACCACAAAAATGTGGGTGCACTTGGCTCTAAATTAAACCTTCCCCCATCCATATCACATTAGTGTAATTAGTACTTGGGCTTATAACCTGAACGGGTAGTAAGACGTGTTGCTAATAAAAAGCTCTATGTTCGATAACATTTATGGTTAAATCACCAAACACCATGTAGGTCTGCATCAAAATATTGACCTAAATAAAATCGCAATAGATCACAACTGGTACACACAATTAAGTAGCCTACGTTTTAAACAAGTGGACATGAGTTCACATTTCTGACTGTTATCAGTATGGGGACTCAATTGGTGATAAGCTCATCTGGCATATATGTTTATATTTACATATAGGCCTACCGTAGTGCTATGTCTGATGCCTGTGTTTTGGCTATCAAAAACTTATACTAATTTGAATTTTTTTTTAAATGTCTTAATGATTAGGAAAGTTGCTAAGAGTAAATGCACCGTTATTTGCCTGATACTGTGAAAAGCTTACATGATAAAACCAACTCCAGTGAATTATTTATTTATCGGGTGTAACTTACGTACAGTTTTCAGACACCCTTATTACATCAACACATGACTTAGAAACTATTACAACCCAAAGGAAAACACAACTTTCAGTCCTCCATTCAACAATTTGCGAATAACAATAATAATGATATTTAGCGCCGCGTCTTACTACCAGTTCGGGCTATACGCTTTAATTACTTATTACTCTAATGGATTAGGAATTGGGAAGGTTGAATTAGAGGAAGTGAACCCGCATTCGCGTGGAGGGAGAGTGGAAAACCAATTTAGGAAAAACCACCCCTAGTTCACCCGACCGAGATTCAAATCTCGATCTCCCCGTCCTCAGCAGTCGGGCTCAACACGACAAGCGTGTTAGCCAACTACGCCACCGAGGCGGGTTACGAATAACAAATCTTCGACCATGCCGAGATTGTAAACCAGAACCCCAATTTAACTTGGCACATATGCTATCGATTTTGGTACAAGGTTTTTGACTCATACCGACGAATTCACCCTGAATTTGAGCCCTTAAAATTGTGACGATGTAATGAGAGCATACATAACACATTGGACCTATCAACCTTTACTGTGGATAGATTTTGTTCACTTGAAAGTGTTATATATTGGTATAACAAACTGTTGGTACACAAAAATGTATTTCGAAATATTTATCATTGTTTTGACAATCACAACAAAATCCAGCCTATTGAATCACACAAACAAATAAGTAAATATTTGTTTACAAATTAATGTATTTTACTAAACATTGTAGGGCCTACATTTGATCAATATTATAAATTTGTATGTGAATGGGATGAACTGACATCGATTCTTATTTCTGAAAAATAGATGTTAACACATTTTATAATATCTTCCCATATTTTGTAAAAAAGAAGTGGTTTAAATTTTTTGAAGATGCATCAGTGAATGTATATGTTGACGTGAAAACCGGAAACGGGACGATTACCCTTAATCGACCGCGATTCCTGGCATTCACTGGTTCACACTCGTGGATGTTAGAAATGAATGTTAGTTTATAACGTCCACCGGTGATTTTCGAAAGACGTTTAAGTGCACCCTGTCTATTTTGGAAAAAAACAACAGCAACAATTTTAATTCACTGTAGTTACATGGAAATTAATAATTGAACCCTAGAACCAAGTGACCCATTATAGATAAGTTGCAAATAATTATAAATAATAACACCACAAATGCCAATATACCCTTACAAAAAAGACAAAAGGTTAGGCCATCACAGTTAAGTTCAGTTGGGCTAGGTTACTACAAAATTCATTCTCAATAGAGAAAAAAATGGCACAATATACAACACAACTATAGGAACACACTGCTCCTAGAATGTGTGGTTTATGTTGAGATAGATGCGCAACACACTCTTCCTTTATTTCCAACATAGACAGGCATACCATCACAATTACTGGTATTCACCATTTTGGATCTTTTGATTATGGATATACGCCGGTAAAAGACTGTTAAAGAAATTGAATTTCCGACATCCCCCAGTGTGAAACAGTGAATCCTGGAAATCACGGTTGATTACCGGGAATTGTCACGTTTCCAATTTTCACAGTAACAATATATATTATATAGCATGCTAATTTTATAGAAATAACCAGGGCTGTGGAGTCGGTACGCCAAGCCTTCGACTCTTGACTACTTTATAAATAGCTAAAGTAAGTTAAATTAATCAATAATAACAAATTGACTGCAGTAATATTCTCCTATACAGATTAATTCATGGGAAGCTTCTTTGGCATTGTGAATTTATATTTAAATAAATTTGTCTATACAAATTACAAGTATTGGGCCTAGATAATAAAAAAGTATAAAATAGTGCTATAGTATTATAAGTTTTTATTTTGAAGCTGCAATGAGACACTGTACATTTTAACCAACTCCAATTCCACACAAATTTTCTTCAGACTCCACAGCCTTGGAAATAACTATATTTATTTTTAAGCCACAAAATGGCAACTCTGCTGGGCATAAAAAGGAAAGTGCTTACAGGGAAACCAATGATCTCGAAAAAGATGGTAAGTGTTCATAAGTGTGTGTACTGTAATTTAAGGGTGAAAAGGCCGATAGTCTTTTAGTCGTCTGTACATGTAGGATAAAAAAAAATCAAACTAATCAATTTCCCTGATAATTTAAATGTTTCAAAGTTATACAAGCTTGAAAAGGGATAGTTGGGATGGGAGTTCATTATTCTGGCAATTTGACCCTTCACTGCTGTTTTGATTTAATTAACAAATTTTTGGAGCCGCCTCGGTGGCGTAGTTGGCTAACGCGCTAGTTGTGTTGAGCTCAACCGCTGAGGACAGGGAGATCGAGGTTCGAATCTCGGTCGAGTGAACTGGGGGTGGTTTTTCCTAAATGATTTTCCACTCCCCCTCCACATAAATGTGGGTTCACTTCCTTTAATTCAACTTTCCCAATTCCTAATCCATTAGAGTAATTAGTACTTAAAGCGTATAATCCGAATGGGTAGTAAGACGTGGTGCTAGATAATAAAAATTAACAAATTTATTAGTTTACACTGCTTCTTAATGCACCCATGGCATAACTCTTAACTTATAAGTAAACTCACTAAATATCACCTGTAGTAAAAAAAAATCAAAACCCCTTTATAAAGGATTCTTTAACATAACTGTTAATTATCTGGATTTTTCCCAATGTGTACAGCTTTTACAACGTTTATGATTCTTTCACATATGAGGCAACTGGAGAGTGGAGAAGGTTGCATAATGATGAGTTACATAGGTATACTTTACTCATCTCAAAACATTGTTAGGATAATCATGTCTCGTAGATTACGTTGGGTAGGACCTGCAGCGCGAATGGAAAAATTTAAAACTGTATTGAGGGTATTGACTGTCAAACCCAATGGGAGGAGACCATTGGGAAGACCTAGAAGCAGATGGGATCTGATAACAATAAACATACCAATCTAGGATTATTTAGTGATTTTTTTTATACAAAATCATTAGGCCTATAAATAAGTTATATGCGTTCAATATATTTTGAATGTTGGTATGCTACCCTGGCACTCACTAACTACTGTGTTAGATATACATAATTGGTTGTAATGTGTTTGTCTTATTTGGTATTAAAATGAGCAAAAATCTTGTTACATTACCTAATGTTAAAAAAGAAAATTAGTAAAGTGGCTAAGATCATAGAAGGCCTTTAATATTAAAATAAGGAGATAGTATTATATAAATTAGAGTGTGTAGTATGGGGATCAAACCCTGATGTTACCAAAAAACCAGATTAAATGAGTTCACTGACATTAAATGTAAATTTTACTCCGTGGGTCCACATGTGCGGTTGTCCTCTATGCGGGGCCAAATTACCAATAAGCAGTGTAATAAATTAAAAGAAAATAGATATTAGAATAAAAATGTAAAAATACATTATTTTTACACAATTAAAACCTGAAATTGCTTCAAATCTCAATCCACCGCAAGAATTCAAATATTTGAAGAACCCATTCCTAGTTTTTTTTAATAGCACCTCGTCTTACTACCTGTCTGGGCTATCTATACACTTATGTACTAATTACACTAACCTTGTTCTCTCAGTCATCGGCAGTCTAATATACTGCTAGATTACATTCTTAGTTAAAGGCTAAATTTGCCGAATATAATCACCGATTTAGGCTACCTATGTAAGCTTTATCCCAAAGTTTGAGATTAGATTAGATTAGTTTGAATGGTTGATTTTATTTATTGACATCACCATTATAATTTCAAACTTAAAATAACCATGATTGTACAGGTCTTCAAGTCTGGTGGTGACAGGTGGTGAAATACCATGTCTGGGATAGGAGAATACGAAGATGTCATCAAGCTACGTGGGCTCCCATGGTCAGCTTCCATTGACGAGATTCTCAAATTCTTCGGTGAGTGCCAACTTCTCATTAATAAATCTGTGGGTAGTTTAGTTATTAAATATTATGGTCCTACATGGCAGAGAGAATTTCAGGAGCTGAGTGGAGCATTTGACTAGTTGGGTCTAATGGATTCGGAGCCTGCTATAGTCAAACTACCTAGGTAGTTTTTCAAATCATTACAGTCTAATAGAATATAAGCCCGGGTCAAACATGCTATTTTATACTTTTACTTTTGTTAATGTAAAGTAATTAATGTATGGGGTTTAAATTTATTATACCTAGATATTCATAAGATATGTACACAATGTAATATTTACTATAATATTATACATTTCTACATATACTAATAATATGATATTGATAGTAATAATAATAACTGTATAAATATTTCATTTTGTATACCTCATATGAATGTTTAATTATACTAAATTTCAACCGCATACATTAATTACTTTACCTTATCAATTGTAGGCCCATTTAAAAAGTATAAACTGGCAAGATTGACCCTTTATAACACGTGAATTGTAATGATTGTAACCCATTGAGTCACTATTTATGGCTTATAATTCTAGTAGGTATCGGTAAGATATATGAATAACATTTTAGGCCTGAAGGGTAAACTTGGGGCATTGTAAGACTTGCTTGAAACATTTATAATAATTAGTTTAATTCGCTTTGGAATGTTCTAAGGCATCACTCTCGCATTAGGCTGGACTGTTGATGGTGGGGGGATCAGGGCTCAAACCCCAGTTGGATGTACGGTACCTACTGTGTTTTTTTTGTTTCCTAAATGGTTTTCAATTTTCCCTCCACACAAATTTAGATAGGCCTGGACTTCCTCTATTCAAACTTTCTTATTCCTAACACAATAGGTAGTAATTAATTCGTATGCATCTCGAACATTTATTGAGAAACGATAACACGCATGCACACACACACACACACACACACACACACACACACACACACACACACACACACACACACTCACACACACAAACACGTGAGGAGTTTTCTCACGTATACGCGACTGTCACCGCAAGGGATCCCTCCCGCAGATGTGATGATGCGCACGCATCTTTTTGTGGTTTCGTGTCCCCGCTACCGCGAGTGTCGCTCGCTTCCTGNTATTTATTTTATGACCAAAAAGAGTTTTGATATAAAAACTGCAAATACCTACTTTTTCTCATGTTGCTTACATCCCCACCCTAAACCATGAAACAACCCTTCTCCCTCTTGTTTTTCTCACTCATCCCAAAATTTGACCAAAAATGTCTCTCATCGTTGCTATATTTTTTGATAACGGGGTTGATTGTTTCTGTTTCCCGCAGGAGAATGTAAGATCAAAGATGGAAAGCTTGGTATTCATATGACAATGTCGGCAGAAGGTCGTCCAAGCGGAGAGGCTTATGTCGAGTTTGATTCTGAAGAAGATATAGAGAATGCCCTGAAGAAAGACTTACAACGCATGGGACACAGATACATTGAAGGTATAGTCAGTATTTATTTGGAAACTTCCCTCAGGATTAATTCTATTCATACTGCGTTCGTGATAATACCTTCCTCTAAATGTAATTGGTAACTATAGAGGGTAAATTAAAGACAATTAATCTTTAAGTATGATCATATGATGAAAACTATCTTTCACTAAACAAATATTTCAGTTTTTTTGACAGGTTAATTAGATGTCTGGCTCATTCTTACTTTTTTGAAGCTAAGCCAAAAGGAAATATTCCCAAAGCTGAATCAAGTATTTTAATATTTATATAATTATATATAGATATATACTGTATATAATTTATGTTTAATTTTAAACACCAGTTAGATGGTACATAATGTTTTAAATAAACAATATTTAACATAGCCTAGGCCTAATTTTTCTGAGCTTGAATAACTTACTCAAGATATAATTCGATAACAATATAATTTTGACATCTAAATATTAACTATGATGGTAGCTTATAATAGTACAGAGTGACAAAAATATGTCGAAGCTTCTATGCTCGTTGAAGTCAAATATAATTTTAAACTGAAGTCAAAGTTGGCAAATATTCAAATTAAAATGGAAATTTTTCATATTTTTGCACACTCGAAGAATTTTTACATTTATATATAAATTCCCACATACACACTGAAATAGACTTTCTTTTGTTTCAATAATTAGTTGTAAGACATATAATAATAATAACTAAAATATACATGTCTAGTTGGCCAAACCTTTGTAGACTGTGTAACAAACCACGGGTTGGGCTTCTTTTGTTACAAGCCGTTCACCATCCTCAGTCCCGGCACAGATTTATCTAACTACCAAACCCATCATTATGAACCATTTCCAGCCACTGGCCGGGTCTATTTGGCATACAAGTCTCTCCAACGTGGCCTTTCTCCTCTCCTCCACAGTGAGCCAGTTTTTTTTTCTCTCTCCTCCACACTCCTCTTTACTCCTATAACTCTGATTCATTCAAATAAATGCACTTTGAGACTCTATGACTCAGTTCTACATCTTGTAATGATGTGATGACAGTGTATAAATTCTATTATAAAACATCCTGTACTTGAGTTTTGTTTAGTTCCAAGAAAGAGAAATCAACTAAAATGGGTTTGTTTTCAGTGTTTAAAGTCAAAAGGTCCGAAATGGAATGGGACGTGAACAGAAGTGGTACAACTGGCCAAACTATGGATGATGCGTGTGTCAAGTTGCGGGGCATTCCGTTTGGTTGCTCCAAAGATGACATAATTGAATTTTTCTCAGGTATGATTTTGTAGTTAAAAAGTTGCCAATCTGGTTAAAACGTGGCACAATCCCCCACATTGCTGTATAATATTATTTAATAACCATTTTCTGGTGTATGTAATATGTGGGAAATTAACCGAGCCTCTGAATTAGATGTTTTCTTTGACTCTTTAAACAAAGCTATTGAAAAGTGATGAGTTAGACAGTAACTGAAGTGGCCTAGAACTTATAAAGAAATATCTGTTGATAGTTAGATGAATTCTGCAATTATTAATGCATTTTTCAATGATCTTGTCTTAGATAAATGAAATTGATTAATTAAAAAATAATCAAACTTAGAGATATTAATTGTGGGCCTTAATGATTTAATTACCAAGAGAATGTTAAATTAGTTTAGCAATAGCTCATTATAGGGAATTATTTATATTATTATTATTATTAGTGTTTATAGGCCTGTCACTCGCTTCGGTGGCGTAGTTAGCTAACACACTAGCTTAGTGTTGAGCTAGACTGCCGAGGACGGGGAGATCGAGGTTCGAATCTCGCTTGGGTGAACTATTCCTAAATGGTTTTTTACTTCCACTCCAAACAAATGAGGGTTCACTTCTTCTATATTCAACCTTTCCAATTTCTAACCCATTAGTGTAATTAGTACTTAAGCGTATAACCCAAACCGGTAGTAAAACATAGTGCTAAATAATTTTAAAAAATGTTTAGGCTCATTGATACAATGAGGTCACTAGGGCCAATTATTTATAATCCCGTCAAAGTGTTTATATGTCAACTTGAACATGCTTACCACACACAATCTTTATGTTGACATATTTAATAAAATCATTTTTGCTGATCATGTTTTATTTAATTGTTAGTTGAAACTTTAATTGTAAATCTCGATTTTTTTTTTTTAATATCTATATTGTAAGTTTCCAATGACATCATTTGAAGAGGTATGACATTTTTCAACAGGAACTATTGAACTAAAACTGATTTAACCTTAAGTTGCTGTATAGTCTGGCCTAGGTATTAAATTAGTCATTTGTGTGATTAGTCTGTTTAATTTAGAAGTAGACTGACTACTTGTAGTATTAGCCAAGCTAAATATATGTTTGGATTTGGTCTATATATCCAATACGATGATTCATAACTGACAATTATTTTGTTACACTTTTCTTGATCAGATACAATTTTTTTATATGTTGGTGTTATTGTTTTGTGTGTTGATTGTGGGCCCTCTTTATTGGTTGGGTAGGGTTGGAGATAGTACCGAACGGGATTTCCCTACCTACAGACTTCTCAGGGCGGAGCACTGGGGAGGCTTACGTTCAGTTTATTAGCAAAGAAGTGGCAGAGAAAGCTCTGCTGAAACACAAGGAAAAAATAGGACACAGGTGGGAAGCAAGGGTGTGAGAGGGTAGGGGCCCTGGGCGGGCGGTCGACCCAACACCTCCTTACTCTTGTCCTTCACTATAAGACTAATTAAGTTTGACGACACAAAGGTAGGTGCTGAGCTCGTACTTTTAAATTATTCCTAACAAGAAGCTTGATTCAGACTCTGGCCAAACCTAAAGCACAGAGTCAATCGTTTACTCTACTTTATTGGTGTGGCTATTTGCATGCACACATTCATTTCTCTTTGCCTACCCGTTGGCACTTATAACGAGAAACCTAGTTTAATAAATAATTAATGTGTTCACCCACTAAACTAGCACCTTAACAAAGAAATATCAAGCTAAATGGCCACTATACTTAGTAGGCTCAGTAGTTTCTCGACTCAAATTTAATTTCTTTAGCCTCCCAATAATTTTAATTCATTTCACAAATATATTATTTATTTGAAGTAAATAATACTTTTATTTATCAAAGTAATTAAGATAAACAAAACACATTTCAACACTAACGGCACTCAAATAAATGCAAAGATTTTTTTCACTTGTCCAAGAATTTTAAAATTCACCCTCAATAACAAGATATGTTTCAAATCCTGAAACACTTCAGCAGTTGATTCTACTTACACACTTACTGTTATATTTTCCTCCCCCTTCGTGTCCTTTAACTTCAATTTTCTCGCGCTCCTTGGAATCCTCTTCTTTTCCATCCTTATTACATGTCCAATCTATACCATGTCAGCCTTGCTTTCTCTTTTATCTCATTTACCATCTATGGCCCAACTCTTGCTTGAACATCTTCATTTATGATTCTATTTGTCTTTGTGACAGCTATAATACTCCTCAAAAACTCTATTCACATGGTCTCAACCTTCCTTGTCTCTCTTACATCCAATATCTAGGTTTCTACTTCACAGGTAACTATGGGTACAATATGACCCTGTATAGCATTTACTTACACTTCACTTTGTTTTTCCATATCAGGTCTCTTACACTGTAGAGCACTTCCTCCTGCTACCCTCACCACATTAGATTATATTTGCTCCCACCCTTGGCTCAATCACACTTCCAAGCTACATGATACTTTATGCTCTTTACTACTTTCAAATCTACCCCATCTCTTATAACTTTTCTAGCTCTTATTCTCTTCCCTGTCATTACTATCACTTTACTCTTTGCCAATCAAAATTTCATCCCACATTCTTTCACTTCCTATCCCCTTTCTTAAATGGTACCATAATACCTTTTTCTCACTCCTTCGACATTTTGCCCCCCTTCCACTTTGCCTTTAATACTTCATATCACCACTGTAATTTCATATCTCTTGCTGCTGTTATAATTCCCACTGTGAGTACCATCACTAATTGTGCCTTTACCTACCCCATCCTTTTCAATCATCTACCTCCGTACAAATTTAGTCTGCTAATCTCTCCTTTAGCACCCCTTCCTTTTTTATTCTTCAGCATGCATCTCTCCATCCCTGTTTAGATACAACCATCTCTCATATGTTTTCCAAACATTCTTTACCTCCTTGGCCTACTACATCATCCTAACTTCCTAATCCATCATTCTGACCTTCATTTTATCCCTTTTCCTTATTTGACTGTACAGAACTCCCTTGCTCTCATCCACATCTGTCTGCAGCACTTTTATCCATACTTTTCACCCTTCTCTTCCACATTTCTCCTTTCCTCCCTTTTCTTAGCTTCTCTCTCATTCTTTGTTGTAAATTATTCTCTAAATGCTTTGATATCTACATTTACTGCTTCTTTTACTAATTTATTGGCTCACCATAGTGTTTCCTTGCATCTTCCTTCCCTGCTAGTCCTTCCCCATACTTCTGCTGCTTCTACCAAGAACTCTTTAAAACTTAGCCATTCCTTCTATACTTCCCACCGCCCCAACTGTACCACGTTATCTTGTACTACACCATTCTAAGAGACTTCTCCTGTCTTTGTTTCTATCTCCTCACCCTTCTCATCTGCTTCAAATCCTCTTCTTTCTTTCCCAACTTTAGCATGAAGGTATCCGCCTCTCCATTTTTTATTAATATTTTTCTTTCTCCAAAGCGCATCCAATTTGCTTTGCATATACCTGCAATAAATTAATCTGTTTCCCTTTATTCATAATTATGATTTTTATTGTTCATCATTATATTATATATGATTGTGATACCTTTTTATTATTTTTAAAAGCTTTGCATTCGCAAATTTGTTTCTTATCACAAGTGATATAAACAAAAAATTAACAGTATTCACTACAGGCACTTTTAATAAACCTTTTTCTTAAAAAAAACTAGTACTTTTAGACTACTCATTATTTTGTATTCAGATAAAAACTATATCCTTTTGTAGAGTGACATCGTGCAGAGCAGACAAAGCTATAAAATTTAAAAAATGAAGCCAAATGGCTAGAACAAATTTGTATTTTGTGCGTATATTTCTGTTGTTTCGGTTTGGCAAGCGTTTGAATCTTGTTATAGGGATGAAGATTACAGTGACATACCACAAAACAGTGTCACTTCATGAGAAAAAAATATTTATGTTTACACACTAATCTGCCATTAAAAAAACTTTCTTGTATTTAACTTTAAATAGTGGGCTACTTCAACTATTGTTCTTTGAAAAACAATGTCCAGAACAGATATTTTTGTTTTGTTTTTAAGGAATTACTTATTCATTTGACAACAATAAAACACTAGTTAGTTATTTGATATTAAACAATTTTATTTTTAAAAATTGCTATTTTAGATTGATAACAGGAATCGTCTGATACACTAGGTGAGTCTATGGCGCATCTGCACACTGAGCTAAAGATCCTGGGTTTGATTCCTGGCAAAGCCGATAAATTCATTCTTAGTGAAATGGTGGGATTCTTGTTTCACAGTGATTAATTAACAGTAGATAGCACAGGTCTTGTGTATGTTCTAAAATTAAGTTAGTTTGTAAGTCTTGTACTGATATAATCAGTTGGTTAATAAAGTGTGTGTTAAATACCCAAAATAAAATAGCAACAATAGTTATGTTTCTTATTGCTATTTGGTTTGGACACGAGGGCTATTCCGTAAACCATTACAAACCACCATTAAGCGTCGTGTCATTGATAGCTTTGTTATGCTTCATTCAAGGCATACTTGATAGTTCCTTTGAAAGAAAATCTTAAAACTAAACTACTGGTGTCATTTTTGATAAGAAAATAATTTAAATTTTTCATCCAAATCTCTTTCAAAAATTCGTGGAACAAGAAGTCTCAAATGAACATTAATTGGAATGTTACATCCGTTTTGTGTCTTATACACTTGTATCGCTTGGTTCCTGTAGAACTATTTCTCAACATAACGGTAAGGTAAACAAAGGAATAAACTATATGGCTAGATTCAAGTAACTTAGGATAAACACCCTTAATGGTGATCACACAGTATAAGGCATCATTCTCTCAATAATAGGGGTGTGCGAAGTCCACTTTTTCAATTCGAAGCCAAGTTTAATAGAACGATATAAGATATCCCTAAAACTTAATTAAAGTTTGAATATCTAAAAAAAAAAATTTAATGTTGGACACAAATATTATACTTTGCATAACTATATAAATTTATGTATTAAATATAATTTACAAAATGTTATCTTTTAAACATATTAATATATTTTGTCTTAAAATGATAAATTAAGTTATCACAAATTGTAATTTAACTGTTTTATATTTTTTTAAGTGAGCACTAATTTATGATGGAAATAACAGCAGAAGAAAACTTTTATATTAAATATGTGTTATAACTTTAAATTTTTTTTTTAAGCTAAGCTTTGTTGAATTGTTGAATTCAAAAATTTTGCTTTCAAATCGAAGTTGAAGAGAATGAATATTCAAAAAAATATTTTGAGTTTTCGAAGTTCATCACACACCTACTCAATAGACTGGATTGCCGGTGATCAAGTCGAGAGTTTGAATCCCATTTGCGTTTAATGAGGGTGGTTTTCCCCTAAATAGTTTTTCATTCGCTCACCAAGTAAATGCAAGTACTCTTCCTATAAAAGATACCTTCCTCATTCCTACCCTATTTTGTAAAAAATATGCAGATAACTGAGATGAATGGGATGTCCATAAAAAAAACACATACTTATGCACTTAATTGAATACAACAATTTTATATGCACAGAAGAGGTGAGTTACGTGAATGAGGGACTGTAAGTAGGTTTAAAGAAAATCTTGCTGTCTAAATTTTATGTTAATTGCACTTTGGGGTGACCTGGCGGTCTAGGGGTAAGGTGTCAGACCTCTGTGCTGGCGGCTGGGGTTCAATCCTCGGTCACGGCCTCTGATTAACAAACCCTTCCTTCACCTCTGACAAGACATCTTGTGAATGTGGGGAATGCCAGGCCTCCACCGTGGTTCGGATTCCACGTTAAACTGTAGGCCCTCCATTTCATCTCACAATCACCCTACCATTACACATTAGCGTAAGTGCGTATAACCCGAACGGGTAGTAAGACGCGGTGATAATAATAATA
This sequence comes from Timema californicum, assembly GCA_902141385.1. Lineage (NCBI taxonomy): Eukaryota > Metazoa > Arthropoda > Insecta > Phasmatodea > Timematidae > Timema > Timema californicum. The sequence continues at coordinate 58,821 of CABFOW010000416.1, forward strand.
ATAATTTCACTTTGGGTATTTATCTATATAGGTGTTTGAAATGGTTCATTGCTTTATTAATGCATACATTATTATCTTTCTTTTTGTCGTATTTTTACTATTATATTCTCATTAGACTAAAGATAAGGGTCAGATATTTTGTGTAAGATACTAAGGAATACACCAGTCAGACATCTTAGCTCAGTCGGTAGCTTGTATTTTTCCACTACCGGCTTGCTAGGCTTGTCGTAGCTTCATATGTCCTATAATATAACTTAAAAGACTAGGACAGACACAACATCCAGTCCCTGGCCGTTAATTCATCATTGTGAAAGGGTAAACCTACATTTCACCAATGAAGAAAATTCCGGCCATGCCGGGAATCAAACCATAGCCCACTGTGAAAGGGTAAACCCACATTTCACCAATGATACATTGTTTGGCCATGCCAGGAATTTAACTGGGGACCCTTAGCTCATTATATAGGCATGTTACTGATTGAGCTAAGGTGTCGCGTATATAAATGTAGTAGAATAGTAGAAAATACAAATAGTAACTAAATTCCAAGCATTATAACATTCATATACTCAATGAAGTGTTATATTTCTGGTCTGGGGTCTGGTTGATAAGTTTATCCTATATTATAATTGGTTCTGAACTACCATTGAGCTGTATTAGAGCTCTAAAATAAATTACACTTTACCTAAAAACTGTGTTTTTAAGGATTTATATCTCGAATCCTTGAATGTCCTTAAGATTTCAAGGGGCCATCCCATGTTAATACCATAAACTAGTTTTAAATTTGACCTAAGAGTTTTTTTTTCAGTAAAATTTAGTAAATTCAATAACAGCTCTCCCGGTGTATCGCAGGTACATAGAAATCTTCCGCAGCAGCTTAATGGAAGTCCGAGCAGCACTCTCGCCCAAAATGCGAACAGGCGCAGGAGGATACAACCAGAGACCTACTCCATATGATCGAGGGGACAGGTTTGGTGCTGGTGGGGGTGGGGGTGGAGGCGGGCCAATGAACCGCTTCGGCAACGTGGGCAGACCCCCCCGCACATTCAAGGGAGGTGCGTCCACAACCCTATAGTAGTTTTATATTCATATGCGGAGTTTTTATTATTTAAACTTATTGTTGGATATTTTTTCAACCTTTCTTTAAAAAAAATGTTTGTGTGTGTGTGTGCACATGCGGGCACATGTGTGTATGTATGTCGCATTGACAACTACAAAACTTTATAAAAAAAAATTGACTGCTCAAAGACACATCTATTTGTGATTTTTTTTTCATTTACTATTGTTATATTTGTTGAGTTTGGCCAAATCTACAATTTTACTCATTTAAATCTCGAATCTGAATCTTGTCTTGGGAAAATTTATGAACATAAGAGGAATATAAATATAGTGGAATGTTAGTAAATGGAAATAATAAATTAATGTTAATTAATTTTCTGGGGTTGTTTTGTAACGTTTGTTCTACAATTATGAATATGAACCATCAATAAGGTGTATTAACAAACAAATTACAATTCAAAAATTGAAAAAAGAAAAGAAAAAAACTTAAAAGTATTTGAGTCTTGAATATGATGTTTCTTCAAATCTTGAATATCCTCAAGGATTTTAGGGTTCAAGGATTTGAGGGTCCCATCCTAGCTACATTAATGTTCATATGTAAACAATATTAAATTGAATGATATGTTGTAATATTAACTATTAGCTAGAAATCTGTTAGTTTTATAATAAAATATTTTGTAAAATAATATCAGGTATTTAAAGAAATTCAAATTTCTAGTTGTCTTATGGGATCTTTTTATATTTGATTTGACTTAATAATAGCTAAATATGACCCGATTTGGTGGCCCACTGATTTAAGGCGTCACTATCGCAGTAAACTAGACTGCTGATAACTGGGGGATCAAGTTTTGAATCTCGGTCAGGTATACTGAGGATGTTTTTTTCTCTTTTTTTCAAAATGGTTTTCCACTCTCCCTACACGCAAATGTGGTTATACTTCCTCTAATTATTATAACCTCCCTCATCCTTAAACCACATGGTAATTATTACATAAGTGTTTAACCCAGACAGGTAGTAAAACACAATTCTTAAAAAAAAAAACCAAACATGCGCACCACTCTTAAAGGTAAAAGTATACAAATAGGCAAACATTAAAAATAAATAGCAATTGAATATTAACCAGTTAGTTAGCAATATGATTAATCAGTTAAAAAATTATGTTTTTTGATTTTATTGACCTATCATTATAGAACTTTCTTTTCAAGTAGGCCTACTGATTTAAGTTTTACTTTGTGAGAGATTCAAAAAAATCTTCATCCCACCAAAAAAAAAAATCTCTCTCTCGAAAGCTTATTTAATAACAAAACTTTTCAATAAATAAGAATTGGATTTAAAAAAATAATAACTCATCTTTGACAAGGTTTATTTCAAGAACTGCACACACATACGCATGCACACATGATTTTTAAACCAAAATTTGATTGAAACCTGATGCTACAAGACACAAATCTAACAATTGTCTCTTCTCAAATTTTAATTAGCTTAGTTATTCTCGTCTCTAAATGACAAAAGGGATTCCTGCGTATCATTAATTCTCTTCAAAATGGTCTCTCTATTAAAAGTGTAAGTGTTAATTTTATATTTGAGACGTGGATAACACTACTAAAACTTTATTTTTATTTATTTAAAAAAATAATCTTGTTTAAGGTTTTGGGGACTTTGGTGAAATGCCCTCTCCATGGTCAAATCCTTCCCCATGGGATGGACGAAATTCTAATCGAGTGGGCGGTGGGGGTGGTGGCTGGAACAGTAATGGAGCGGGCCCAAGTGGGGGTTTCTGCGTCCACATGAGAGGGCTCCCTTTCCGCGCCACTGAGCAGGATATAGCTGACGTGAGTTCAACTTAAGGAGTTAAAAATAAATAAGAGTCTTTGAAATGTTGTTTGGATCATTTAAAAACATACCATCTCAGCCTTGCTTTCTCTACTATATCTTGCACTTCTTGACCATACCATCTCAGCCTTGCTTCCTCTACTCTCATGTACTCCTTGACCATACCATCTCAGCCTTGCTTTCTCTACTATATCTTGCACTTCTTGACCATACCATTTCACCCATGCCTTCTCTACTATATCTTGCACGTCTTGACCATACCATCTCAGCCTTGCTTTCTCTACTATATCTTGCACGTCTTGACCATACCATTTCACCCATGCCTTCTCTACTATATCTTGCACGTCTTGACCATACCATTTCACCCATGCCTTCTCTACTATCTCTTGCACTTCTTGACCATACCATCTCAGCCTAACTTCCACTACTATCTCATGTACTCCTTGACCATACCATCTCAGTCTAACTTCCACTACTATCTCATGTACTCCTTGACCATACTATCTCAGCCTTGCTTTCTCTACTATTTCCTGTACTCCTTGACCATACCATCTCAGCCTTGCTTCCTCTACTCTCATGTACTCCTTGACCATACCATCTCAGCCTAACTTCCACTATCTCATGTACTCCTTGACCATACCATCTCAGCCTGACTCCCACTACTATCTCATGTACTCCTTGACCATACTATCTCAGCCTTGCTTTCTCTACTATTTCCTGTACTCCCTCTACCCCCACTATTGCCTGAGTAACTCATTTTGTTTCTCCTTGTGACAGCTCAAAAACTTAATTCCTATGGCCTCCACTCTCACAACTGCAGATTTTCTCAATTAGGCCACCAAAAGCTGCTATATCTATAGATATAGTTAATTAAAGATGTCAAACTTGTTACCTTGATCACTTTGATTCTTACTGGTTTAGAAATAAGCAAGAATTTCTCTTGATATCACAATTTTCAATATTTTTATTCTTAGCTCTCAAATCCCACAGCCTTAAATGTTTGATATTTTAAGCAAAACATAAATTTTTAAAAATTGATAATTTTTGTAATTGTACTCAAAGTGGTGTTTTTATTTAAAGTAATCTTGTATAAATCAAACACTTTTGGGTTGTTGAGGTTTTTTTATTTACAATTTAAATTTGTAGTTGTAGTTTTTTTGTTTTTGTTTTTTCAGTTATATTACAATCATTATCATCACAGGATGTTTTTGCGGGTTGCCTAGCACATACTCTTCCATTCCTGTTGATTTTTCCAAACCTCTCTCATTCCCACGTGTTTCCAATCCACTCCTTTAGCCATCATGTCCTTCTGCGCCGGCTTAATCCATCTTGTCTGTGATCTTCCATCACAATTTAATTAAATATCTCCTTGTCTATGTCCAGGTTTCAGAACAATACGCCAATATTGGTTGATAGTGCACCTTAAAAATAAAGTTCGGGCTTTTTTCCCTATGTTTCTTCACCAAAGTATATTCTAAGCCATGTTTTAAAATTGTCCACTCAACACTAGAGTATATAAATAAATAAATAAATAACATAAATTATTGTAATGTAATATTACCTGCTTAAGTGGTCCCATTGTCTAAGGCGTTTATATTCTAGCAAACAGTTTTAAAGTCAGATTAAATTAAGCTAGTGTGTAGTAATGTGTGTATGTGTGCGACTCAGTTTTTCAGACCATTGGTGCCACTCAACATTAACCTGCTTATGGATAACACTGGTCGTCGCTCAGGAGAAGCTGATGTTGAGTTTTCCAGTCATGAAGATGCTACCAAGGCCATGGAAAAGGTATAATTAAGAGACCTTGATTTGTAGTAAATGAAATTATTGTATTTCGCTAAATAATCATTCCCACCCAGCCAATGGGTCCCAGGGTCCATGATCCCGTCCACCCCTAGTGTGTATATTGTGAAACACCCACGTAAGCTGATTTAGAAATTTGGAAACATTACTTTCCTTGCACTTTGGTGATTGACATGTATATGTGATGTTTTTACCGAACAACTCTTCATTTAACGAAAGCCCATCTTTTATTTACCATAAATCAGTGTCTTTAGTTAAAAATATATAGAAACTATGATCAAATAGGATGTGAGAAGGAAATAGTGTATATTTGTAGCTCAAGTGCACGCTACGCTTGGCATTGCATTGTACACAAGGAAATATGCTAAAGTGATTAAAATAGGGATGTAAAACTCACTTCCCCAGTACCTTCTTAAGATATCGACATTTGATATTTCCAAGTCCCAGCTCCCATCATTATCATCAGGTGTAGTTCTGCCTCTTGGTAGATCTCGTTATGATACAAGACTCTAGCTCCTGGGTCCAGTCTTTTGATGTTTTTGTATCTAGCTACCTATACCCCGAGTTTGGTTGGAAGAACAGTTTAGAAAATTCAAACACATTTCTTTGCGGCCAACATTGATAACATTTTACTATATTAAATATATTATATTTTAAAGAAGGTACAGGAAAAGTGAATGGAAACACATAAAAGCGACAAACACAATAGGGCTTTTATAATGAAAAGAAGAACACAATTCACACTTTACACTGCTGCCAATGGACAAAGAGGTAATGGGTGCCTCTTAAAGAAAATTGATCGTCACCACCCAATCCCCCGATCTAGGTTTCATTCTATCGGAACTCATCAGGCAGGAGTGTGAAATATGCAACGCAACTTCCTTAAAGAGGAAATAAAAAACACAAAAGGGAGAAAGTGAAAAATTGTAAATAATGATAGTACACATAGATAGTAAAATGTAAAGGGTATAACATAAAGGACAAACACCTTTAGAGATAAACTATATTAGCAAAAAGGGGTTTTCATTATAGAGAGAGATATACTATATTAAATGTGTTATTTTATAGGTATTGATAATCTACCAAAAGTGACAGCTGCACATAACATGACTTGATATATGGATATATTAAAATTGTTTTAGTAACTTCTACTGTTCTTCCTACCAAAATCATACTATAGCACCCAAGTCTCAGTAAATTGATTTAAAAAAAACTAACAGTACATTTAATTAAGGAACCCCACCTAGGGAAAGAGGAAAAATGTGGGAAGAATCCAACACACAAAGGTGACTTCTATCTTCTATAATAGAGATAGTCATACACGTTTAAGCAATATTTCGGCATTGTTGCCTTTATCTTTTTGTTTGATAAAGGCAACAATGCCAAAATATTACTCAATTTGGGTTTATTGTTTGACTATCTCTACTATATGAGATAGTTGAAAGAAAGATGTCACCTTTGTGCTTTGAATTCTTCTGACATTTTCTCTTTTTCCCTAGGTGGGATTTTTTCTTTAAATTTACTCTTTTTTTTTATCAGTTTCCATTATTATAAAAACAATTAGCCATTGAGTTACCTCAATACTAAACAAGTACTTGCAAATGAAAGTTCTGACATTCAAAAACAAATAACTTTTCACTATGACCTAATTGTTTAACTTAAGTACCTTAAACATTTAAAATGTATTCAACAAAACCGATGTGTCCTAGTGATCTTGCACAAATCAAACATGTATGTTTTGTTTAAGTGGAGGAGAAGTGATAAGACAAAGTGGAAGGAGACACCATGGTGGAACGACAAAGTGAAGCATGCAGTGGAGGAGAAGAACAAAGCGTTTAGAAATCGTTTTAAGAATAGGACTGAGGAAACAGAGAAAGATTATAGGGAGAAGAAGTATAAAGCAAAGCGTTTGGTAGAGGAAGCCAGGAAGGCTTGGATGGAAAAAGAGGGAAAGGTGCTGGAAGTTGGTGCGGAAGGAAATAAGAATGAGTTAAATAACCAGGTAAGTAACAGGAGGAGAGAGAAGAGACAAGAAGTTTGAATGATGAAGACAGGAGAAGAAGAATTATGGCAGGGGTATTTTGAGATGTTTTTAACACTGAAGAGGTGGATGGGAAGGAAGCAAAGGAGCATGACGAATAGGCAGAAGAAGAAGAAGAAATGGGTTCAGTGGGGAAATAGGTGGAGGATGCATTAAAAAGGATGAAACAGGAAAAGTAGCAGGTATGGATGAACCAATTGTGAAAATATTAAGAGCTGCGGAAGAAGCGGAAATACAATGGTTGATTATACCGGCTGCTGAGAGTGATATGGAGGGTGAACAGGATATTGGGAGAAGGGAATTATAGTACCGATTTTATAGAAAGGAGACTGAAAGAGGTGTATGAATTAAAGAAGAAGAAAGATGAAATAAATAAAAGTGAATGAAAGTGGAGAGAGGGATAACACTTATTTAGGGAATAGAGAGCTACAATAAACTTGATCTTTACAATAAAAAAGTTGATGAAAATGTATGAATCCAGGAAGGATTTTGTGATGGCATTTATGTATGTGGAGAAATTATATGGCAGTTAAGTTAGAAATAAAGTCTGGAAAGCGATGGAGGAGGTTGGAATGGAAAGAGAACTTGTAATAAGAGTGAAAAGTATGCATGAAGATAACATTAGTTGTGTTAAGACAGGAGAAGGGGTGAACAGAGTGGTTCCAAATACAAAATTGAGTGAAGCAGGGGAGTGCTCACTCATCACTACTATTTGTATTTGTAATGGAAATGGTCATGAATAGAGATGCAAAGAAACTCGGGGAGGAAAGAATTAAAGCCATGTTGTTTGCTGATGACTTGAAGGTATGGAGGGAGAAGGAAGAGAAAGTACAAGAACAGCTACAGGAATGGAAAGAGGAAGTGAAAGAGAGTGAAGTTTAACACATCAAAGTATAAAGTTATGGTAATGACAAAGAAGATGTATAATGTTGGATGGCATAGAGCTGAGAAAGGTACAAAGTATAAAATCACTTAGGGGTGCAGGGAGTAAAGATAAGTAAAGGGAGTGGGAGTAAAAAGAATCTAATAAGAAGAGAGTCATAGGGGGAGTAATTTTATAGGTGTGTAAGAGACTTGATATGCAGAAGAGAAATGCCCTTTAATGTAAGGAAGTGCTGTATAGGGCGTACTTTGTACCCATTGTTACATATGCAGCAGAAAAATGGACAGTGAATGTAAGAGAGACTAGGAAAGTGAAGTCCATGGGAATGAAGTTTGTAAGGAACAAGTTATTTACCAAACAAGATGTTGGATATTGAAGTGGGGGGCCGGAGGAAGACAAGGGAGAAGAGGTTGAAGGGAAGACATAGAAGTGTGGAGCAGAGAGGAGAAAACTGTATCATGGTGGAGGAGAGGTGGTGGGGAGAAAGGAGGTGTTGGGGAGGTTTACATTCCAAACAGACCTGGCCAGTAGCTGGAAACTGTTCATGATGATGATAATGGTGATGGTAGCTGCCACAAGGTTAAACAGGATTAGGGATTTAGCTATCCGCGAAAGGAGTTGGGGTATCTAAAGTACAGTTTGAATTATTTTTTTTTAGGAAAAGTTACTAGATTGCTAGAACTATTTTCTTGTTTGCATACACCAAAACATATGCTTTTAAATGCAATATGTTATGCGGCTGTCACTTTTGACAACAATAAGATAAATGAAGAACTGTTTTCATTAATAGAATATATCTCCTTAAGGAAAGCTTCTTTTTGAGGTATTTTGTTGTTTGGAAGAAGGTACAGAAAAGGTAGCCAAAAAAACTACCTTCTCAAAAATATAACATATTTAAATAATAGGAAAAATTTATGGTTTAAAGAAATACTTTAGTTTGTGTTTTTTGCTCCTTTAATCATCAACTGTTTCCAGTCTGTGGCCGGGAAAGTTTAGTAAAATGTCTCCATATTCCTTTATCCTCTCACCATCCTTCCTTTGTTAATCACATCCAATACTCTCCTCTCACTTGCACACTTTCTGTTATGTGCTCCTCTCATCTCTTTCTTGGTGTCCCTTGTGGTCATTTTCTTACAAGCTTCCTCTCCATTATCCACTTTGGTTTTCTCTCCTTTTACATCCTCATTACATGGCCATACCGTCTTAGTCTTGCTTCCTCTACTCTCAAAATTAATTCCCATGGCTTCCACTTTAATACTCTATTACATTCAACGTCATTGTTTCTGCTGTATGTGTGATAATGACTACAAAGTATGTCCTTTACAACAATTCCTTACACTTCAAGGGCACTTCTCTTCTCCATAGCAGATCTCTAACATGCCTATAGGATAACTTCCTCTGTTGCTATCTTCCTATTAGATTCTCTCAACCCATACTCTTCACCACATTAACGCTTCCAATATATTTTACGTTTTGTGCCTAGTTCTACCCCAACTTTATATCTTTACTCTTCCTTGTCCTTACCAACACTTAATATTTTGCCAGGCTAAATTTTATTCCACAGTTTTTCACTTCCTCATTTAATGCCTGTACTTCCTCTTTCATCCATATCATCAAGCTATTAGCAAACATCATGGTTTTCATTCTCTCCTCCTCGAGTTTCCTGACCATTTGCAGCATCCATTGTCCATTTACTGTGTTTGTCCTTTATGTTATTAATTTTACATATTCCTATCTGATTGTCATATAATTCTTTACAAATTTCCTTTTGAACTTTTTGGTTACCTCTTTTTAGGAAGTTGTGTTGCGCGTTTCACATTCCCTCCTAATGAGTTCCGATAGAATTAAATATAGGTCTGGGGATTGGACGGTAACGATCGATTTTCTTCAGGAGGCAACCATTACCTCTTTGTCCAGTGGCAACAATATAAAGTGTGAACTGTGTTCTTCTTTTTATTGCAAAAGTCATATTGTGTTTATCCCTTTTATATTTTTCTATCCACCTTTCCTGTACCTCTTCCAAATATAATATTACACAAATAGTAATGGTGGGGAAGCACTTTCCTACTTCACTAAAAATTTTTTATGTTGAACGGCTCTGTCCGCTGCTTCTTCGTCTTAACACAACTTAAGTTATCATACAAACGTTTCATTTTCATTACAACTCATCTTTCCACTCCAGTCTCTTTCATCACTTTCCAGACTTTTATTTTCATCCACACTATCATACATAACTTTTCCACAGCCACGAATACCATCACCAAATCCTTCCCAAATTCATACCTTCTTTCCCTCAGCTGTCGAATGGCAAAGATTAAGTTTATTTTAGACCTCTGTTCCCTAAATTAGTGCTGTTCCTATTTCCATCTTTTTTTCATTTTCTTATTCTCTTTTCTAGTAGCCTCTGATATATTTTTTGTACAGTGGCACATCAGTAATATTTCTCCCTCATGGTGTCCAGCGACCTAGAAAACAAAGACAAGTAAGGAAATTTGTTTGGTCATTGAAAAGCCAAGGAATTTTAACATAGTCCCTTAAAAAAATGTACTATTTTCACTTACACTACTATTCAAAATAACATATTTCTTCCAGTTAATATACACAGTAGATCTATTTTATTACTGTTTTCCTTGTTGAGCAATGAGCATAATAATCTCAACTTTCAAGGTCAAAATCTGATTTAGGTGTTAATATTACTACTCACAAACGCAAATATTTAGCCAAAGTTGAGTCATGATTAAGCATGTGTGTGAGAATTCGACTACCCTATGGAAAGAAAAAACAAACATAAAAAGTTTCTCGGAACAATTTAAAATTGCACTAGTGGAAGGTGATCTTTTAATGTCTCAATATGATCTCGTTAAAATCTAACTCAGATTGCCCTTTCCATAGTCCATTGCTTAGCCTGAAAATATTATTACGTTAAATTGCAATTTTAATAAAATAGTGTTTGTAATATAAATTGACTGGAAAATTTTAAAATTGGGTATGGAAAACCTGGTTAAGGTAGGGAATTTAAAAATAGTTTTACTGGACATCCTGTTTATAATTTAAACTCCTCTTCCTGTCTCCTTTCTTTAAAATCGAAACTATAATTCTCTTCTTGCAGTCTTGTGGTAATGTGTTTTTCTTACATATCATTCTTAGCCATTGTATTCTCATATCTTCTACATTTCCACAGTTTGTCCACACCTGGTGTTTTCCTCAGTTTCATACTCTTTAATGCGTCCTCCACCTGTTTTGATGTCGAACCTCTTTCCTCTTAGGCCAATTATTCATCTTCCTCTGCTTAATTTTCTCTTTCGGTTTAAATATTTATCCTCTCAAATTGTCCCCTTAAGAGTTCCTTTTCCTCTTTGTCTTCATCATTGCCCTTCTTCATTTGTAATTATAAAAGGTTGGATGCTTGCAAAAGGTTATGAAATTGTATGTTTCAAAAATGTAAGTATCGGAATTATGACATTTCTAGTTTATTTTATACATATTAGAGAAGCTAGGTTAATGAAAGGAACGTATAATCGTTTTCACAATAAAGAAAATCACAATTCACACCTAAACGCATACCTTCTGCTTTTACTTTAAATCTTGTTGAGTGGTTGTAAATTAACAGCAATGTATTGTGGGAAATGTGTTACTATTTCATCATAAACACCATTAATTTATTTGTTCTTATTACTAAGGATGTGCGAGAACTATTTTTTCAATTCGAGACGAGAAAACGTCCTTTGAAAGTAAAAAAAAATTAAATTTATCAAAGTAAATATAGGCCTATAGTTTGGAGAGTTCCTTTTTGACATTTGAGCCGGCGCTTGATTTAGATTGTCTTATTCTTCATTCAAACACTTGGAATATCTAATACACATTTTAAATGCAATTAATAAAAGTGACAGGTAGTTACAATAAACACCATTTATAACCAAAACATTTCTTAATAATGGCGATTGGGGGGTAAGGGGTATGCGACCTATTTTGGGTTACTACGGTATTATTGAAAATAATAAATTCGTGGTTTGGCTTTATAATTTCTTAGGGCCATTATTTGCTTTTTATTTATTTATGATTTTTCGAGTCTTGCACGTCCTTACTTATTACTCTTTCCTGTGCTCTTTTTAATACCTAACATAATTAACCTTATAAAATTGTGAAAAGAGGTTTTACCAAAGGTATGGGATTAAATGTTTCAAGTTAAGACAAGGAGTATTTTTGTATGCCCTTTATATGTTTAATAATTTATTTTTGTTTAGAATAAGACGAACATGGAGCACAGATATATTGAGCTGTTCCTCAACTCGTCTCCGGCCCGAGGAGGGGGTAGAGGAAACTTTGGAGGATTTGGTGGGGGGACTGGACTTGGCGGGGGATTCTCTGGAGGTAACTAATTATTAAACATATCCTGATTGGGTTTGTTACCGTTCATATGTTTCTATCCATCTTTCCTTTACCCTTTTTCAACTATAACTAAATGCACCTCACAATTAAAAAACTTAAAATACGAATTTGACATTTTTAATGATTATTATTCCTACTAAAAAATCATTTAGCCGTCAATATTTTCTCGGATTTTTTTTCCTAATAAAGGTGGTAGCCCTGAACATATAATTCATGATGAATGACCTCTTGACTCTGTTCTCAGGACTCGGGAATGGTTTCCAGCGTAATTTCTCTGGCCCTAACATGGGTGGTGGATACAACAGCAACTTTTCTTTCTAAACCATATGTAACATATGTGTGAGTTTCGCAAGGAAAGAACATTAATGTGTTTTTGCACTTGCATATGTTTTAAATCAAGTTGCACCTTGGACTCTTGATGGGTGACTTACAAAACTGAAATATTTTGTTTTTCGATTCACAATTCATTTGCAAAGATAGTTTAGAAAGGTATTTATTTAAATGTACAATCTGTTTGTCAAATGTACATTATCCTTAATTCAGCAATATAAACTAGAATATTTTAATCATATTACATTTGAATTGTGAAGAAGCAGAATAACTTGCCAGTTATCAACATGCACAATTTTAATTCCCAAATTAATATTAAAAGTGATGAGTTTTAAAGATATTAAATTATCTAAAATATTTGGTAAAACACCTTATATTAGTGTTAAATTTTAGGTGTGTACAAATATGAGCCGCCTCAATAAAATATGTACTATTGCGTTATTATTTCAGATGTGTAAAGCTAGTACATCAGACAAAGGCAAATAGATTTTTGTCACTTTTTTATATGTTATGAAATGTAATTTTGACTGCAAGTGATTTTCTCTGTAATATAACATGTTTCTGAAAGAATTGGGTCTAGCGTTTAGTTTGATTTGTAATGTGTAAATTACATTTCTCGATTGTGTAATTGGATTTAGGCATATTTTTTAAATCTCATTTTGTTTTATCCTTTTAGAAATAATAATTTTTACATTTACTTTATTTATTTTATTTCTCCATCTTAAACCATAATGTGACGTACATAAATGCTTTTAAAAAGGGCATTATATTTTTACATTTGTTCAAAATAATTATCCCAGCACCCACGATATTAATCTTTAAATTTAATTGTAACAAAGTGAGGAAAGACTTAGAATTGCATTTTTCAAACAGTTTAAAATAAAATTGTTCTCTATTCTTAGCACCGTATCTTACTACCAGTTTGTTATATGCTTATGTACTAATCACACTAATGTTTTTTATGAGTTAGGAAGGCTATATTGAGAGAAAGTGTACACGCATTTGTGTGGAGGGAGAGAGGAAAACTGTTTTGGAAAAAAAGAATCCTTAGAACACCCGACCGAGAATCAAACCTTTATCTTCCAGTCCTCGGCCGTCTCGTTTACTGCGAGAGTAGCACGTTAGACCATGCAGCCACTGAAGCGGATAATGAAATTGTTAATCTTACAATAAAAACACATCATTTTATTATATAGCGGGTATTATTTTATCAGTATTTAATATTGACAGTATTTTTAATACTTGTAACTATTTCCCTCTCAGCCGCATTTACAATGTCTTTGTTTGCCCAAATGTTTGTTCCCTGGATGTGAATCAACGTTTCATTGCAATAAGTTATTATAATGCCATCTATCAATGAACCACTGAACTTTTAGCCAGGATGAATACTTCATTTTAAACCTGATAGATGAAGTTACGGGCCTTCGCAGACAGTTATGCCACGTATGCCGGGGAATTTGGTGCAATCTTTTAGAATGATATTGACTAATTTGAAGGCTATATTTGCACAAAATAATTATATGAAGCTTCCCTATATAATTTAAAGTGCAATTTCCAAACAAACAACAACCATCCACATGGCCATCAATCATTGTAAAAGGGAAAGCCCCAATTAAAAAATTAGACATTTTAAATCTGTAGCTTGTCCTGTTAATGTCTGCGACAAAGTGTCTGACATAACTCATTATAATTTTTGACTTAACATTTTTAAATTTAGGCAAAAATGTGAGCGGTTTATAAAGTGATGTAACTATCTTTTGAATTAAATTTTTAATTTAAATGAGTGGTTCTTTTAATGTGAAAAGAGCATGTATTTGTCCTGTCTCCAATAATAAAGGGATATAGTGGATCTGCTTGGGTGGGTTGGTCAGTGAATTTAGTTATGATTTTCATTGGAGTTGGGTAAAATCCAAATCTCCAATAATTATCTTCAAACCCTTATTCCGAGCCTTGGGAAAAATTATGAACCTAAGAGGAAATATAAATATAACAGAAAATAGAAATTGTAACTAAATGCTATTCTTTCATATAATTGATCATTTAAGTGGTAAATTACTGATCTGGCTGTTAAGTTCAAACTATAATTATTATTGGTGAACCACCAATAATAAGTATTAGAGGTCTAAAAAAATTTTTTTTTTAAGGATTTGAGTCATGAATTTGAATTTCTCGAATCCTTGAATCTCCTTTAAGGATTCTATGACACATTCATAATTTTTATACCATTAATTAGGGATGTGTATAGTTCACTTGTTTCTTCTAATAAAAACTACGTCGAATCAAATAATTTAAAACATTCCCCAAGCCGTGTCAATGTTTAAACATGGGTCATTAAGGAACCAGATAAGAGTAGAATGCAGGCGAGTGAAATGAGATTTCCAAGAAGGATGGGTGAGTAAGAGGAATACTAAAGGAAGAGCCAGGACAGGATAGAGAAGGCAAGACTTATGCCGGGATCACGATCAACTGAACTTTTAACTTGACGTAACATTCACTTGAAGTTACATTCACTTGAAGTTAACTTAAAACAGATGTGTGATCATGATTCACATAACTTAACTCGAAGCAAACATCTCCCTTCTAGTGTGTGTGTGTGTGTGTGTTTTGATTTGTACTATTTGTATTGGTGTTTATGATCTTTGAATGTTTACTGTTTTCATAATCATGATAATGTTGATTTATATTTTAATGACAAAGATCTTTTTTGAAAGCATTACATACCATTTCAAATAATAAAAACTTCGTTTTTTGTGGTTTATCCTATTTACAATATTTAACTTGAGCCTGTTCAATAAAGTTCTATAATGATATGATACTAGCGCTTATTTTAATTAAATGTCTGATCACTAGAACTTATGCTAATGAATAGACCTTGGTCATAAACAAACAAATGAATTAATAAATAGCCATGTAGACGCCACTCGCATAATAATTGGCTGGCTAGATCACGTGATACCCTTGAAGTAATGTTCACTTAACATAAAAGACCTCCCAGGACATCTATTAAGTTAGGTGAACTGTAAGTCAACATTAAGTTAACTGCATCATGATTGCTTCCATTTAAAAACACAAGGTCCTTTACGTTAGGTCAACTTTAAGTTAATGTTAAGTTGATCGTGATCCCGGCATAAGGTGGTATGGCTATATGAGGAGGTTGAGAGGAATATCAAGAAACAGATGGCTGAAGAGAATAATGAGTAGTGTGGAGGAGAGGACTGGGCCAAGATGGAGGGAGGAAAAGAGTTGGTGGAGAGGCTTATGTTCCAAACAGACCCAGCCGGTGGCTAGAAGCTGTTCATGATGATAATGAGTGTTGTAAATAGATTATATGTTGCAAACAAGGATTTGAACAAGAACCAATGACCAAAATCAAATTATTTTTAAAGAACCAAAACTAAGAAGTAAGAATCAGAATTGATTAGGCATATGTGGGATCCAAACTTTGGGAAAATAAACATTCCCCAAACTTAGGCTGGAATATTATCTCAGATTTTTTTGGGGGAAAATATATCAATTCAAGACACTATAAATATCACGTTTGTATTAATGTTTACTAACAATTTTATTAATTTAATAAATAACATTGGGAGGATAGAGGGCTTAAATACGTCTGAACATTGTAGGCCTCAACATTCACAATTATTAAAACAACAAAACACATGATTATGTAATGTTTGAGGTATAGCAGTCCCCTTCTTCACTAGAATAGAGTAAAACACTGAAAGTATATCAAATATATCTAGCTGTTGAACAAGACCATTCTTATGAAAATTGGATTCAAGTCTTGGTGTTCCCACAGGCCAACCTTTTGAGCCTTTAGCTAAGGGTTAACTCGAGTCAAGAAATTGTAAATCACATGAAAATGTATATTTTTTATTTCCTACATGCAATTGTGATGTACAAATAATAATACAATATAAATTAATGAGGCCATTATCAAAGAAAATACAAGGAAGGCGTCCAGTATGCTGGAAAATGGGGAACGTCGACCAACTTCAAATTCGTTTTACATGAACACCTTGATATATATTTAAAAAAATTACAGATAATTTAATCAACACTTTATGAAATTATATATATAAAAAATTTACAAATTCAGATCTAGTAATCTGATTTATCTAGAGTATTGATTCATTTGCATTTTTCTGTACACACAAATCAGTTCATTGTTTTGAGGTAATATGGAAAGTGCGGATAGAATTAGAAAGTAAATGTATGACGAATTACCCGCAAGGAAAGTAGCTTTAATAAACTAACATAAAAGTTTGTCTTCTGAAACTCGAGATATTACTAGAATGTTTTAACGCAATCCAAATAATTTTTGTTGTTTTGTTGGACTTTGGTAGTGGCTCTAGTATCAAAATCCCCACTATCCATGTTTGATATAATTTCATCCAGGGCCACCTCATTATACCTTAATTTACTTTTAAGTTGACCTAAAATAACATTGAACAAATTTGTGCTATTTGATTATATCATTCAAAGTGAAACATTTTAATTTCCAAGTAGAGATGGGTTAAATCCCAAGCCTAACTTTTCTGTCATACCTGAAATATTTAAAAACATAAATTTTAGTTATAAAAAAAACTCCAAGGTATAAGCCTGCAATCGAGCTGAAAATATTTAAAATGGAATTTTTGAATAGTTTTTTTTAAGGTTTGGTGCCACTAACAAATCATATATTTTGTTTGTTGTAAACAACATAGAAACCCCTTTTTTAGTAAATTATTTTGATACTTTTTTTTTTTGCGAATATGTTTTGACAGCTCCACAAGTATATATAATTTCTTAAAATTATTTTTATCGAGTAAAGGTCAACATAGTTGTTTTCTAAATACTTTTTCAATTTCTTTTATAAATCTCAAATTTCTCTTAGTACCATAGGATTCTATTGTCACATTTCTAATTTTAAATAAAATATCAATAAGCATGATAAGAATCTATTTTCGATTGATAAATTAGAAGAGGATACTCGGGATATTCCAAATTCTTCATCAACTGAACGTTCAGCTTTTTCCCTCTAACATATTTAAAAAATAATTTGTGAAATCACAACATAATATGTTCTTAATTTAACACGATATAATTCTAGACAGTAATGGTTATGTAAAAGTACTAGAACACAACAATAAGCCAATATTTTAATCCCACAAGGCATCTTCCTCAGGAAGTGGGATTCTGTACGAGGAGCTCGCTGCAGTGATACCAACTTAGTTTCTGGGGAATGAAAACTTCCCTTGCGAGTAAGAAAATTATCGAGTTTTTACTATCTGTATGGCCAGGTTGTTTTAAGTGTTGGGCTTAAAGCCATCAACATATTGAAGAGTTTGTGTTGGTAATTTTATTTGTGTATTCATTTTTACAGTTATCATGTTTATTTTAAAAATACATTATAGTAAAAACCATACTTAGTAAGTTTTTGTTGTTGACAAGTAAAGTTTAATGCTTGAAACAACTGTGAGATGAAAAGAACAGTTTGATATAATTTATCACACCATCTTCACACAAACAATGGTTAAAAGACTAATGGAATACACTAGGGGCGTGTGCTAAGCTTCAAAACAAGTATCAGCTTTGAGTCTGCTTCAATAAAAAATTCTGGCTTTGACAGTTAAGAAGCCTCGCCTATACAATATTGACAGTTTAAATACTCAATTTATGTACAATTATTGCCATTCTTAGCTGTTATATATATTACAAATCAATATTTATATGGAAAAAATATTGATTGAATTGTAAGCTCTCATAACTTGATTCATCAGAACTAAACAATCACAAATAAATATAAAATAAAACATTTTACTAGTGATGTTAGTGC
The DNA here is from genome assembly GCA_902141385.1 of Timema californicum. Taxonomy (NCBI): domain Eukaryota; kingdom Metazoa; phylum Arthropoda; class Insecta; order Phasmatodea; family Timematidae; genus Timema; species Timema californicum. The sequence continues at coordinate 76,974 of CABFOW010000416.1, forward strand.
TTAAGTTATATAAATAACCACAATGTATTATTTTTAAAGCATAAAATAACCAGCAAATAATATTCAAGCTTCAAGACTTTCATATTTTTGATTAAAGTTTACTTCAAATTGAAATAGTGAATTTCGCACACCCCTAAAATATACCAGCTTTCCATATTTAAGATTGTCTGATATAAAGTAACAAACACTTTGAAACATTGGATTTTGCTGGTTATGACCAACTACCTCTTGGAGCAAAGACGCAATGACCCGATTCCTAAGATTATATTCGTTTGTAAAAGAACATAAATGTAGAAGTGACATAACTTTCAACCACAGTCACATTTTCACAGAAAAGAACCTTTTAGAAAGTACAGATTTATTTTTTTGCATTCAACATCAATAAAATGATACCATATTAAATCTATTTTATGTGTGTTTATAAATCACAAATAAATACATAAAAAGTAACTCTGCAGGATAAAGTTCTTTCTATGAAAACTGTAGTTATCTGTGTAATTAAAATTTATCAAGAAAGGTTATTTAATAAATCATCATCAACTGTTTCCAGACTGTAGCCGGATCAGTTTGGTAGAATGCCTCCATCATCCTCTATCCTTCAACCAGTCTTCCTCCTTTAATTTCTTCCATTCTTCTAACACTTGAACAATTATCTGCTTTTCACATCTCTTTCTTGGTTTCCCTTGCAGTCTTTTCCTACATACTTCATTTCAAACATTTTCTTTGACATCTTTTCCATTCTCATTACATGGCCATACCATCTCAGTCTTGCTTCCTCTCATGTAATCCCTGTACCCCTACTCTTTTCCAGATAACTACATTACTAGTCCTGTTTCTCCTCTTGACAGCTAACATACAATGTGTGATTAAACTACTTACACAAATCCATGTGATTTGAAATACACTTTTATTTCTCAAGAGTATATTTTAATTAATATACTGGTTAATTTATTTTCATACTTTTAAATTTCTCACACTATCTGTACTATCAGTACCAAAACTTTAGTCTTGTACTAGAGCTCTCGAATAACACAAAGTGTGGAAGTGATTAAAGGAGGAAGAATGGTGGCATTTCTGGCCATAGGCTGGAAATTGATGTGATGATAATTATAGTTCTCAACAGTCACAAGGACAATTATTCTGGCTGATCTCAGAGGCTGTACAATGTAGGAGGGTGGAAACTGACCGCTAACAAACGTTACCAGATTTATTCTCACGTATCTATTCGCCAAACCAGAATAAATGCAAGACCACATATTGAGCAGTCACTTTAACAGTTAAAACTTTCACAAAAAAAACAATGTTTTTTGGTATTTATTTTTTTCTTTTAAGGGTTTTCAGTTTTTACATTATTAAAACACAGAAACTTAAGAAAAATAACTATTTGGATGTTTATTTTTGGTGGAAGTGGCGTCTGAAGTTCCCATAAAAAATGCTTCTGAAAGGCTACATTCTCTTAAAAAATTAAGATGGTGAACTGGATGAAATCAGATGGTTGGATGACTATATAAACCATTTTAAGTTGTGTTCACACACATGGTCTTACAAAATAAAAACGTTTAATTTTGAAACTAATATTTAGTTTGGTTCTTTCTCTTAGTTATAAAAAACATCTATTTATTTTGGTGGCCACTTATAAGAAGATAGAAGTGTGAAAATAATACTTTTAAATTTATTATTTCATGCATTATAAATAGCTCTTGTTTCCACAACCATGAAACAAAAAATATAATAGATTTATTAATAATTTTTGTTCTTTCAATTAGTTATGAAAAATCCAATCCCACACATCCTTAAGGAAGCGTTATTTCAATGTAGTTTAACGCTAGTAACTTTCAATCAATTTTCACAGTAAAATCTTCTATTAGCTATCAGTTACCATCTCGCTAACGCTGGTTGGACTTCTAGGTACAAATCATTGTGTCTTAGTCTATAGAGTTTATCACAACCGTGGTCAATTCAAAGTTCAAAAATTTTTTAAAATCTTGTTTCATAAATAATAATGATATGATTAAAAATTAACAACTTGAAACTTAATAACTGTAATATGTTAAGGTTACATAAAAAGTTTAAAGTTGATATTATCTTCATTCGAACCATGCAGGCAAGCATGATTATTAATGAAATTACTTATAAAGAGACAAACTAAAAATTATGTTCTTAGGATTCAACAGATTAATAAGACTAAATGGGTAATGAAATAACAGATAAACTTAGCTAATTATGTTAGATTTAATATTGTATTGTTTAGTTTCAGGAATAATTGTGAATTGGCCAATCTTTAAAATAAAATCTCATTTGAGTTTTTCTTATATATAAATATATATTTTAACAAGAGTACTTTTCTACCCACAAAATTAAGACTTGACATTTGGTAAGCAATGTTTATTAAATTTAACTGTTTGACACAATTAAATTATTTACCAACTTAAAATGTAGTTAAAAAATACACTGTCACTTAAATCAGCCAATTAACCAAAATAATTCTAATTATTAAAAGAACACATTTTTTCTTAACCTGTTTATGTAATAATATTTGGTGGTTAAATACAATCATTATAATTTTTTTTTAAAAACTCTTCACGCCAATAACATATAGACCATATAATAGTTAACTTAATGAGATAGAATATCTAGAAAGGCTAACCAGATGATTTCGGCCCTGTCCCCAACTCTTGCATATTGAACCTAAAGTAGCCATTACAGTCGCTGGCAAAAATTGAGGAGAACTATACAAGAGGTTTTACTTGTATTATCTTGTTACCCGCCTCGGTGGCCACATAGTCCAAGGTGCTACTCTTGCAATAGACTAGACTGCCGATGACTGGGAGATTGTCTTTCAATCTGGTGTTGGTTGGATTGAAGGTTATTTTTCCTAAATGGGTTCCCACTCTTCCTCCACACACATGCGGGTACACTTCCTCTAAATTCAACTTTACTCATCCTTAACACATTAGCGTAATTAGTACATAGGTGTATAACTTCAACAAGTAGATATTAAATAAATAAATCTTCCTTTTTCAGCATAAAGATAAAAAATACTTTATTTAGAGCTCAAACCTTCAAATCCCAAAAGCTATTTGAAAAAATATCGGTTAGAAAAAATCTTGTTTAGCTGTAATATTGCTTATTGTTGGTTTATTTCCAACATAATTATAAGAAAAATAACCACTAAACTCCTGATAATTAATTTAACACTTTCATCATGTTATACACATGGACTAATTATGTTAATGTGTTACGGATGTGGAAGGTTGAATTTAGATAAAGTGTATTGACATTTAAATGGAGGTAGTGTGAAAAACCTCCCTCAGTACAACCAACCAGGATTCAAATCTTGACCTCCCCCACCATCGGCAGTCTAGTGTATTTTGAGAGTGATGCCTTAGAGCAATGAAGCAGATAGTACTTAATGGAAATTAAATATGTAGGAAAAAGACCGCAAGGAAGGTAAAGAAAGAAATGAGAAGGGCAGATAAAGTATTCAAGTAAGAGGAGGAGAATGATAGGAGGATAGAGGAAGATGGAGGCATTTTACTAAACGGACCAGGCCACGGGCTAGAAACAGTTGGTGATAATGATTACTTAAATAAAAGTGTGAATGTTATAATAAATAAATAATAAAATTTTAATTTCTTTTAGTTGTTTAACATAAGACACAATATATATTATCACACAACTTGCTAACTGGCTTAACTCCGGATTTCTCGCCTATTACTACACACCCAGGCATACCTCCTGAATATTTACTAATTATATACCAGGCCGAAACCATATATAACTAGTAAGTACCCATTCCAGGACAACCTGGAATTGAATTAAGGTCCCTTAGATTTGTTTTTGATCACTCTAAATCACTTAGCCAAGAGAAATCGCAGTATAGTCTTCCTTTCTTATTTGCCAGTGTCTAGTTTTTAATTCATTACATGCAGGGCTACTGGTTAGCCCTCGTTTATCAATCTAGTCGACACTTTATAGTTATGTAGCGGCAAGGTCACCACTACATTGGATTCAAACATGTGTACAGTCCAATTTTTATAAGAAGATTCTTATATGACAGCTAGAATAAGTAACTATAGCTATTTTCACTTGTTCATATGTCAAGTCGTTTAATCTGCCGCGTTTGACAGATACCTATATCTTCTATAAAATAACGATTAATAAAATTAGTCAAAAGTTAACAATGTTAACCACAAAAAGAGTATTTTTAAAAAGGTTCTTCCTATATAAATTAGACTGTTATCTGTGTACATTGTGGGAACCAGATGTAACTAAAATAAACATCTAAAACAAAAATAATGCAGATTTATTTTAGAATATCATCGCCATTAATTAATAATGAGTGATGGTAAAGAGTGAATGCACCAATACAAATTATTGTGAGGTTACCTCATCCCCCCCCTAAACTTCACCACTGCATAAATGAAATACAATAGAGTTGAAATGTAGGTAAATTATTAATCACAATACAAGTAGAATTCACCAGTAAAATAAAATAAAATATGAACATGCATTATTTGGTGGGGTTTCCCCCCCTCCCCGCTTAGACCAAAATTAAAACAAAAAAGAAAAACAATGTACACATAATAAAGTGACTAGAATACCAAGTTTCGGTCAAAAACGGGCGACTTAAACTTTGGTTAAAAACACCCAAACAACCACACAACTCACTAAAATAAACTTCAGGAACCCCTTCCAATTCTTGTATTATTCTTGAAACACATTTCATGAGCAATTGCCAATTTAAATGCTGATATTGTTAGATTCATCATGACAGAAAATTATATTATTATTAACATCTTTTAAATGATTATAGATAACATCAAAACGAGTGCTGTTATGTTTTGTGCAATGAATATTGTAATTAGTATTGTTTTGATAATTTTTTTTACATCAACAAACCTTATCTATTCACCATAACTAGAGTCATTTGATTTATTTATAGTTTACGGAATCTTTAAAAATAAATAGTGAAAAACCAGCACCACCAACTTTGTCTTACTATATTGTACAATCTAGAGCTTTAGTGAGTATTTTTATAATATAAAATGGTGATTTTCAACTTTTTTTCAACCCACGGCACATTGAACAGTTTTTTTTAATGGAGAAATTTTATCATTAAAATCAAAAGTTTAAAATCTAAAATTATAAGCCCTAATAATTGTGTTATTTTTTAAAAAACAAAATTTTGATGAATTTAAAAATATTAATAATTATTATTCTTTAAACATTTTCTTGATTGTTTTTGATCTTACTCCAGTCTCCCGCAACACACAGGTTGAAAAACCCTGCCATAAAAGAACAAGTACACACAAGATTGAACTATTACAACTATGAAGAATGTTTGTCAAACATTTTGTGTATCATTGAGTGAATAAAAAACCTAATCAAGTTCTAGATATTATTATTATTCACCTATCACTTAATTTTTGATTCGCTGGTAGGATCATACACATTAAAAACTATTGAATGCAAGAAACTAGGAAAGTGGAGGCCATGAAAATGAAGTTTTTGAGAGGCAGTTGTTATTCTATGTATTTTAAGTTGTTGTTTTTGTTTATTGTGTAAAAGTTAGTCTTTATACACACACACCCCAATATATTTTGTATTATTTATTTTAATTCATGCAAGAAAATGAACATATATTATAGTTCATTATAAAACTTAATATTTTTTGCACAATAGTTGGCTGCAGACAAATGTTCAGGTCGTAACACTTATGAACATCCTAAATAGTTAATTCTCGATAGTGTTTTCAAAAATAATTAAAAACATTTGACATTCTGATATAAGTAATAAGAAAGGGCTCATATAATAAAGACAATGATAGAAATTATTGGGTGTTAGGACTGTTAGCTCTGTCAGTAGCATGTCTGTCTACTGAATTAAGGGACCCGGGTTCGATTCCTGGCATGGCCGAGAAATTAATCATTGGTAAAATGAAGCCCCCTTTCACAGTGATGAATTAACGGCCAGGGGATGGATGTTGTGTTTGTTCTAGATTTTAAGTTAGTTTATAAGCTGTGTTCTGATATAATCAGTCAGAATTTGCACGTTAAGTATCTCAAATAAATAACTAAAATAGATAAATATAAGGTGTGCCAAAAGCTGTGTGGGGTGAGGTGTCTTTGCACAACGGAGAGAGGAACATAGTTCACAATTTTATACATCGAAGGTGTGCGTTAGACAAAATAATAAATCTATAAAATGAAGTTGCAAAACTGGCGTTGTATTCAACCGGATGTTAAAGGCATAATGTATTATTTATTTTAGCATAATAGCATTAATTTTTATTGCTCAGTTAAGCATTCACGCTGACAATAAAGAATAGATCCCAACATACTTTACAGTTTCATCAGATCTAAATATCTTTATCTATAACATGAATTTTCTTTGAAGAAATTTATGCTAACTTTGTTAAAAAGTGCTAGACTTGTTTATTTCTAGTGTGTGTGCTTTTACTAAAACAAGGTGTACTTGTCCTTTAAACACTTTAGTGATATTTCATAATTAAAGAGCAATTTGTTTCCTTAAAAGCTGCATTTCACTATTTATGAACATTTCCACATTATTACTCAAGTGACAAACAAGACAAATATTTATTAAAAAATAACATTTGCTGCCGATATTTACACAAAAAAATTCCTTCAATAAACAGGGAAATTCTTTCTTAAATATCTTATTTAAACACCAACTTCATGTCTGTTTCGCTACATAGGTAATAAATTAACTAGTGTTATCCAACAGTTTGCTTACAAGTATTGCTTTAAAACGACAATCACATGACTATAATTTTGTACTAGGAAAAAGACAAAGGACAGAAGGGGAGGAACAAGTTAAAGGGACAACAAACGCAATAGTTACTAGAGTGAAAATAAGAAACACAGTTAACACTTCAAGTTAATGTCATTGGACAGAGATTCTGGCTGTCTCTTCAAATAAATGTACTATTACCACCGAGTCCCGATTCCGAGAACTCTATGGGTGGAAGCATGAAACAGCGCAACAAACATTTATCAAAAGAGTGTTCTACTCTCTTCTGCTGAAGAAGAATCCTGAAAAAACTAATGTGATAGGGTTTGTTGAGTAAACTTTGAGACCTATAGATTTTTCTGGTAAATGTGTAACCCTTGCCATCCCATCCTCCTTTCGAGGTTTTGTTTTTTTGTCACCACGTCTTATTATACGTTTGGGTTATATGCCTATGTACTAATTAGGTTAAGGTGTTAAGGATTAGGAAGATTGAATTTAACAGGAAGTGTACCTATATTTATGTAGAGTGGGAACCCATTAACGTTAATACCACATTAAGTAAACACAACCGTGATCCAAACCCTGATCTTCCTGTCAAAGGCAGTCCAGTGAAAGCGACGTTTTAGGCCATACAATGTTTATTAGATACGTCCGTTTGGTTTTTCTTCGCTTGAAAGAAGAAACAGAATATATATAAAAATCAAATTGGTAAAGAACACAGGACCCACAGATAAGATCATATAAAAAGACAAAGATTAGCATGCACAACAAATACAGGTAATCTAATAGAAAAGAAGATTAACTCTTTTGTCACCTATTAAGGTGGGATCATTTTGTCTGCTCTGACGGTGACGGAGATCCGGGTTCAAATCCTGGCTGGACACCCCAAGGGTGGTTTTATCCTAAATGATTTTCTCTCACCCTCCATGAAAGTGTAGATACAGTTCCTCTCAACTCTACCTACCTCAACCCTAATCTAATTGTGTAACTAAAATCATATAGCCAAGAAGAGTAGAAAGGACCAAAAAAACAATCCATTTTTGTCCAGTGACATTATTGCAAGTGTGAAGTATGTTGGTGTTTTTTTTCTTCACCGTGAGAGGCAAATTAAGCTTCTGTCATTATTTTCTGCCCCTCTATCCTATAACATTTTCCATGTGATCAATATTGTACCTAAAGAATTAAAATATATTTTCCTCCGAGAGTTAATTCTTTTTTTAATATTAAATGTTTTTAACAAATAACTTACGTACGGTCAAAATTAAATTGCATCTACTCTTTTAAATTTACACTTTTTTTTTTCTTGTATAAACTATATTATGATTTTATGACATATTTATTACTATATATACCTTTCATGTTTTCTTTAATTGTACAGTCCTTGTATAAAAGCCGATAATTTTACACTTAAATTATATTCATAAAACTTATTAAATATCAAATGTATTATACAAAAATAATAAATAAATTTTGACACAGTTTGTATTACATCATAATATAACCTATCTTCTAAGCTATTAAACTAAAACTTAAAAATTAATAGCTGCTTAATGTTTATACGACTAATGTCAGATTATAAGACTATGCGTGTGTAGAACATTTGTGATCATACAAGTACTAACTACACTGAATATTATTACAAACTGTAAACTAAGTTACATAAACTACAATCACATTACCGAATGTCCTACAGTAAAACATGGGGGGAAAAAACAGGCAACTCTACATTACTTTTATCAATATTTATCTTTGTAAATAAGTATAAAAACATTACCATTCATTTCATCAATTAAAAAAAACCATTAAAACAAAGATTTAAAGTCTTATTATCGATTCTTCAAACACGGTAAAATAAAGGGGGATTGAATACACATGGAGGGGGGGAAGGAAATGTGATTAAAAATTAAAATTATTGCACCACTGATAAAAAATACATATATGAAGTTGGAAAATATTTTCAAGAGTATTTTGGTTACAACGTTAAAAAATGCATCAAGGATGGACGGGATCCTGATATCTTGGAAAATTGCATCTTCCCGGTAAAAAAGTCGAAAACAACAAAAAAATATTATGAACAGAAACTAAATCTAAATATCTTCCCTACCTAGAGTAAGATCTTATGTTGTTGGAATCATACGTTTATCTTGTTCCATTTATTGGATGGTATAAATAAGGAGCAGCTCCTGTATATAAAAGTGAGATTAACAACAGCCTGTGGGTGCATTGTGCTGACCACAGGACACCCTCTATCGGCAAATGTTAGCAATATCATCGCTAGAGGCTGTGGCCACTCGAATGCAAACTCACACCATGGAGTAAGCTTGTGATAACTATTAGATGAAATTGTCACCATGACTTAGATATATATAGGTTTAAAACAATATTAATGAAATTGGGTTGGTTGCGAAGATTAAACTACAAATAACCTTTTAATTTTTTTATCATCTAGAGTGCAGCTATTTACTTGGTGCTAACCTTGAAACTTGTCCAGCTAGGGACAAACATTCCCTCCCCACTATCAGAGAAATATGTGAATGTGGGGACTTTTTAATGTACACTTCGTTTACTCTGAAAGGTATAAAGCTTACCTTCAGAGACAACACCAAGGTGTAGCTTATGAGTTCGGGCCATAGTGTAATCTGTGAAGGTATAACTGCCACCTTTCATGGTGAATTGAGTGTGCATTGAACATGTTCACACTAAGATGTAATTAATACACTCTTGCACTAATCTATTTGTGTTATATTAGGCTTACAAAGGAAACCCCTTCTATACCGTCTGCATCTCTATCTTCTACCCTAATCCATTTTTAGTCCCATGTCTTACTATGCATTCAGGTTATACACCTTGGTACTAATTACGCTAATGGATTACCTGAAATGTATCCACATTTGCATAGAGAAAGTGTGGGGAAACTGTTGAATAAAACCGCCCTCAGTACACGCGACCGTGATCAAACTCTGATCTCCACGGCATCGGCCCTCTAGTCTATTGCAAGAGTGATGCCTTAGACAATGTGGCCACCGAAACCCTGCTCCTTTCAACGAACAGTTTGATCAGTTGCTGAAACATACTACCCTATTTGTTGAGTCTTTGGTAAAGGGCGAGAGAGCAGGGGGTGGGGGTGAGGGGTTCATTCTTCCCACCAACTGCACAATTCACAAACTATATCCAGACAAATATAAAACAACAAATAAACCTGTATATTAAAAAAAAATTGTCTTTGAAATTTTGATAGCATTAATATGTTTTACAATGAAAATAAATTAAATAACATGTTATTATTTACGTAAGTACGAGTTGAATTAGTATTTGTTAAAAAAAACTAGGATAAAACTATCTAAATTTTTCGTTCATATTGTGTATTTAACTATTTATTAACTATTATTAGCACCGTGTCTTACCAACTTTTCGAGTTAATGTGCAATGGTAGGGTGACTGTGAGATTAAAATGGAGGACCTACAGTTTAACATGAAATCCTAATCACAACAGAGGCTTGGCATTCCTCACATTCACAAGTTGTGATTAATAGACGTCTTGTCAGCGGTGTAGGAAGGGTTTGGCAATCAGATAAATCTGTGCCGAGATCGAAGATTGAGCCCCGGACCTTCAGCATAGGAGTCCGACACCTTACATCTAGACCGCCAGGTCATTTCTTTTATTTATTAACATATTCGGAGAAAAATCAAATATAAGTACGCACAAAAAACATTTCACGCTTAGTAATATCTCAATATCACTACCTTCGAGTCTTACAAATAGCAATATTGAAATAATCAATTATCAACTTAGGTTTAGACCAAACAATAATAAAACGGAAACATGATGTCATAGAAGAATGAACTACTATCATCATCATTATTATTATTATTATTATTAGCACCGCGTCTTACTACCCATTAGGGTTGTATGCACTTACGTTAATGTGTAATGGTAGGATGATTGTGAGATGAAATGGAGGACCTAGAGTTTAACGTGGAATCTGAACCATGATGTAGGCCTGGCATTCCTCACATTCTCAAATTGTTATTAATAACTACTATCAAATAAGACAAAGGGAATAAAAATTAAGAAGATATATTTTGCCTACATGACCGCCTTTAGCAAGGTTCATTTATATATAATATATTAGTGTCCTTGCTTGGACCTAGCAAATAAGTGATGGAGAAGGGGATAGCCCAGTTGTTCAAACAGGAACAAACCTTGTTTTCATAGTGCTTTATCAAATGTTTTCTTAACTTCGTCTTTATAAACTAAATGGTTTATCAGTTAGCCAATTTTTACAAGTCACCACGAAACTATTAAGACAGTTAACGTTTTAGCTTAATTTTTTTGAAAACATAAATAAATGAAATAGTACACATAGTAAATATCACTTCGAATTGACAAGAATCATGAATTACCAAAATTTCATCTGGGCCTATTTGTCACCAAACTGTAAAAAGTAGCAATAGTAATAATAATTTATGCATTCAGTTAGTAAGTTAATAGGTAAACAATCTTTTCTTTTTTTTATGACTAACTTGTAAAGGTTTAGAAATATAAATGTAATATATTTTTAAATAAATGTTGACAATTGTTTAAAATTAAAACTTGGCTAAAATTAAGGCTTGTATGAAATTAATTTACAAGTAAAATGTTTTCACAGTCCTAGTACACAAATAGTTAAAATAATTTTTTTTTTAAATGTGTGAATTACATTTTTTGTTCTAAATCTATATATTTTAATATATTTATTTCTCGTCCGGCCTAAAGTTGTAATTCCCGTCCATCCCTAATGAAAATAAATTAATATTGCAACATTATATTTTGTATTCAAAATACCGGCTAGCTCCAATCAAAGTATGAAGTGCGAGGGAGATATTTACATGTTGTGCTGAGCTTGTTTTGGCAGAAACTGTCAATGGCTTCTGAAAACACCAATCAAAGGTTGAGTACATCATTCTTCTGAAACAAGAAGGTAAAGTTATATTGGCTGGTCGGGTATGCAAGAGTAAAATAAATGTTACGGCGCACTGCACCGACTTTCTCTTGCTTTTATCTTAAAATAGACATTTGGTAAAAAACTCGTTAGATTTGTTAAACGAAATAGTAGGTATTTACATTATTGTAGAAACATTGAACCAAAGATCGTAAGTTAAATAATATACACTGTTACTTACTAACTCTATGGCATTAGGAAATAGGAACAATGTTACAGAAAAATTGAGAAAAGAGAAACATAAAGGTCCACTAAAGAGCATAAGAATCAAATTCATTTTCAAAGACCTGAATTAAAAAGTATATATAGTAGATTATAGCTTAGAAACTGTTGGCTTTATAAAAATATATTTCAAATAAAAGATTTGTATCTTTAATAGTACTACAACGTTACAGTGATAAGCGGTTTCATAATTCGTATCTCAAATAGTTGGAGATAAATGATAAAATTTGGAAAGTTTTCCCTCATGTAAAGTAACCTTAAAGCCATTTTCACGAGAAAATGAAAATTGCTACCTTGTTAGTAACAATAAATAGTGTTTAGATATAACATTTAATCAACATCGTTAGAGCAAATTTTGAGAAAATTAAATTTTTCTCCTTATGCCATTCAATAAATTATCCTTAAATTTAGAGTTAGATATCTAATTCCAAAATCCCTCAGGAGACCTTATAAAACACACCAGATACTAGGTTCTAGCCCAAAGTGTAAAATAGTTTAGGCTCTAGCCCGAGAGACAGACAGCATCACGAAAACCACTTTTTTGATTTCAGGGTGTCAAGAAAAGTCGACATTTATCAAAATTTCAAGTTCGAACTTTTTGGCGATCACAATACCTTCTCTATGAAGTGTCAAGATAAAGTAAAAAGTTTTCTTCCACCATGGCTCACTACCCCCTCGGGTTTTACGCTTATTAACTCTGCTAATGTGGAAGGGATAAGGTATGTGTAATTTATAGGAAATGTATTTGTATGTGTGGAGGGAGTGTAAGTAGTCACCCATGGGACAGTTGGCTGGGATTCAAACACCCACCTCCTCGTCACTGATAAACTAGACTAAATGAGCTTGGCATTTAGCTCGGGTGCTTCACCAAAGCGAGTAAAAAGTAAGAGTATAGAAATAAGTAGATATCAATCAAATCCAAGGGTCCTGGATTTGATTCTCAGCATGGCCAAAAAATTTGTCATTGATGAAATACGGGTTTACTCTTTCACGTTGATAAATTAACGGCCAGGAACTGGGTGTTGTGTCTGTCCTAGTCTTAAGTTACGTTATGAGGCATATGAAACTACAACAGGCCTAGCTAGCAGGTGGTGGAAATGGCTTGAATAAAAAATTGACCCTAGTCACAATTTTTTTTTGTAAGAATCTGAACGTATATCACCTTTATAAAAAGTCCCATGTTGTGAATTAATATTTTGTTTTAGTCTAACACTTTGTTGAATAATATTTTTAAATTGTTATTTATTTTCCTGTAAGATGAATAAAATATAATAGTGTTTTTACTTTAAATTCTAAATTTTTTTTTATGTATCTAAAGTAGAAATATTTCAATCAATCTAAGGTTATGTGGTATAGAGCACTAGGCTAAATCATGGTTTAAATTAGGAGGGATAGCCAGAACACTTACCTTGGTGATAATGGAGTAGAAATTGTTTAGATATAACACTAAAAAACACATAAACACATTGTTAAGTACAAGCTTTCACTGTCACAGACAGCTTCATCAGGTCAGGAGAATAGACTGATGCTTTTGATTGAACTGTAACTTCAATCAATCTAAAAAATTGTACAGTTCAAATAATCCCTTTCCATTAATTCCTTTTCAAAGCAATGTAAAGTGGTCAAGGTTTAGACCCTTAGCTCTCGACCATTTCATTTATATGTATTAGTTTAACATTGTTTATTTTGTTAGTTGCTTACCATTCTTAATACACCTAAATTCACTATGGATGTAATAGGCTTGCAATCGCCCAGTATTTATAATATTCAAAGACATTCAATATCATTTTATATATTGTTTTACAAAATCCCCCCTTAGGTTTATTATAAATCATGTTAACATAATCAAGATACTGAGAGTATTACACTTATTGTACATAAGACAGTTTAAATCACATTGTAATTTACTGATTTAATGATTAATTATTTTATATTTTGAGTAAAACAACATTTCCCAGAATATTTTTTTTTAATTCAGAAAATTCCCCGACTTATTACCGGCCAGTTCCAGTTTTCCCTGATTTTCCCAGATGGTTTAAGCATCGTACCGATTTATTTTATATGTACCTGGAGGCTGTGAGATGCATGTGTGACTTCACAGTTGAAAGGGGAGGTTTGGCGCGAACAATTAGCCAATCAACACATCTGATTTTAGCATGTATTTACGATACTAAGTGGAAGGTAGCGTTAGCAGCACAACACTTGCCAAATAGCATGCGAGCTAGAAAGACATACTAAGAGGTACTTAACGAATAGTCGTTCTTTTCGTGTTGGCTTTAGGGTGTTTAGAGATGGGTGGAAGAAGAGGGAGACCACCATGTGGCTATTTTATCACAACTATAGCCATATTATGTGTGTCTTCAAGTACTAACAAACTTTTTTTTCATATGTCACTAGTGTTTAAAATGTAATAAAATGTATATTAAATTTTCTCCAAAATAAAACTTCCGAATTATTCGACTACGTTCTCTACCGCCACCATTATTTAATTGCCTCCGAGAAGCTCTACTGAACCCACTGGCTGCCGAGAAAAAGATCTAGAGAAGAAGACTGAGAGGACGAGGAGTTCAACTAGTTAGAGCAAGGATGTAATTATTAAAAAAAACTACCTATAGTGCAATAGACAAGCCTTAGTTTTTCTAATTAGAGATAATTAAAATATGTTTTAAACATTAAAAAAAAAGTTTTTGAAATTAATATCGATAAAAAAAGATGGCCTTTTACCTTGATACTGTCATGGTTTTCTTTTTCTCTCAAACTGAGAACATTGTATGATTTCCCTGTCTATAACACAGTACATTTCCTCTGTCGTCGTTTTTGTGGTTCTGGTCGGAGCACCGCACGAACAGCCTCGTCAAACACCTGTTAGAATATAAATTTCGCTTTACATTACTTACTTACTCAATGGCATTAAGAACTCGAAAGTTCATTTCCGCACTTACAATAAGTATGCCACCTATCCCTGTATAGAGCTAGTTCTCTCCAGTCCAACTCATTACACCTTATCCCTCTACCTGGAGCTGATTATACCCAGTCCATCTTATTACACCCTATTCATATATTGAACGAGTGATATCCAGTCCACCTTATAACACCATATCCCTATTTTGAGCTAGTTCCATCCAGTCCAACTCATCACACCCTATCCCTATCTGGAGCTAGTTCTCTCCAATCCACCTCATTACACCCTATACATATATTGAACGAGTGATATCCAGTCCAGCTCATTACACCCAATCCCTATATCAAACATTGTAGGCAAATATATATAACACATCTCTATAAGGAAAACATCTTTTCACTTTATGAGGTTACTGTATTATAATTGAAAGGTCAATAGAAACACATAAAAGAAACAAACATAAAATTCCTTTTACAATTAAAAGAAAAACACAATTCACACTCTACAATGCTGCTATTGGACAAAGAGGTAATAGATTCCTCTTGGAGAAAATCGATTGTTTCTGCGCAATAACTCAACCTAGGTTTATTCTATCAGAACTTATCAAGAGGGTGTGTGAAACACGCAATACAACTTCCTAAGAGAGGAAATAATAAAATACAAAAGGAAGAAAAAGGAAGTTGGTAAAAAAAATGAACACACAAGGGAGAAAATGGAATATGGTAAAGAATGATTCTTTGTCTAATGGCAAAAATGTAAAGTTTGAAATTTTTTTATTTAGTCTTACTACCCATTCGTGCTATACGCTTAAGTACTAATTACACTAATGGGTTAGGAATTGGGGAGGCTAAATGTAGAGGACATGATCCCGCATTTGTGTGGAGGGAGAGTGGAAAACCATTGGGAAAAAAACCTCCACCAGTTCACTCGAGCGATATTCAAACCTCGATCTCCCTGTCCTCGACAGTCTAGCTCAAGACAAAACTAGCGCATTCACTAACTACGCCAGCAAGGTGGGTGTGAAATGAGTTATTTTCATTGTAAGAGTCATAATGTGTTTGTTCCTTTTATATGTTTCTATCCACCTTTCCTGTACCTTTTCACGAATTTAATACAATTACCTCATAAAGAAAGGTTTTCCTCATAAGAGATATATTATATATTCACATCCAATGTCCATCTCTTGAGTTTGTCCTTTATGTTAATCCTTTTACATATCCCTCCCTATCTTGAGCGATTTCTACACAGTTTTCCTCATTTCAACCTATCCACATCTTGAGCTAGTTCTCTCTCAGATTCAATGTCCATGTTTCTGCTGGATATGTGAGTAGGTTATGGGTACAAAGCACACCCTATATGGCAATTTTTAGGTAGGTTTACAGTTTTTGTCTTTCTCTCTTCACTCTCTTACACAAGATAATAGTGACACTATACTTAGTTCCTAGAGTAGGGCGGTATTGCTAGACGTAATCACCTGCTTGAGTCCACGCTGTGTCAGTGCCGAACATTCCATGTATTTCACTGCTCGGATCTTGTTGGCGAGTTTCTGCCCTTGTTCCCTTTTGATTGGAGACAGACCTTGTTCTGCTAGTGCCGTCAACGTCTCCCGATCATCTCGCAAATCAATTTTTGTTCCTGTTATTGTAAGATAAAAAAAAAACAACGGTTGAGCAATTGGGAACATTATTTTTTTTTTTAATTCTACAGTATAACAGCTATTTACTATTTCAAAATCAGACTATATGTAGGTTGAGAAATATAGTAAAATAGAATACAACATAAATAACTCAAACGAATTTAAAGCAGATATATTACAAATCCTAGAGGGTTTTTTTTGTGGGGGGG
>CABFOW010000416.1:93726-110011 GCA_902141385.1 Timema californicum
GGGGAGGGATTGCCAGACCGATATTTATTTTTCAAGGGGGCCTGGCAGTCTAGGAGTACGTGTTAGGGGTACGGTGTTCAAACCTCGGTCTCGGACCAGATTTATCCGATTACCAAACCCCTCCTTCCCCTCTGTCAAAGTGTGTGCTTTTCACGCTTTGTGGATGTGTGGAATTACGGACCCCCACCGTGGTTTGGAACCCACGTTAAACTGTAGCTCCCCTCTGTTTTCCATATAATCATTCTCTGTATCATTCTATCATCTGGGGATAGTGAAATTCGCCTTAATGGTGTACACACCTCAGAAATGAACTCCTCCATATGCCAGGAGAGCAGAGGAAAGAAACGGTTGAATGGCCAGATCTAAAGCATAAGCCCCCTCTTACCATTCACCTCACCCCCATATTTATTTTTTGAATAAACTCAATATATTTGAAAAATGACACCTGGACACAAGAATAAAGCCAAGACTTATGCCATAGTGCGTCAATGTTCTACCCGTGATCTATTCATGAATAGTCTCATGCACAGGTCAATTCTTAACTTGTAGTTTAAGGCAGAGTCCATGATGGAATGGTTAGCTCACTAAGAGAGCTTTATTGAACTAAGACAAAGGACCCGGGATTGATTCCTATGTCGTGGAGTCAACTTTATTTAATTTGATTGAAAGCTGTATCCAAACACAATTTTAAATGTAGGCGAAGGTTCATTTTCACCTTTATAGTAAATTTCTATATATATATTTATAAATAAATAGTCTACACTAAATTATAGTACAGCTATCTAAATCTACACCTAATTACATACCGACTAGTATCATTGGTGCATCTGGACAGTGGTGTTTAATTTCTGGGCACCATTTGGAGGTGACGTTTTCAAATGAGGACGGGCTAGTTACACTGAAGCAAATGAGGAAAACATCTGTCTGCAAAGAAGAAGGGGAAAAAAAAAGAATAAACACATGATGACTAGGCTGCTCAATACATTTTTGCTCCCCTCCAATTTCCACCTAGTGGTTCGAGGTGTTGGTTACTGTGCTAGGGGGCCCCAGACCTCCCTGTGACTGACAAACTGAACCAGACGAAGTCAACGCCTTGAGCCGTGTGGATGCCAATACTGGCTCTTTTGTGTTAAGCACCCTTTAAACAATAATAATTTTAAAAAATATGCTGTTCCTAACAAACCAAATCCGTTGAGCGTTTTAACATTTTTTTTTTTTACCTGGGGATATGAAAGAGGCCGTAGTCTGTCATAGTCTTCTTGGCCGGCCGTGTCCCAAAGACCCAGACTAACTGGGATACCATCCACAACCATTGGCGCGGAATAGTTGTCAAACCTAAACACAGTAAGTACATAGGTTAACAAGTAAATACAATACATCAGTTTTTTGTCTCTCTTAAGAATATTGTGATTGGCAAAGTAAGATATTGATATGAAAAATCTAGGCCTGAATGCTATTAATAGAACCAACATCTAAAGAAGCTTTAATTGAAGAAGATGTTGTTGATCTCTTGTAGAGAATATATCTATGAAACAAATCAACAAAAATCAAAAGATGACTTACACGGTAGGGACATACTCTCCCGGGAAGCTATCTGTCGTGTATGAGATCAACATGCAGGTTTTACCCACCGTCCCGTCTCCGACAACGACACACTTGATGGGCCTTCCTGAGGACATCACAACCTGAAACAAACAAAGTTTTATTGGTAAGGCTTGTTTTTATAAATACTTACCTAAGCATTTAATGCAGGAAAAGGGGAGGAAAAAAAACCTTTAGTATTTTATATGAATACAGATAAGAATATTACTGTTAGGCCTAAGTTAATGAACAGAAATTAAATTCTGATATGTTCAATATCTTTGTACAATCTATAGCCTAGCATTGTGTCTACTCAACTTGACCAATAAAATTCCCGACTTTTTCTCTGATTTCCCCTGATCATTTCCTAAAATTCACCCGCCCCCCAAACCCACATTTTTTACTAACATAGTAGGCCTTATACTAGGAATTATAAAATATATTACACAGCGAACAAGAAAAAGACAGCTTGAATCACATTGTAAGTTACTGACTTAATTATTATTATATTTCATATTTTGAGTAAAACAACATTTCCTGATTTTTTTTTTAAGTTACCAAATTCCCGGCTAGTTCCAGTTTTCTCGGGTGGTGGACACCCTGCCTAGGCTTAAGGCTGTATGCTAAGTAGACACTAGCGAGAGTTTTCTTGCGTCATCATAGGTTGAAAGGTGGAGCGATAGTGCGCTCGAGACTACACTATCGGTCCAATAAGTGTTCACCAACGTTCTTGCATACCACCCCTAGTGTTGAGGCCTACAGCTGCAAATAGTAGACTGATTTAAATGTAATTTGAGAAAGAGAGTTTTAAAAAAATGCCCAAACAATCATTTGGAATTCGGATGGAGAAACCAAAATCTTTCAATAAGGGCACATGGATAGGCTATATTTCGAGCCAAATTCAGAGCTCCCCAGTCAGAAATGAGCAATGAACTGGCTCCCCCTATTTTGTTAATATCGTGGCTCTAGATACAAGTAGGATTTCCTAGGCCTACATTAACTTATATAAAGTTAAAAGAAAGCCTATTACTTAATATATAGCTATTGGTAAATGCTACAGATATGATGCTCAAATACAAGACTCCTTTGGTACCTACCAAACTATTCATGAGATTTGAAACGTGCAACACAATTTCCTAAAGAGTAAAACCAAAATAAAACACAAAAGGGAGAAAATGGAAAATTGTAAACAAGGTTAGGACACATAAATAGGAACAGAAAAGAAGTTTTCCTTACAGAGATATATTATATCTTCGTAGCCAATGTCCTTTTTTTGTGTTTGTCCTTTATGTTATAGCTTTTACATGTTCCGATATATGTGTCCTATCCTTCTTTACAATTTCCCATTTTATCTCTTATGTTTTTTTTTGTTTCCTCTTTTAGGAAGTTGTGTTGCGCATTTCACACTCCTCCCTGATGAGTCCCGATATTTATGAGATTGGAATTTGCAAAATCTCTAAAAAGCATCTTGAATAAAATAAAAGCCTCAACTTCAAAAACACAATTTAAAGCAATTGTTAAAAGGAAACATAAACCTACCGGTATGGACTTGTGTAACTTTGTAAAAATAACAAAGTCACAAAAAGGTTGAGATTTTATTAATATAATTAATTTACATGGGATTTCTTGTTCTTGTTGTGTAGGACATAATATAGCCTAAATGACAAAAAAAAAAATCATGGTTCAGTGGCATCAAGCCTTTGAAAACTCTTTAAGATTCAATTTTTGTTAAGTCTAAGTTTACTTTAAATAAAATTGTACATTTTTAAAGATACAAGATTTGAAATAAAATTAAGGATTCGGTTCTGAGAAGTAGGCCTATAGGATTTGAATCATCCCAGTAGGTGCTAATGTGTTTAGTTTCAAAACTTTGAGTAGGGCTAACTGCCCAGGTCTTTCCCAACTCATGAACTAAAATATCACCCGCCTCGGTCGCATAGTTGGCTAACGTGCTTGTCGTGTTGAGCTCGACTGCTGAGGACAGGGAGATCGAGGTTCGAATCTCGGTCGGGTGAACTAGGTTTTTTTCCTAAATGGTTTTCCACTCTCCCTCCACGCAAATGCAGGCTCACTTCCTCTAATACAACCTTCCCAATTCCTAATCCATTAGAGTAATTAGTACTTAAAGCATATAACCCGAACGGGTAGTAAGACGCGGTGCTAAATATTATATTAACTAAAATATTGTAATAATCTAAGAGTGTATGCCTATGATGTGTACAAACAAATAGTAGGGTCTAAAAATATTTGTCAGAAACATATAGTCTCTTCTACAGACTTAGGGTGGTATGCAAGAACATATAGTGTAAAACTAAAATTACTACCAAATTAAGTGCAAATAAGCCTAATCTTTAAGGATTTGAAATTGCATTGATAGTCACGTGCTCTAGGCATTGCAATAGTAGGCTATAGACCAACTGGAATGTGATGGACAGGTCGGTATTTATATTTGAATCGGTGCAGTTGGGGTGGTTTCCCAACCCCTAGCATGTGAAGGTTTTTAAACTATATTCATCTGTATCCCAAATATAAGGCTTTTATTTTTATTTTAGCACCAAATATCACTATCCAATCAAGCTAAAATCAATTGGGGCTATTAAATTACCAGTATTTGAGCTTATAAAAAAAAGTTACACCCCCTCTTCTAAAACCATTAGAAATGACATGAAGATTAACAATGTTTGCAGTATATGAGCTTATAAAAAAAGTTACACCCCCTCTTCTAAAAACATTAGAAATGATATGATGAAGCAAGTCTAGAATGTGATAAAATACTAATTATCATTGAATGGGTGGTGTTCAAAACAATGTTTCCATTGAGTCACGTTACGCCCACTTTGACCATTACAAACAAAATAAGAGTATTTTTATTATTTCTTCACTACAAAAGTGATAATTTAACTAGAAAGAAATATTCGAACCCCCATATATAACATGTCAAAGGGGTTGACACTTCAGACGCCAACATTGACACCACCCCTTTTCAATAAGAATAAAAGTATAGTTCAATTATCAAAATAAAAAACTTACACTCCAATTAAGATAATAGTATTATAGTAGATTTGTCAGGTGAAATTCCACTTAAAATCACTTGAGCACGTAAAATACGTAATATACAATTATTTATAAGCAGCCCTTAATCAGACCACCATCTTGAATGTTGCCAACTAAAGTCCATTTTAATTTTGGCATTTCCGCCATCTGTTAGTTCTTTATTTTACCCCTCCCTCTAAATAAACTTAAACACACAATGTTAAAAAAAAAATCAAATAAATTTAAATACAATAACTAGATTACTTATATATTAAGTTGTAATTTTGTTTTCTATGTCATAATATTTTTCTTTCAATTTTTATTATTAATTGAAATATTGCATATTTAAATGGCGCTTTGGAGTTAAATCATATTCAAATGCTGGTGTAAGACATAATGATCAATAATTATTATTGATCTAGTTTTGTATTTTATGATAATATTTAAATACCATGTGCACTACACAGAGTAGATTATAATTTATTTTTTTACAATTAAATCTACAAGTTCGATTGCAATAGTCAAAAGCCTCATTTATAGTTGTTAATATACATATAATGATGAATAATAATGAGTTTCAATATCTAAATTAACCTACTGGTTAACTTAGCTAAGGTTTAATATAACCCCGACTTAAAATTAAAGGTTAACGTAAATTACTGTTTGAATGGCTTTCTATGTGGAGGTTAGTTGACTTGGAGTGTATTTGTTGAATGCAAAGGTTGGTAATATATTTTTACTCAAATGTCACTTGAACAAAAATATGTGTTAGTTGGAGTGGAAATAAATGATGAAATGGGTTAATAATCATTATCTAATTTAATTTTTAATACTTTTGCGAGTCTTTTGCATGTTTCAGACACATTTTACTAATATATTATATACTAATATTCCCTCCAAAAATATTTCATTACTTTTAAATCTACTTAATAGGTTTAATTATTTATTTTATCCTGCTTAAGAATAAAATAGAGTGTTTAAAAAAGGGGGTGGAGATTGCGCAAAAACCAGTACATACAAGGCACTTTTCTATTTAGCGTCATCTTCCTATTCAAAAGGATATGGAGAATTGATTTAAGCTAAAACCAAGATTAAAAGGATTATTTGTTTTGATAAACAATTAAATCAAAACTCACCTAAGTCACGGGTATTGCCATATAGCTGAGCGGGATCTTAATATTTCAAGAAAAACGTGTTAATAATGCTTGAAATATTAGGTTTTGACAGTTTGGAATATTTTATGACAATAAAAATGATTACTAATTATATATTATAATACTTTAATAACAGGGTAATTACCATATACTTGAACCTAGATAACTCAAAATTTCGGACATCAGTTTAATATCTACAATTCTCTATTATTTTGGTGAGCTATTTAAATGTTGCAAACACAAAAAGGTTTTTGAATAATTATAATATGAGTGTTGTATATTATTAAATGTATATGTTGTATATTTGACTAGAGCAGTTATGAAATATTGTGATATATATATGAATGCAAGGAAGGAGAAGGGTTGGTTTTTGTTAATAATTAAATGTGTATTGTGTTCTTTATATACGAATAAATAAAATAATAAAACACAAACATAACAATGAGTGAGGTATCATTTGATTCTCCATAACCTTGTGAGGGAAATGATTGTATACAATAATTTATTACTTGCTATTTTGTATAAATAAAAATGGCGTATATAAACAGATTTTATGCACCATCACCTTCTGTGTTAACACAACGGTTGGTAAATAAGTTTTTTCAACCACTGTATTCAGGGTTAAAGTGAAACTTTAACTAGTGTAGGCTATGTAATACAACTGAACCTTGGCCTTTATGAAGTGTTAGAAAGAGTAATAAATTCAAGTATTTCTTTTCTACTGAGTTATTATTTTATGTGTTAGTGTTGATTTGTTTAAACCACAGGGCCTACATTTTTTTAATAAGCACCAGCTGTGAGTGAACATTTTTTCCTTCACAACTGGGTTCAGGTTTCAAGTGAAACTTTAATTATGATACCACAGTATAGCTATTTAATACAACTAGGCCTAGGCCTTCATGGAAAACATTGTCAATTCTCTTAAAAAATTATTAGAATATTGAGTAGGCCACCTAGTGTAAAAATAGTATATAAAAGAGGGACATATTTTACACTAGAGAGCATAGGCGTGACAATTAGTTGCAAGAAGGTCCTACATAGCCACAAAGGTTTTAGTTTTTAAACACCAGACTACCATAGCTGTGCGTGAATAATTTTTTCTCAACGAATAGGTTCATGTTTCGAGGGAAACTTTAATAATTGTGGGTTAAGGGACTTAATACAAATATGCCTACACCTTTATGAAGTGCTTGAAAAAGAAATTAAAAATGCAAATAAAAGTTATTTTTCCACATATTTATTTTATTTTTGTTCAAATAAATAAAGCATGGTAAAGTTAATGGTAGTTAGCGGGTTATTAAAGTATTATAATATGTAATTAGTAATCCTTTTTATTATCATAAAATATTCCAAACTGTCAAAACCTAATATTTCAAGCATTATTAACACGTTTTTCTTGAACTATAAAGATCCCTCTCAGCGATATGGCAATATCCGTGATTTAGGTGAGTTTTGATTTAATTGTTTATCAAAACAAATAATCCTTTTAATTTTGGTTTGAGCTTAAATCAATTCTCCATATCCTTTTGAATAGAAGGATGACACTAAATTAAAAAGTGCCTTATATGTACTGGTTTTTGCGCACCCTCCACCCCCTTTTTTAAACACACTATTTTATTCTTAAGCAGGATAAAATAAATAATTAAACCTATTAAGTAGATTTAAAATGTATCTAATAGTTTTTGGAGGGAATATTAGTATATAATATTAGTAAAATGTATCTGAAATATGCAAAGGACTCGCAAAAGTACTAAAAATTAAATTAGATAATGATTATTAACCCATTTTAGCATTCATTTATTCCCATTTTCACTAACAAATATTTTTGTTCAAGTGACATTTGAGTAAAAATATACTACCAACCTCTGCATTCAACAAATTCACTCCAAGTCAACTAACCTCCAATTAGAAAGCCATTCAAACAGTAAATTACGTTAACTTTAAGTTTTAACTCGAGGTTTTATTAAACCTCAGTTAAGTTAACCAGTGGTTTAATTCGATATTTTAACATCGGCTCTAATACACACGGAAAACGATTTTAGTTTTTAAACAC
Source organism: Timema californicum (assembly GCA_902141385.1). NCBI lineage: Eukaryota > Metazoa > Arthropoda > Insecta > Phasmatodea > Timematidae > Timema > Timema californicum. The sequence continues at coordinate 101,548 of CABFOW010000416.1, forward strand.
TAGGCTACCACAGCTGTGCGTGAATAATCTTTTCTCAACGAATAGGTCTATGTTTCAAGTGAGACCTTAATAAATGTAGGGTAAGGGACTTGATACAAATATGCATAAACCTTTATGAAGTTCTTGAAAAAAGAATTTAAAATGAAAATAAAAGTTGTTTTTCCACATAACTATACAATGTTTAAATAAATAAAACGCATTAAAGGCCCACTTTCAATTGATATGACAAGTTACCAAAATAAAGGCCAGAGCTTCTTATATTCCTTTGGCCAAACAAATAATAAATCAAATAATATTGCATTAATATGTGGTTTAATACTAACGATTACAAAGTCTATATTTTTTTCATTTATTCGTTTTATAACTCTAATAGCTAGGCTCTCATTTACTATCTTTCAAAACTATCTCCAATAATCTCTAACCTGACATTGAAACAATGGCCCTTAAAATTACAGTACCTATGTTCAAGTTAAAATTTACTTATCTCTAGTAAATTGTAATAGTATTAGCTGTTATCCAAATATAAATTCGGTTTGGAAGGGAGAAAACTGTAAAATACTTGTTATTTTCTTTCTCTGCTTATCATGTAAATTAAATATATAACATAGAAGTTATACAACTTTCAGGTCTATATAATCATGAATATAATATTATGCTATAGTTGTTAACACTGCTTTACCATGCAAGGTGGGTTTTTTTAGGCCATCACAATTCTACGAATATGCAAGAATGTGAAAATGCAAGTATTTTAATTTGCCAAAAATTTCTAAGGAGAAAATATCAGAACTCATGTTAAAATTTGATCAGCGTCTTTTCAATTGGGGTTCGCAAATTGTGTAATATATTTGTTGTAATTTTAATTTCTTAATTTATTTGTAAAAGTAGATTAAATTAAATAATCATAGACTCATGCGTACGGCCTGTTTGGTAGGAAATGGTAGTACCCTCATGGAAATCGAGATTATTCATACCCCATCACTCCAACATTCTCCGAGTCAAGGTCAGCTTCAGTTGCACGTAAATATAACCCCTCCATATAGATAATAGATCCATGGCTAGTGACGCTGGTGAGTCTGTGACGTTGCCACACATTATGAATGTCAAAAACTAAAATTTATTGAATAACATTTTGACGTGATTCTGCTGGTACGTGACTTAATTTGACATGACTCAGGACCAGTTTTCTAGTCAAATTGAGTACGCCTTAGGTATGGTGCTATACTAAATGCAGGATGACAGCTACCTCCAGACCAGAATTGAATTAGCCAGTTTCACTTGGGAAACTGTCAATCGATGTTGACTTTAATTTTAATAATGTTGAAATAGTCACGGGTTTTGGAATGGTGGCAGCTTGGTGAACCTAGTGAAATAAACCACAAGATTGTGAACAGTCATCGTCAACACCTGGACGAAGGTGTATGCATGGAAAAGAGGTGAATGTGTTGAAGTGCAGATTTCAAAAAACAATTCATGCGATAAGTAGGGGAAGACCTCACTTATAAAAGAAAGATTTCACAGGTATTTCCGGAACCACCAAACAGGGAAGCGCTGTGACATCATTCCATATATTGGCAGTGACTCCAGTTTTATCTAGGGGAATGCCACATACACTTTACTCTAACCCACTTGTGAGAATGGTCACCTCTTTTTAAATGACTAATGCTTTAATATATTTCCGAGTTATGCTTGAATTGTTGTAGTAATTTACTTATTCTTGTAGCTCTGTTACACCTAATGTAAAGACACATTAGAACTTGTGCTATGTGAATGTTCATGTCAAAATGTAGCCCAAGCTAAAATAAGAGCCGCTGTAATTTTAAAGGTGCAGTTTAAGGTGAAAATTACTATTTTTATCTCCCTCCTAAATATCTCATGACACCAGTGGTAGAGAGTGTGTTTGTGACAGTGCCAGTTACCTCTCCCCCTTACTCTGCTAGCGCAATATGTTGTAGTTCCCTTGAGCATCTATCTTGAAAGATCTTGGCAAGCCTACTCAGCTCCTTCAACTAGCCAGTAATCCCGATGAGAGGAGATTTCCCTTTGGGAGACAAATAGCCGAGGAAAAACTAAAAATAATAAACTTCAACAAAAGTGAACCCAAGATCTTCCAGAATAATAGAGTTTCCGTGTTGGTAGACAGAGATATTAAGAGGAGAATAGTAATAACACTTTCATGAAAGATATTGAAATATTTATTAAATGTTATAAAATATTTAATGGCATCCATTACACTATTTTATTGAAGTAGTTGCCACCACCACTAGTGATAATAGTGCATACCTTTTCAGATAGAGGGTGTAATGTGATCCACACAACGAGCAAACAGGCTGTTAGTCTCAGTGTTATAAACCGGAGCTGCTACTTATTTATTCAAGTAACTTCTTGTTTGACCTCACGAGACTGAGGTTGACCCCGTTTCAGACCCATTGTGTCACAGATACATTTTTGAATTGCCTGGATCGAACCCGGAAACTTTGGATCTGTAGCCAGAAACTCCGACCACTAAATTACATAAGTGGTCTTATGTTGTTTCATAAAAATTATTATTCACATTTATATATCTCTTAGGGACTTTTTATATATCGCCTTGGGGGACCACATATTCTTAAAGGCTCCAGAAGAGATGTTTGGTTAAATGATTCATCTTATCGTAGGACTACATCAGCATTGGAATACGAGTTTTTAACATTTCAAATACTAATCTAGAATTTTTCTTAAATTATGTATGATAACATATTGACACTGTAGTTTTTTTAATGCTTAGAAAATAATAATTATAAAAGTCATTATATTTAATTGAATAAGCCATAATGGCTGGGATGACATAGTGTTTAATTAATAGATTATCTTTGAGTTCTATTATAAAATGCTTAAAGTACTTTTAATTTAAGTTTTCCCCGTTTAGTTACTATTTTTTTTTATAAAAGATAATTCCATAGATAAAGAAGAAATAATTCTTCAAACTTAAAAGCATAGATAAAGGATAAAAGTTGATCAACATTAAATTCTATTCAATACAATGTAATAGAGTTGTAAAGTATCAATGAGACTATTTAAAAAAAAATCCATAAGTTTTTTTTAAAACGTATGTTTATATACAAACTACCAAGATTGTTGATACTATATTATTCGAATATGGACATTTTGAAAGCAGAAATTGCAAGAAAACGCCAACAGTTGCTTGAAAAAAATCTCTTTGTAAGAAATATCTGTTAGTTTCTTATCAATTTAATCATGTTAGTGCCTTTCAGTACCTATAATATTTCATATAACATAGCTCTACTGTTTTTGTTTTTTACATTTACGAGACATATAGATCATTAGGCCTACATGACATCTGACCTAACCTTACCTTCTAATTATTTAAGGTTATATAAGTGGATGTTATGTTTTAATCATCAACGTTAAAATGTTTAGCCTATCTTTTTTAGTTATACATATGCCAATTAACTACCATCGAGCTATCCAAGATTTGTCCTGTGCTCTGGTCATTCTTCATGCATAGGCTGTATTCGGATAGTCCAACGATCCTTGAGTTGCACTGTTGATGAATTAACACTTGCCACGCACTTCCCAACGAAGACTGCACTAAACTATTTGAATGGCAACAGCCTTTATACATCTCTGGATCCGTAGTGCTATCTAGCAATGGTCAAGTAGAAATCATCTAAACACCATCTATTAGCCCTAATGAAACTAATACAGTGTCTACACACATCACTGACCACAGTTTAATTTAAAATGGCGGGTAACAAGTTCACTGAGCTCTAGCAGGCGAAAGAGTTTAAAATAAACCAGTGTCCAATCAAAAACCGCACCAACAGCATGTTGATAATGTATTGCTTTCATCCTTGAGCTCAAGGGTGTGTGTGGGGTACATCGGTGACCATGACTATTCAAACAGATCTACACTTGGTCATGTAATTACAAATTATGCAACTCTCAAGGGCACATATCAAGGTGACAGCATATAACTAGACTATTCAGATACAGCCATAGTTAAAGGCACACATGGTAGTTCGTTTTATATGTCACCCCATATCACCAACTGCTTGCGCTTTGTGACCTGACGTTCTATGGGTAAGGTGTCAAACTTATTTTCTAGGGGTCCGGGGTTCATTCCTTGGTCCCGGCACAGATTTATCTGATTGCCAAACCTTTCCTTCACCTCTGACAAGACGTGTATTGATCACATTTGGTGAATGTGTGGAATTCCAGGCCTCCACTGGGATTTGGATCTCTTAAACTGTAGATCCTCCATTTCATCTCACAATCGCCATACCATTACACATTAGCATAAGTGTGTACAACCTGAATGGATAGAAAGACAGGGTGCTAATAATAATAATAATAATAATAATATTGCTTGGGCTTAACATATATAGTATTTACACTAACAGGATGGGGATGAGAAAGTTAAAATTCAGAGTAAATTTAGCTACTTTAGCCACAATTTTGTGGGAGGAAAGTGGAAAACCATTTAGGAAAAAATACTCTCAACACATCTGGCAGAGAATCAAATTTCAATCTCGCTTTCATAGTTAAATCAGACTTGATGAGCTTGACAGACCATGTGCACACTGGAACATATGAAATGGTAGTAGGCTAGTTGTGTAAAAACCATGTTGTTTTAACTTCGAAATGGTTTATTAAATATAATCTTTATACAAAATAAAGCAATTAAAACATTTTATGTGTTATATTATATCTGTTATATCTGATTCTTAAGTTAAGTGAACATTAAGTGAACACTATGTTAAAGTTAAGTTGAACGTGATCCCGGCATAAATGCACATGTCCATTCAATATAATAAGTTTTGATGTCATAGGTCAAGATAATAGATGACTTAGTCACATTTTAATTTTAACTACCCGCTTTGGTGGTAGAATGGCTCTAGGACATCACTCTCACAAGATATTTGGTTGCCATTAACAAGAGACCAGGGTTCAAATCCTTATCGGGTTTACTGATGGTGGTTATTTCTGAATGGTTTTCGCTTGCCCGACACGCAACTTTGGGCAGAGTTACTCTTAATTTTATCTTCCTTCCTCATTCCTATCACAATTAGTATAATACATATAACCCAAACGAGTGGTGAGACGCGGTTTGATTCCCAGCATGGCTGAAAAATGTATCGCTAGATAAATTTAGGGTTTCACTTTCACATTGTTGAATTAATGGCCGAGGGCTGGGGATGTATGTGTGTGTTCTAAATTTAAGTTTGTTTATAAATCGTGTCCTGATATAGGTAGTCTAATCAGTTGGTTCAGAAAGTGCACTTTAAATACTCTGAATAAAAAAACAAGTTTTAAATTAACCTACAGTATTCTCTTGATAGTTTGATCCAAATGGGACATGCCCCTTTCGAATTACTTTTTCAAAATTAGAGTTACATAGAATACCATAACTTAAAAAGGAAAAATTTAAAATACATGTTTTTAAATGTAAAAAAGCACTTGTTATGGGCCTAATGTATTTTTAAAATCACATAAAACAAAATCAATGAAATTTTAAATTTGCGATTGTGGTTTTGCTACCCAACAATGCACCATTTGTCCTAGGTATTTAAAGGAATGAACTCTGGGTATTTCTCTACCTCTACCTAACTTAAAACTATGGTGACAACTGTATTTATGCTATGTCGGTGTATTGCCAGTATTAAAATTCGTTCCTCCATTTTTTAGGAGCCAAGCAAAAAGTATTTTAAAAGGGCTGACCTCAACGCAAAAGAAAGGGAAGAGTATTTGAGAAGATTTGGTGCGAAAACTGACGAAACAGAGTTTGACAGTAACAAAACTGCAAAAGGTAAAGTGATGTTTATTTATTTGCTAATCATGCTTGATTTTATTAAAGTTTAGACCACTTTATTCTATCAAAAGTTTCAATATCAATTTATTAATACCTGACAATATATTATACTTTCTTTCACACACCAACCTTCTTATCAGTGATGATACAAAATGGGTTTAGTGTTTAAATTTTTTTTTAAGATTAGATAGCCTAATCAAAATAGGGTTCCCTCAGTGCGACTGCAGATTTGGGGTGGTGAGTCGCAGATGCGGGATACAGTGTTTCTCGTTGGTCACCAGTCGTGGGTCATTTTATGTGTAGTACAGATCTTTCCTCAGTTATTAGAGTTTTTCATTTGTGTTTTATTTAATGTTCCATGTTAGTTTGGAATAGTGTTAGCCTGAACTGTGATACGTTACTAACTTGATCGACAAACTATTCTTGAGATCTCTTTCAATGTGTAGTTCTTCACATGTTGGTCCCGGTACACTGGCAAAGATATGTCAAAAATTGAAGGGCACTTTGCCACCTCTACAATTAAATTCTCGTCCTCTTCTTTGGAGAAATCTTGGATCATTTTCAAAACCAGCCCAATCAAACACAAAACTAAATACAGCTCCTTTAAAAAACACGTTTGTTTGGGGGTCACAGATGCAATGTAGAGACGCTGGACGAGCACTCTGGTTGTGTCGCATTCGCCTTGAAGGAACTGGCCACATAACAAACTATGGAAACTGATCTGGTCGCTGGTCGTGAGACTCATCTAGGGAATCCTATCTTTAAAAAGCTCATGGCTTTTTGCGCCAGTGCTATTCTACTGGACCATATCACACTACTTAGTTGTTACATGTTGACTTGGGTTGGCATCCAAAGCCAAAGGTTTCAGGTTCAATTCCTGTATCCAGGTTATTATTTTTTACTTATTGAATTAGTCGTTTGTTTGAGAAGACCATTGCGATGTCATCTTATGGTGGGTGTAATTAGTTTGTAACTAGTTTCTATTTTTGTAGTATTATAAATATCATCTTTAGTCCTACTGGCATTATAAGATGATATCATTCTCTCTTCCAAAAACAAAACTCCCAAAATTTATAGTTTTCTTATAATAATTGTCCTTATTGTTATTTAATTTAGATAATTAATCATTTCAAGTAGAGAGTAAACCTTATCGGTGGTCGAATGCTCTAATGCAGAAATCGGCCACTAGTTGATCTTCCTGCCATTTTCAGTCGATCATGTAGAAAAAATACATATTATGATTAAAAAAAAAAGTCAATCTTTAAAATGAGTCTTTTGAACTCGCAAATATATCAAGCATTTTCAAATAGTATTTATTGGTAATGTTATAAAAAAAATTGAATTGTTTTAAATGAAAATGACACACTTCATTGGATGCATGGCCTAAGGCACTATTCTTGCAATAAAATAGACTGCTGTTGACGTGAAGATCTTGGTTTGATCCCGGTCAGGTGTACTGAGGGCAGTTTTTCTTAAATGGTTTACTTCTCTTTCTCCACACTTCCTTTAAATTCAACCTTTTTTTTTATCCCTAACCCATTAGCATAATTAGCACATAAATGTATAATTCGATTGGGTAGTAAGACATCATGTTGAAAAAATGAAAATGTGCATTTTATTTATTTTATTTTTTCTAGAAAGTTGGTGCAATTTAACTATCTGAGGAAAGATCGAGTTTAAGGAATAAATATAAGATGTATAGACAAAAGAAAAGAAAAAAAAATCAAAGTAATGTTTAGAAATGATGGGGAATCTATTGATTTGTTTTAAGTCAATCACAGCCCAAAAAGGATTGCCGACCTTTGGATTAAGACACCACTCTTGCAATAAAGATCACTTTTATGGTCCCAGCCAGTGGTTTATTGAAGGTTTTTTTCTTCTAATCTTTCTATTCAAATAACGAACACACTTTCTCTAAATCAAAACTTCATCTTTTAGACATTCACATTTTAACTAAACAACCCGAAATAAGTAGTTAGATGTGTGAAAATTAAAAAGTTTGCAACTTGATGTATTATATTTACATAATTAATTAATGTGAAAGTCCATTACATCTGTTCATTCAGTAACTGGTGTGTGTGTGTGTGTACTGATCTAAGAGTCCTGGGTTCAATTCATGGAATAGCTGAAAAATTTATCATTGGTGAAATACTGGTTTCACCTTTCATAGTGATGAATTAATGGGTGGGGGTTGGATTTTATGTTTATTCTAGATTCAAGTTAGTTTATAAATTGTGTGCAGATACAATCAACACATTAAACACCTCATATAAATAGGAAAATGAATTTACCTGAAAGTTATTTTAAAACATTTTCATGAAATTGCAGGTGGGAATGCAGCTGACGACAGCTCAGAACATGCCACACTTCCTAGGAAAGATGTCATTAGGAGACTTAGGGAGAGGGGAGAACCCATCTTGTTGTTTGGGGAAACAGAAGTTGAGGCTTTCGTAAGACTTCGGCGTAGTGAGATTCTTGAACCAGAAGTAAACAAGGTAAATATGAATGACTGAAGCAGAATAATTTTCTCATTTGAAGAAGTAAAAAGAAAAACAAAGTTAAAAAAAAATCTTATTAGATTCATCAGATTTTACAATTTATTCCTGTCAATTTTGTAAATTGACTTCAACCCCCCCCCCCCCCCCCCCCCCCCCC
>CABFOW010000416.1:110175-123342 GCA_902141385.1 Timema californicum
ATCCCATGCTTCTATCAAATACATTCAATGATCTTTTTTTTTTTTTACCAATGTGATATGTTTGTGCTGATACCTACTGGAAGTTTTTAAAACCATTCATATCCACAGTCATTATGGTCAATTTTGTGTTCAGCCAAAGTGAATCGTCTTGATTAAGAAAAATAATTAGTACTTGTGATAAATTAGCCACATGGTGATCTACCTTTTCCCTCCACCCATCTCTCAATAACCTAAAGATCACACATGAAGAACGACTATTCGTACGTCTTAATAGCTCGCAAGCTAACCAGCAAGTGTCCTGCTGCTGACGTTTACCTTCCACATAGTATCGAAAATAGACGCTAAATCAGATGTGCTGATTGGCTAGCTTTTCGCGCCAAACCTTCTCTTTTCACTGTGAACCCACAGGTGCATCTCACAGATTCCAGGTACAGATAAAATAAATCAGCACGGCGCTTAAAGTGAAAGGTAAAAGTAATACATTTAGATGACGCTAAGATTCCAACAAAGACTTTACAAGAATGAAAACTACTAGATTTAAAAGTTAAAGGCCTAAAAATGAAGTTAGTGAATTTAAATTTAAAACATATATTGCTTACAACTTTAGTTACGGTTTAGACAACTTATAATTAATATTAAACCCCATACTTTCTTATGATTAAACATTTGATAGTAATATAGAGATTAAATTAGGCCTAGAAAAGAAAAATACATAGAAGATGCTGAAGGCTATTTATTAAAATAGGTCTGATTGGAAAACAATAATGTACTATAAGTTTAGTACTCTCAGTATCTTGATAGTGTTAACATGTTTCTTAATAAACTGAAGGGGGGGATTTTGTAAAATGATCATAAAATATTATTAAATGTATTTGAATATTATAAATACTGGGCACTTGCAAGCCTATTACATCCATAATGAGTCTAGTGATTTTAAGAATGGTATTGAATTAACAAAATAGACAATGGCAAACTAATATAATTATATAAATGTTTGGTAGGGAGCTAAGGGCCTAAAACCCCGACCACTTTACACTAATAAAAATACTGGAGTATTTGTTAATTGGGGACATTTATCTGAAACCTTTAAATAGTATGTCTTTGGATGGACATAAAGGTGAACTGATCTTTTAAACACGTTGATTCACACATGTCTCAATCTTAAGCCATCCAGTTTTAGAAGTTACTTAACTTCACACTTAGTTTGATGAAAAATGAAATTTTATTACTTTGTTTTTTCAACCTAAAATGTCTCCAACAAGGTGGAACTAGTATTTGTGGGCGCACAGACTAAACATCAAGATTCTATAATCTGGTTTGCCGGCAACAGTGAGGGTGAGGTTTGAGTCCTGGCCAGGTGTACCGAGGGCGGTCTTTCCTAAACGAAGTTCCACTCAACACCCCCCACCCCCTCCCTTCCTGCACAAATGCAGATATATCACCTCAGAATTCTACCTTCACCATTAAGATAATTAAATGTGGATAACTCTGAAGGGTGGTTGAATGCTATTGGTGAGGTGAAGCTTCAAAACTTCATCTTGGGCTTCGAAAAAAATATCAACTTTGACCTTTCGCTTCGAGAAAAATTCCGGCTTTGACAATTAAAAAGCTTTGCCAATAAAAGATATTGACAGCTGAAATACTCAATTAATATATAGGCCTAATATTTTTTTAAATCATAAAACAATTAACAAAAAATATTTTAGTTTTTATTTGGCTTCAAGAATATTTAATATATTCGATTAGATTTCTCTTCTTGTTCTCTTATTGGTTGTGATGGGGGAAAAAGAGAGTTTCTTGGTCCCAAAAGTTTGGTGGTTGTTTTGTTTAAGTACTATTTACCCACCTTGTTGACGTATTTAGCTATTTAGCTAACCCGCTAGTTTTGTGTTGAGCTAGACTGCCGAGGATGAGGAGATTTAGGTTCGAATCTCGCTCGAGTGAACTAGAGGTGTTTTTTTCTAAATGGTTTCCCACTCTTCCTTCACACAAATACAATACAAATAAAAATTACTTCCACTATATTCAACATTCCCAATTCCTAACCCATTAGAGTAATTAGTACTTAAGGGTATAAACCGAATGGGTAGTAAGATGCGGTGCTAAGTATAATAATTTAAGTACTCATAATCACATATGTAGGAAATTATCCTTATATAACATGTGTTGTGACTCTCTCACCAAGTTTGAATATTAATATAAGTCCACTGATCAATTTAAATTTTATCTACTTAAAGGGCTTACGGAATGACTTCCAAGAAGCCCTTGAGAAGGTAGATCAAGCCTTTCTCGATGAAATCCTGGCGACACAAGCTCAGAACGGCGAAGGTCGCTCTACAATTGATGTAAAAGTACCGGACGATGGCATCACGTACGAGGAGATACAAAAGATGGCGGCTGAGCTTGGCAAAGGAGAGAAGGAACTTGACATGAGGGTCATTACACACTTCATACAGGTATCACACATATTTGTTTTACTGTCTTCAGTATTTCAAACAGTTTCAAAAACTTGGACTAGAACAATTCTTAATATGGTGTTATCTGTGGAAGACATCTCCTTTTCTTTAATACGCATGAAATTATTTACACTTTGTTTACAGTGAACGTTTAGTCTTAAGTTGATGGGTTCCACTGTAGCCCTACTGGTATCATACACTGCAAATTAATGGAAACAAAGAAACGTAAGTTGGCTACCTGTGTGTGTAAACAAGGTACAGTGGCCCCATGGCTTCTTTGGTGCTGATTGACAGCTCACAGTTGACTTCTGACAGTAAACATTTAGGTATAATACATACATTTTAACCGTCAGAAGTGACAGCTGCTAAACACATGTTTTTGCAGATCATATGGTTCGGCGTAGGGATACATAATTTGACCTGGTAACTTTTCAAAACTTTTAGCTGTCATTCAGCACCAAAGAAGCCATAGGGCTACTACTGTATGTGTCATCAACAAGGCTCAGATTTTGATGACATGTCATCTTTTTTCTGGTTCGTCACAATCAATTCTCATGATTACATAAACTCGTTTCATGATCCCCTGGTTGGAAAAATGTATATTTTATAGGGCCTAGGTCTTTTTTTGGTCATTATTTGTCATTTTAGAATTTTAGGTCATATTTTCTTGAATGCGTTATTTTTGAGTCATTTAAGGGCAATTACCTTGAATAAGAATATTTTTTAATAGTATCAATAGTTTATAAATGCATGATGACTCAAAACATAATGTTCTCAACAATGAGTTGTCGTAATGAGAAGATAATGTAGGCCATGAACTTTGTTGCTTGTCTGGTTTGTAAAATACACATCTCTGGTGAGACTAATATACTGTTAATTATGAACGGACCTAAGTTCTATCGACCTTGACGTTCCTGGTAGTGGTGAGTGGCGAAGCCTAGTGGACAAACTTTAAATTAGGAGTAGTTCCGAAATATGGCGATCTGAATGGTGATTTAGTGGAATGAAAGTTTTAATAATCTTTTATAAACAATTAATTCAATATGTGTTAGGTAATTAAATCTCTTTGTACCTTTTTTAGATATGTAATTTTACCTTAATGTTTTTTTTATATCTTTTATTTTAAAAATGTTAAGTCTTCAAGTATTATATTATTGGTCCTTTTTTATCTTGAAAGTCTCTGATTGGCCTATCCGTGAATCACAATTTCCTGTTTAGGGAAATAACGCCTTTCCCTCGTCCATTCTCTATTTGGATCTGATCAACGTGAGACATAATTTTTTATTTCTCTCACTTTTTTAATTTTATTCAAGAATCTTTTCTAAATTAACATTTAGTCTTTTTCCTTTTTATTTCTTTCTTGTTTTTGAGGTTATGGGTTAAAGTTTCCGTGTAATTATTTCGGATTTATTATTATGCATTTTTGTGGTGTTCTAATGTAACCTAGAAATTGTCAACCATGAGGCCTGGTTCTTTTTATATTATGGTTTTTGTATCAATCAGCATCCTATAAACCACGATGTTTTAAATTTAATAGAACAATGGTTGAAGACCTTTCTTTGTATTAATTCTTATTTTTGGTTTTCTCTGTTCTACAGGAAATATCCATTATTAATACCTTAAACAAATCGGTAATGTAGTAAATGTAAAAGTTTCTCTTTTATTTTAAATTAATCTTTTATTATGTTTTATTACCTTTTTATTCTCTTAATCTTTTATTATGTTTTATTATTTTTTAATCTCTTAATAAATAATACAGTCCTTTTTGTAACTGGTTTATGATTTAAAAATTATCATGTGGGAAACCACGTGTTTTGGATTACTATCTTAACCTCATTTTGTGTTGATTAATTATCTACTTATGCTTTCTTTCAGTCTTGGCGATAGATATAATTTTTTTACTAAACTTAATAAGTGTTATTGGTTACCTTTCAATGAGGCAATCAGTACACTAAGCTTAATCTAACTATGACGGAGCCGAGCCCAGTTTGAAAAATGCTGGTTTAAGGCGTCACACTCGCAATAGACTAAACAGCGGTTTACAAGGAGTACTGAGGGTGGTGCTTCCCAAGTTGTTTTCCACTCTCCCTTCACACAAATGTGAATACATTTTCTATAAATCAAAATGCTTCTCAAGTTTTTTATAACCGAGCCCAAGTTGGTACAATGGCATAAAATTTCGTGGTGGACCTATGCACTAAGGCTCTGCGAGTGCTCGGTTTTCGAGCCTACTCTTGACGTACCTACAAATCATGCTTTAAAACGCAATGGTAATCATAGGTTATTTAATCTAGATGATATCGGTCATTTTCACAATAAATCTTTCTGTAATTTAATAAACTGTTTATATTAATATTAAGTTTCACATTAATAACATAATGGAGGTCTAAAACTACTTTCAACCACTAAATTAATCAATTATTTTGGTCCATTTCGAAAAATTATCGATTGAAGTTTCATTGCCTTCACAAGGCAATGAAAATTAGTTAAATAGATCACAAAATACTTCACTAATCCCTATTTTTATTATTTTTACATAAGCCCTTTCTAAAATTATAATTTCCATTATATACAAAATTTAACATTGAAAATATATATTTATTATTTTAATAGGCCAAACACAGACCCTTTTTGAAATATTCTATTTGAATTTGACTTGAATGAAAAAAAAAACCAAGCTCGCAAACCCCTACTATGCATCTTACCCCTCTAGTTTAATTTATTCATAATCTCCTATTTTCAAATAATTGCATAATTTTCACATTTCAAAAACTTTTTTTCGCAACTCCCCGACCCACAGTTTAGGAACCACTGCTTTTATTATACCTTCCTCATTAGTGTAATTAACATATATGTGTACAACCCTAACGGTAAGTAAGATGCAGTTAATAAAATAAACACTTGTTTCAGTTCCTGCTTCTAATGTGGGGTAACCGACTAAACAGCCGGACAGCTGCGGAGAAGACCGCCGTGCGAGGGAAATTAGCATGCGCCACCTACACTCAGACCCAGGTCTATCTGAAACCCTTGCTCAGGAAACTCAAGACAAAATCATTACCTGAAGACATCTTAGATTCTCTCACAGAGATTACAAGATTTATGATGGACCGAGATTATATTAAAGTGATTATCATCATCTTTTTAAACCTTGCTAATTCATTTATATCATTTGAGCCATCTGCAACCAAATCATTATCAAAACTAGAGTTGGAACACTCAAATCATTTGGTATTTGAGGGGATTTAAGATTCATTAAAATCTCAACAAGATATTTTAAATACAATTTTAAGATATTAACAAAAGAAATCACATAGAACTAACAAAATAACGTTTGTCATTTGTACCGAGCCTTTTAAATTGAGTTTGAAACATTTTCATTATGATAGGTAGTATTTGTATACATTGTTTTATTATGTTGGTAACATTAGTTTTATTTCCAACTTTCGTCCTCTCATTAACTTTTGTTCAAGTGTTGTGTTTTCGTTATTCTTCATTAAAGATGTAGTAGATTATAGTAATAATTTCTCTCGAATATCTTTAGCCAACATAGGTGTGCAGTATGCGGGAACTTGCTTGTCAATCAATAGATAGTAAATTTTTAAAGATCAAGAATTTAAATTTGAGATTAAAAATAAAATTTAAGATTCAGACTAGAAAAATATAGAATCTGGCCCATCTATAATTAATACAATTTAATGAAGATCTCTTTTTGAAAGAATAGAGTTTATATCGGCTATAAATGGTTTCTAGTGTTAAACCCTTTATTATCTTCTAAGAACAGCCATTCTTGGGAAAATTATGAATCTAGGAAGAACTATAAATATACAGTGGAACCTGAATAATTCGAATTAAATAAGTTTCTTAAAAGGAATTACCTTTTCCACTTCCTATATCACCGCTACTTATTTGGACAAAGTTAATGATTTATAGGACGGTTGCTTGGACAGTGACATGAGACACACACACACACACACAATACAGTGTGTGCTAAACAACAAAATAAACTCGCATGTCACAAGAATATCGCTATGACCGAATCACTAAGAACAGCGCACGTAACAGCTCGAGAGGTTAGACCTTGGCTAACAGAGTACAGAATTGTACGTGTAAACATCTAAAACTTTTTTTTTCTACTAGGTTCAAATTTTAAGCTTAATTTACCAAATATATTTAATTCTTTCATCAGGCAAGTGACTCGTACCTGCAGATGGCCATCGGGAATGCTCCATGGCCCATCGGCGTGACCATGGTGGGCATTCACGCCCGCACGGGGCGTGAGAAGATCTTTTCCAAGAACGTGGCACACGTGATGAACGACGAGACACAGAGGAAGTACCTTCAGGGCTTGAAGAGGCTAATGACTAAATGCCAGGAGTACTTCCCCACCGACCCTTCGCGCTGTGTCGAATACTCCAGAATTGAAGACAAGGACAAGGAATAGAATGTACCTCGGTTATTATCGCAGCACAGGGAGGGAGGTATTAAAGACTTTAAGGTGAGATGGAAAAGGATATGCGGCTCCTTCCTTGGATTGTAAAACAGGTTTCAGTGAAATCCTTAAAATAAGAAACTTCACAAGATTTGTTATTGTGTTATATTTAACAGCCCTGTTAAATTGCACACTAAACAATTTAGATTACATTGAAAATTGATAAACACATTTATCTGGTTATACTTGGAACTAAATTTATATATTAAGTTTTCAATTATTGAGTTCATGGTGCCCATTAGACTAGAAAACAAGAAAGTGTCACAAATTTTTGTTAAGTCTGTAATATTCACAAACCGTGATGGGGTATTTCCATCTTTAATCTTAGCAGTTTTTTTTTTAAATTTAAAGATTCACCCTCTCCGTCCTACTGCCAAAGTCATCATATATTAAGTTAGTGCACTGCATTAATATGAAATGTCTGGTTTGAGCTTTACTAGCTTGGCGTTATCTGCGAGATGAGACTGGTTCTTAGTGCCAACTCGAAAACTAAACATAGTTGGCAGGCTACACACTTTTTTTTAAATGTATATAATTATGTATATATTATATAAAGACTGTCAACTCTGGTTATGATAAAACTCTAAGGACTAGATATTTTGTTCACTAAGTCCAAAATTCATTAAAACAGTTTTTTTTTTAATTTGAAAGTAGTGGGTTAGTGACAAACAAAATAATAGTTCAAATAAATTCACTCTTTATTGAGATCTATTAATTCATCTTTAAAAAGATCAGTTATATGCTGCTGTTTACTGCCTACTGGTTTGTTTAATACTCTTTCCAGATCCTTCTCTAAAGTCTGTGCTTTTTCCACACTACCCACTCATTCAAAAAACTAAACTGGGTAGAAAAGTATAATTTTTTGAGTTTCACATACTTTCTCGAACAAAGGGAATTGTGTGAAAACAATTATGGCCACAGACTGTTATTCACTGTCCTGTAACTCCTGTCGTATCAATACAACTCAGAAGGCCGTCTTCCTTTACTTACCGCAGACAAAGGTATTCAAACTTAAGCCAGGTTAATGAGTGCAGTAACAGTTTAAGCTCAGCCCCCCTTCACCCTGTATTCCTTTTCCAAATTTCGTATTTTCAGTATCGTCAAGTTTAAAAAACCAAAAAGCTATGCTTTTAAAGAATTGTGACTTTCTTATTTAAAATTCCAATTTTCTGTCCAGTAGAGGATTTGTTATAAACCAATTATTTTAACACACAGAAATGTATGTGGGTTGGATGGAACCAATGAATTAGGTTCGCTGTAGCTGATTGGATTACAACTGAGTTCACTAAAACCAGAGTTGACTATTGTATAATAATATTTGATCAATTTCCTTTATTATAAAATTATTTAGCCATTGAGCCATCTTATTTTTAAACAATATCTAAAAACTATAATAGCTTGGCTATTTAATCCATTATACAGATAAGGTTTGGTTTTTCATGTTGAAAATCATATTCTCCAATTGAGTCAAATCTCAGTTCAATAAATACTTAACATTATAACTTGAATCTGTAAATAAATATTTTGTATTTATTAAAATTGAAAAGAAGAAAAAAAATCTTTGAAAGACCACATAAATACATGTATTCAATATTGGGTTTTTCTTCCCCCTCTTTCTTTATTTCAAATGCACATTTCACAAACAACAAGCAGAAAGAGAAGAATAAACAAGTCATCCCTCATCAGGAACAAAACAAACAAAAAAGTTCTAAATTACCGGGTCCATAAAAACTAAAGTATCTAAGAGAGTCAATCTAGAGCTTACCACATGTTTGAGTATTTACATATCCCTACCTTACAAATAAATCAACAGTGGTGTGTGAAATTCACTTTTTCAATTAGAAGCCACGTCAAATTAAATATTTGGATATTAATAAAAATGGTTAAATTTTCCATAAAATTATTATACCGTGCATATTCAGGTATTAAAAATAATTTATAAAATGTTATATATAAAATATAATTCAACTATTGAAGATTTTTCTTTCCCCTGAAAACATCTGCATAAAAATTATAAAAAAAATAAACATAAATGTGTGTTTGACTTTAAATATTTTTTGGCAAAGCTTCGAATCTGGAATTTTACTTTCGAATCGAAGTGGAAGCAAACAAGTATTCAAAGAGAAGCTGGGATCCAGAATTTTACTTTTGAAATAATATCAAGGTTTTGGACACCCTTCTAGCTAAAACATTTACATTTATATCAATATATATATTTTCTATCCATATTTCATGGCTAAAATTGTATATTTTAAAACGCGAATCACTGTCAACAGGCTTAAGAAGTCTTTTAAGCCATACTTCAAGAACCCCCTGGTTTAGATTATAGAATGTTCAAGGATGATATTAAATTTCGTGCATAAAAGGCAGGTTTGTATTTAAATAAGATAAAAAAATATTTATTAATACCTAAATTAATATGTAGCTCTGTAACTCAGGCTGTGGATTTGGCATGCCAAGCCTCCCACTCCTTCAGAAATGGCTAATGTATACCAGTGGCTCTTGATCATCGAATTCTTTCTTCCAAAACGTCAAAATTTAAGATAAATGACTTCAATAATAAGCAAATTTTTTTTATTAATTTTTTGAGGGTCCCAGCCCCCAGTTAAGAATCGCTGATGTATACTTTTCAGTAATATCAAATTTATGAAAGTAAAATGCTTCAATACAGACTTTATGGGATGCTTCTTTGCCATTGTAATTTATATTTAAATCAATTTGTCAAACAAAATAACAAATTTTGATCCTAAATAATAATGATAATAAAAAAATTATAAAATATAAGTTTTATTTTGAAGTCAGAGTCGGTATATTTTTACCAACTATGTTTCCACAGCCCTTCTTTTAACGATACACGGTTAAAAGTAGAATCCATATCAAAGAATACACATCACCACCATTCATTTTTCTTTAATAAATAATAGTGTATAACCTGAACAGGTAGTAAGAAACAGTGCTAAAATAAATAATGAAACTTTTGACTACGTGTAAAAATCACGGCTGTTGAGCTCATGTGTTTGTTACTTTTGCTTGCCAATTTCTTCAGACCGCTTGGTCGCAGCTTCTATGGCATCAATCAGTGCGTGCCTAATAAAATAAAACATGAGATGAATAAATATATATATTTACATTAAACCAATCATCAAGTGTTCATTTGCATCTTTATTTCGTAGCTACAACTATAAAATCACTAAGATTTTGATTTTGAATTCATAACACATGAAATCAGGGAAGGTTCATCAGAAATGAATACAAAGTAACTGTTTGAAATAAAGTAGAGTAGTGACCACTAAAACTCCCCAAGCTCAAATATTTTATTTTTTTCTTTACTGTTAAAAGTGACATATAAGTATGGACATCAAACTTGAGGGGCCTGTAGCAATGGAACTATTTTTTTAATAAATAGAAAAATTACCAACTTAATTTATGTTTATTAATTTTAAATACTTAGCTATATATGTCTTAAGGGAAAACCTCTTGTCACTTTTTTTTAGGTCTTTTTATATGTATTTGGAATAATAATACTTAGCACTGTCTCTTGCTATCCGTTCGAGTTATACGCTTAGGTACTAATTATGCTAATGAGTTAGGAATTGTGAAGGTTGAATACAGAGGAAGTGAACTCGCATTTGTGTAGTGTAGTGGAAAACCACCCCCAGTTCACCTGAGCGAGATTCAAACATCGATCTCCCTGTCCTCGGCAACTTAGCTCAACAAGAAACTAGCACGTTAGCTAACTATGCCACCGAGGAAGGTTTATTTGGAAGAAGGTACAAGAGAGTTAGGTAGAAACATATAAAAGGGACAAACTTAATATGGCTTTTAAAATGCAAAGAAGAACATAGTTCACACTTTACATTGCTACCACTGGACAAAAAGGTAATGGATGCCTCTTGAAGAAAATCGATCGTTATTGCCCAATCCCCTGACCTAGGTTTCATTCTATCAGAACTCATCAGAGAAGAGTGTGAAATGTGCGAGACAACCTCCAGTTGGTCACGAGTTTAGATCAGATGACTAAACAGTATAATCGTGTGAAAGATGCCATTAAACCTTATGTATTAGTAGACACCTGACAAAGATGAAAGTAAATGGATTAGTGTTTATATTAATAGATTCTATTTAACAATTTATTAAACTTTAATAACATTTAATAGATCTGAATGAAGTTGTTCAAACAAGAGTTGAGGTACAGGGAGTATGTGAGATGGTATGGGGATATAATGAGGAATCCCAAGGAGAATGATGAAGCAAATATGTAGGGAAAATACCACCAGGAAAACCAAGAAAGCGACCGGAGAAGTAGATAAGAATAAGTGCGCAAGTGAAAGGAGAAGAACGGCCACACGTAAAGGTAGAAGATGGAAGTATTTTATAAAACACATGGCCATAGGCAGAAAACAGTTCCTGATAATGACGACTAAGATTTCTAAGCATATTCAAATGAGTGACATAGAATAAATATTAACTTATGAATAAAAATGAACAAACCTCAGCCCTCCGAGTTCCAAGGCATGAACACCACAGATTGTGGAGCCTCCAGGGGAGCAGACTTCATCCTTGAGTTGTCCTGGATGTTTGCCTGTTTCTAAAACCATTTTGGCTGCCCCAAGTAATGTTTGCGCAGAGAAATGTGTAGACATTTCTCTAGGAATTCCCATCTTTACTGCACCATCTGATAGTGCTTCAATGATCATGTAAACCTGGACATAAATATATAAGTACAATTGAAGACGTGTAAAACACTTGCCAATACAGTTTACATATATGTATAGTGAGAAGAGATCCATTTTGGATGTGGTTCTTCGGCGCAGAGCAAACTAGATCGGCCACATCCTTTGGAGGAAATGTCTTCTACATGATGTCATAGAAGGCAAAGTTGAGGGAAAGAGGAGCTTAGGAAGGAGGATTCGAATACTAGATGAAATGAAGGAAAGAAGAAAATTCTGGGAGCTGAAGGAGGAGGCAGAGGACAGGGCGCATTGGCGGTCTCATTTCACTGACAAAAGGAATAGACTTGTAAGAGAGAACACCTAATAATAATATATTATATATATAATAATTATAACTATATTATTGTCACTTAAAACAATCACAATATTTATACTGCCTGGATCAACATAACATAACACCATTTACTTACAATTTGATTTCAGAATACTTTAAATTATAATACTTTTTTCATGTTTAAAGATAACTTAAAATTAAAAAAATTTAAGGGTTCATTCATGTGTCTTTGAACTCTTAGAATTTTGATATGATTTTAAAATTTTCATCAACCTTAGAAATATCTAAGATGAATGCTTACAAATGCCGGTCCACTTCCTGACAATGCCCCCATCGCATTCATCAACGGCTCGGGGATCATTTCACAAATACCGCCTTTAGAGAAAATTGCTTGTACCAGCTCTATGATCTCATTGTCTGCAGGGTGGGTGCAGCAGAAAACTGCAAAATATACCCATTACTTTAGTATTAAAGGATAGGGTTTGACACAATTTGAAACTAATTCCAGAATAGAGCATCTGGATGCACCTCACTTTGGCACAGTATAGAATTCAACCATTAACAACCGATTCTTCATCGACCTTGGTGAGAACTCTTAGCACAACTTCCTTCGGAGAGAAAGTAAAGAAGTCGGTCCAATGTTGATTGTGGCATGTAAAAAAATATATTAATAGTCTCTTTCTCACTGGCTCATTATAAATACAGTGGGGAAATCAATGGGAGGAACAACCTTACTTCCTGAACACCCCCAGTACACGGGATTTCCACCAGATGGTGCAGGCAGCACTAACCAGCCGACTTAAAAATCAGGCTCCAGACATTAATTTAACACTTAACTGGAAGTGATGTAATAAAAAAAATGAAAATATTTAGTTATTTCTATTTTATACTATCATGTTATATTTATATTTCCTTGTATGCTCACATATTTTTCCAAGATCATGATTCAAATTCTAGATCCAGAGGTAAAACGAAGATTTAGATCTGTAAAATAGATTAGACCCAACTATAAAATAAAACTACATTCATATTAAATGCATGATCTTACCTGAACACCCTTCTTGAACCAGCATAGGTGTGTTGGGTATAACTTTTGCAACTCGAGGGCTTTTTATAAACCTTGACAGCTTCTGTTTAACAGATAATATAGAACACAAATGAAATACCTGGTAATTTCAAAAACACCACAAGTACAGTTTCAAAGCATTTAGTTCT
>CABFOW010000416.1:128971-163447 GCA_902141385.1 Timema californicum
AATTAATTAATTTGTTTTGCGTTACTTTGACGTTGTTTCAAATCGAATGTGTTTAATATTTTACAATGCTACGTTTATAAATTCAATCCAATAAAAAAATGTTTAACTTATAAACATTTTAGGTTTATTAAAAAAAAGTGTAACAAATAGTAGTACTTACTTATCTCATAAAGTGAAAAATCAAATCAAGATCAAACCACTTATTAAAACAAGGTAGGCCTACAAAATATTCACTGTCACAAACAATTTTCTTTCACATGATTCCTCTACGACCTGGACTCAAGTTATTTTCTCTTTATACTCTACACCAAACTGGTTTCCGGTCTAACTAAATTAATTTGCTAAGTAAGTATAATTAGAGTCAAATTTTGAGCTAAACACATAAAATCCAAATCTAAGATTTATTTAGATTCAAAATTTCGAATTTAATCCGAATCTTCCAGTAGCCTATTGAGATTCAAAATTTGGATTCGGAATTTTCACACAGGCTTAATTATAACACATAAAGGGTTATTTTTTTATTTAATTATTATGGTTAAATATATATATATCTTAGTGCATTAGGTTTTTTTAAGATGGCAAATATGTAGTTGTTTTAATACACTTTAGTTGCATGGTTTCTTATCCAGTTTATTTAAGAGGGCTAAAAAATCTATGTGTGAGAGTTTGATCAATGTTAGACCAATTCAATAAAATACTTTAAAATATTAACTACTACTAAATAATACTAAAATATTAATATAACACTGAATAGTAAAAAAAAAATATTCTTTTATCTTTTATTATTATTAGCACCGCGTCTTACTACCCGTTCGGGTTATACGCACTTACGCTAATGTGTAATGGTAGGGTGATTGTGAGATGAAATGAAGTACCTACAGTTTAACGTGGGATCCGAACCACGGTGGAGGCCTGGCATTCCCCACATTCACAAGATGTCTTGTCAGAGGTGAAGGAAGGGTTTGGTAATCAGATGAATCTGTGCCGGGACTACCTTTTATTAAAATAAAGTGTTTACGTTCTTTATCCTAATCCTAGCATAGGGCCATACATTAACTTTGTTTTTAACGCCGTTATAAGCACATGTGTCTAATAATTACACTAATGTTATGGATGAGGAAGATTCAATCAAGATTAAATGTACAATATGCATTTGCGTGAAGGGATAATGGAAAACAATTTAGGGAAAACCAATCTTAGTACACCCAACCTGGATTCAAACCTTGATCTTCCCATCCACGGCAATATATTTTATTTCAAGTATGACGCCTTAGACCATGCGGTCACCATAGTGCGTACACTTTTTTTTAAAATTTTAAAGTAATTTGCATTACCTGATTTGAGGAGTCCATCTGTGATAGCTTTTGCCATATTTCCTGCACCAATAAAACCCAAGTTTTGTGTAATTTTTTTACTACTAATGACATTTTCCCCATTCATTGTTTTAATTATTTAATGACAATTATTTAAGAAATAAAATAAAATTAATTTTTAAAACTCTTTTACAAGACCACTTCATATATTAAACATAATTTATTACGTAATAAAAGAGTGCTATATAACCCCTAATTTACTGTTTACATCTACACAAAACATGCTTGAAACTTATTATCAGTTAGTCCAACCTAATTAAAACTTTATTTTGCCGAACAAATATATTTTTTCATATATAACTAAGGAAATAGCAAATATAAAGTATTAGCAAGACTATATTGTATAAAGAAAAATTATAGATTTGATTTTATTTCGATAATTTAATACCTTGATATTATTAAAATTTAAACCAAGTATAAATTATCTTTCGGTTGGTCATCAATATAAATACAGATGGCAGACTTATTTAAAGTGTTGAATTCGTCTGCTTTAAGAGCAAAAAATGTTATGGTAAACAAAGATGTCAAAAAGAGCAAGGTAGATAAAATGCTTTCTTATATCAAATATTTTAATTTTATGAGAATAAATATTTTTATCATTTTTTGAGTTTTATTTACAATTTGTTACCCAATTTTTCTTAGGCGATGCAATACAACCACATTTAGTCATTATCCCCAAGTTTTAGCTAATGCCTTGCTAAATTCTGCATTTCAACGCCAATCTATTATTAATGAAATCTTTTTAACAAAAGGACACACGCAAATTTAAGTGGATTTGGTTCATTCCACAATCAAAAATATAATAGAGAAAAAATGCTAGTAGTTTTTTTTACGTTTATTCATTTAATAAATATAGCTGCTTTTTGAAACTTTTTAAGATAGGTATTTTTTCAATATAATATAGATTTCAAATGTTTCTTGGGTCAGTTTAGTTCACCTGTTAATCTTGCCTCTATTGTACATATACATTTTTAAGTATGAGTAGTACCGCCTATATTAAAAGTCACATACATAGAGATGGGATTATCCTAATAATTTTCCACTCTCTCCTAACTCAAATGTTGGTACATTTATAGGGAAAAGTAAAGAAATAATTACTTAGATTTTAACTACACCACCCTTCTCCACCTCAATTCTATATCATGCGAGATTGGTTGGTGTCCAGTGAACACAGCTAACAGATTAATTTTGAATTTTATAATATTACATTTTTGATCCAAAGAAAAATTACATGGGGCTTTTTGTTGAGTTTGTCACCAGCACCATTTATCTATGTTCTAATCGTGTTGGCCTGGAGATCTGTCAGGATGTCTTTGGCCAAGGATAGGGGGAGGATGATATAGATACTTGTGTGGATTCGAGATTGACGTTAGACTTGGTTTGTAAAGGTGTATTAATATTACTATTCTAATACAAGTGTGATGTTAGAAGTGAAGTTAAAACAAAGAACTTAGTGGTTATAGAGAGGTGAGTGACTGACCGAGGTGTTATGAGGCTTACCTATGACCTGACTGACAGCGAGGCGGTCCTTGCACAGTCGTCGAACCTGGTTCCCTGGGCTCTAGCGGCTGCCCCGACTGGTACTTTGTGAACCCGAAGACTTAGCCCACCGTGACCCTGTGACAAGTCGCATGACCTCCCAGCTTACGGTCTCTCGTAGTCAGCCCCGAGGGCTTCAAACCCTCCCATTTAAACCGGATGAAGGGCCTGGTTTCTAGCTATGGACTGCTGACACCTCCATTTTGAGTCAGTGCTTCTAGTTTGTTTATAGATTCATCATAACTATCCTCGCAACACCTTTCATGTAATTTTCCACTCACAACATGCAATGTGGGCATGTTATACAAACATGCCCACCATTTGAGGCCGTCGGTGACAATTGCATCATTTTATTGAAAAAATAAGTAAGAAGACATGTTCATTTATAACTTTAATATCCAAGAATATTTAACTAACGATATTGTAAAAAGTCAATCAAAATTAAATAAGCTATACTTTTTAAAACTAACTTTAAAGTAAAATTGCAAACATAAATTATAGACTTTTACAACTTTTTGCCCCAATCATAGTTTATTTCGTGTTGAGCCCGACTGCTGAGGACGGGGAGATCGAGGTTCGAATCTCGGTCGGGTGAACTGGGGTAGGTTTTTCCTAAATGGTTTTCCACTCTCTCTCCACGCAAATGCGGGTTCACTTCCTATAAATCAACCTTCCCAATTCCTAATCCATTAGCGTGATTAGTACTTAAAGCGTATAACCCGAATGGGTAGTAAGACGCGGTGCTAAATAATAATAATAATAATAACAACAACATAGTTTCTTTCTTGCTTATTATTATGAAAATAATAGTCAACTAATTCATTGCCTTAAATTTAAATTATTCATAAAAAGTTTCTTCAGAAGTGTGTAAAATTCATAATCCTTCAATGCGCTAGTACTCTTTGGATCGTGTGTGTGTAACCTTTAAATAAAAAATCAATCGAAGCAGCCCTAATATGTTGATAATATGTAGGCCTAATGATTACCATTATGTTTCTAGATTCTTTGTGTCCATGGATACAGACAAAATGGTAATGCTTTTAAATCAAAATTGGGAGGTTTTCGTAAATCCTTGAAGAAATATGCAGAGTTTGTTTTCTTTGATGCTCCACATACAATTTGTCTTCAAGACAACACGGAAGTCAGCGAAGCAGACACTCCTGGTAAATATATCTTTATAATACCTGTGCACATTATAATACTTACGACGGTATAAAAAAATGTCATCATACAGCATGAATTATGCTACTTGACTTTTTGCTGCACATTATTTATGGACACACAATAATTTGTACAAACATTCAAATAGGAGGGACTTATAACCAGTAAGTTAGGGTGTAACAGGTATTATAAGGCGCATCACACAAGTGTCATTAGCAATAAGAGTAAGTAATTTTAAAAGGCCCCACATATTTTTGCCAAATAATCATAGTTTTTTTTTATTATATCGTTATAAAAATACTTAATGATTGATAAAACTCTTTGCTATGTCACAAACCCTTTGAAATTAGAATAGCCTACCTTCGGAGGGTACCTGTAGCCTACCATCGTTTGAAAAAAAGCTGATCTTGGTTGTCATAGATTTTTCTAGAAAAAAAGAGAGAGAGAGAAAATAATAACATATGTTTATGCTGCAAGTCCGACAGTCGGTAGCATATCTGTTTGATTCCTGGCATGGTTGAAAAATGTATCATTGTTGAAATGCTGGTTTCCCCTTTCACAATAATGAATTAACGGCTAGGGGCTATATGTTGTCTGTTCTAGATTTTTAAGTTAGTTTGTAAATGGTTTGCTGATATAATAAATCGGTTCAGTAAGTTTACTGTGCGTTAAACACCTCAAATGAATTAAAAATGAAAATAATTCTACCCCCTTAAGTTGTCAGACTTTAAGTGAACTTACGAGCCTATATTAGCTTCTTGTTTATGGCATACCACAACCAACAATAGCAAAAAAAAAATCGAATTGAACAGTTTCAAAGTAAAACTTACAAACAACTTGTATGCGGGAGCTCAGATGTTTAACTCTGACTGTGCATGTGTTTGTGTGTAGGCTTGAATTATAAACAACTCATATCACGGTATACAACCCATACAGGTAGTAAGACACAGTGCTAAAAAAAAGATCTTATCACACTTGCTTTAAATATATTTATACATAATTTTGTTTGTACTTTGCTATCATTTTATGTACCCATATCATTTGCTTAATCACAATATTTATCTAATTTAACTGCCGATTTTGGCTTAGTGTAAGAGAAGGAAAACACCTTAACTTTGTCATTATATTATTATTGCTGATTACAGGGTAATCTGGGTTCAAATCTCGGTCAAGTTTAGTGAGGGTGGTTTTCCCCACTCTTCCTCAACACAAACGCAGCTACACTTCCTCTTAATTCAACCTTCCTCATCCAGAACACATTAGCATAATTAATATATTTGTACTAAAAAAAGATAACTAGTATTCTTATCATCACATTATATTGTTTCATGTTGTTTGCTTTAATTGTAATACTGTTAATTGTTTTGAAATGTAATAGAACAGTACGGCTGGTGGTTTAGTGAAGAAGACCGTACCTTTATGTCCAAGAAACCCTCGGACACTTGTATAGGTTTTGAAGAGAGTTTGGCTCGAGTAGAAGAGTTATGTGAAAAAGAAGGTCCATTTGATGGTTTGCTGGGATTTTCTCAAGGTGCAGCGTTTGTTGGACTTTTATGTCAGCTACAGGAAATGAAATGTAAGTTGTATTTATCCCCTCACACAACACATACATGCATTATCAGCACACTTTGATATGTGATAACAATGCACATGAGCAGCAGTAAGAGTAAGAAATGTCTTGGTTAAATGTGAGGTGCTTATTTCTGTTGGAGGTCTGTGCCTTTGTGAACCATGAGAAAAAAGCTACTTTTCACAAAACAGAAAAAGAACCGATACCATTTACAGCTGTGAGGTGCACACTGATTTTTCACGTTCACCACCCTGTGCCGATGGCACCCACGTGGGTTCCGAGGAAAATGACAATCAAAAATATATTTATTCACCCTAATAGGGTCAGACTTAGTGCAGCTCATAACCAAACAAAATATAAAACCTACCTAGATTGGAATGGAATGGGCCAGTTTCGCAAATGAAACTGGCCCATTTCATTCTGGGCTAGGTAGGTGTTGTCTTATATTTGGTATTGAGCCGCACTAAGCGCCTGACTATGAATCTGGCCCAAAGTGTCAAATTTAATCAAAATAATATATTTCAAATGAAAAACAAAACACAGCCACCACCAGCAATACCCACAGTTATATGTCAGGTGTTAAATGTGTTTATTGTATTAATAACCTACTTTAAAAAAAATACATACATTTTTTTCTTTCTTTATAAATTCTAGGTCTCAAATTCAACTTTAACTTTGCCATAATAATTGCTGGTTTTGTGTCCCGATGTTCACCTCATGCAAAATATTACTTGCAAAAAGTCACGATTCCATCCATGCACGTTTGCGGTGAAACAGACGGTGTCATCCCGAAAGGTTTGTGTGTGTTATTTTAACTTTACTTCCAACCTGCATCAGTGGTTGCATAGCCTAAGGTATCACTTGATTGTAGTAGACTAGACTGGCAGTGACGGGGAGATCGAGATTAAATTCCTGGTCGCACTTACTTTAAGTTGTTATTTTAATATTCAAAATTGCTTCCCATTCTTCCTCTTCACAAATGTGTACACATCTCTTCTAAATTCTACCCTTCATATCCCTAATAAACTAGTTTAATTAATATACATGTATATAACCCAAATGTTTAATGAGATATGGTGAAAATAACTATCTTTTAGCAGTATTTCTAAATGATAATTAAATATGTTTGTGGAAAGTAGCCAGCCTAATCATCATGCTCAACTTTACCAAGGTTTTATCTGTATATGCAAAGTTAAGTGTAAATGGATTTATTGATGGCATCCATATATTGGTAAGGCAATTAATGTATTCCATTTTCTCTCGTCTGGTAGACTCGATGGTTCACATATCATCACAAACTTCACCTCAGAATTTCTTCATAAATTTCTTTTAGAAAAAAATCGAAGACCTTTTCATATTTTACAGATTAATAAGCATAGCTTTATTAGTGTCATTAAACACTAATGCTTTATACCTGCTAGAAGCTTACACCTATGGATTCACATTATAATTACATTAATAAATATCCTTTTTGGTGGACGTATGGTCTAAGGCGCTACTCTCACAAGACTTGACTGCCAATGATGAGATTGTGTGTTCTGAGATTGGTTTTCCATAAATGGTTTCCCACTCTCTCCACACAAATGCTGATACCTCCTTTAAATTTGATCTTCCTCATCCCTAATATATTAGCATAATTAGTACAAGAGTGTCTAACCAAAATAAGTAGTAAGGCCCGATGCTAAAACAAAGAAAAAAAAATTACACTGATAGTGTAAGGATGAGGCAGGTATAGTTGGGAGATGTACCCCTCATTTGTATGAAGGGAGAAAGGGGGAACTATTTATGAAAAACACCCATCTGTACACCAAGTGGTGATTCGAACCACAAAACTGTTGGATTTCCAGTCATGCAACTCTACTGGTTTTGATGAGTTTAAATTCTACTAAAACATTGAACACTTCCTTTGAAAAAAATTACACTCAATTTGTACTACCAGCCGTTGATGGATAAATGATAATATCAGGTAGTTTATTAACTGTCGACAGAGATGAGCCAAGAGTTGGCTGCACATTTCCAGGATCCTCTGATAGTGACACATCCTGGGGGCCATTTTGTTCCAGCTTCAGAACCAACCAGGCATTCTTACATAAGCTTCCTTCAAGAGCGGATGGCATAAACATTTATGGACAATCTCAAATATAATATTATCTGTGATATATAATTATAATAAAAGGAGCTTATTCAATCTACAAAGGGCTGGTCTCTTCATAACCACATTGACGAAAATTTAATCTTATCACAGTCCAACGACAAGTTAGTAAAGGTGTGCGAAGATTCGAAATGTCGAAGTCGAAGGTCAAATCTCTTTCAACATCCACAATAACCTTTGCATCTTGCAAACATTTCAATGGAAGTAAACCCCAATATATTATGAAAAGATTTGAAATTGTTAAAACTGAACATGACAAATTTCAACATATATAATTTTTATAACAGCTACTAAAAAGTATTTTAACCCAATCCCTGGCGCGGGTGTTGAACGTCTTTGTTCAAACGTTCCCTGGCGCGAGAGTGAATCAACCAACATTTCATTTCAATAAGTTATTGTAATGCAATCTATCAATGAACCACTATGGTAATTAGACCATGAATATAGCAATAAATGAGAAAATAAGTGAAAACAAAAATATGTTTAGGATTAGAGTATATGAGTATAAAAATGACTCCCGGTCCTTGCGTAGATCACTATGCTAAACATGTGCCAGGAAATGGGTTAAGATGGATTTAGTGGAGATTACAATTAACTGTTTAGTAAGTTTACATCCAGGCTCTCATTAACATAATCACTTGTTTTTGTATAATTGATAATTTATTATAACTTTTAATTACACAGTCTGAAACAAGCATGGGTAGGTAAGTATTTTATTTAAAACCATTTAATTTTTTTTTGCACTGTTTATTTTATGGCAATGAAGCTTATCAAAGAGTAAATTATGTGGGTTTTTAGTGGAGATTGTTTGTATACAATCTTTGATCAATTTTTATAAAAATAACTTTATATTCATGAGGAGATTAAGGTTGAAATGGGGTGAATTCAGCTTAGCTTCTAGATTGAGATAGTAAAAAATATGTAATTTCATTAAATGGTCAAATGCGTTATTTAATAATTAATCAAATAGATTGGGATAGAGTATAACTTGTGTGCCAACATTATCAACAAGAAAGGTCGATATTGTGTTTTTATAGCTGCCAATGAGTAACTAAGGGCATGAAATATAGTACTTGTTTACTTTGTTAATAAGGAAATATCCTGACATTGAAGCTATTACACATGTGTGTTTCAAATAATTTACACAAAAAACTGTAGTTCTACTTATGTAAAAAATGTGCTGAAATAGAACTAATAAAAAGCATGTAAAGCTTGGTTTATTGTTGAAAAATTACACATGCATTTACACTATTCTTCATATTGGTTTTCTTTTGTCTTCGCTTAGTAAAAGAAAAAAAAATCTCTCCGCTCTTCTCTATTTGGCATATAAGTGGCTCAGTCAATATCACATTGATCAATATGGCTACAAAAATCACAGAAAAAAAATTCCTTAACATAAAACCTGGATTTGATGAGATTGTAATTCTTAAAGAGGCAGTATGAACCGTGTTCTTTTCATTGTAGAAGCCATATCACGTTTTTTTCCAAATATAGCACAATTTATAAGAGAATTGGATATAGTTAAAATCCATTTAATAAAAACGGGGTTTCAACTCGAGGAAAATATTAAGTCTTTGATACATCTACTTAGACCACCAGGATAATCTATATACATCATTTTATAACCATTATCCGACATCTTAGCTCAGTCGGTAGCATGCATGTCTACCGAGAGAAGGGTCCCCAGGCCCGATTCCCGGCATGGCCGAAAAATTTATCCTGGGTGAAATGTGAATTTACCCTTTTAACAGTGATGAATTAATAGCTGGAGACTAGATGTTGTGTCTATCCTAGTTTTAAGTTAGATTATAAGGTATATGAAGCTACTGCAGGCCTAGCAAGTCGATAGTGGAAAAATATATGGTTTGAATAAAAAACTGAACCAGACCACAGGCTGGAAACAGTGATGAATGGGGGGAAGTAAATTTTATAGCCAATATGCTGCTGTACTAATGCTAGTTTTTTGTTTCATATCAAATATGAAAATCAAGCTGAACGCGCTCCAGAACCAATAGCAAAAAGCTGTCTTGAACTAAATTAACTTGGCACAACTTTAATAATGATATATTCAGATTTTATTAAAATTAATATTTCCATCCTTAGGTAGTCAGAAAGAAAATTCAATACCATTTTGAATAAATTACTTTGTAAACATGAAAACGTGCAAAGAAAGGAGTGATGATATATCTCGTTAAGGAAAACCTCTTTTCACTTTTGGAGGAAATTTGTAATATATAATTGGGAGAAGGCACAGGGAAAGCGTGATAGAAAACCAAGGTCAGAGGATTGGGCAGTGACGATGGATTTTCTTAAAGAAGCAGCCAATACCTTTTTGTCCAGTGGTAGCAATGTGAAGTGTGAACCGTGTTGATCTTTTCATTGTAAAACCCATATTACATTTGTTCCCTTTTATATGTTTTCTATCTACCTTTTATGTAATTTCCTTCAAATACATATTACAAAGAAAGGGGTGAAAAATAAACTCAGAAGTAGAGGAAAAATTATATGCAATGGAGGGGAGATAATAGGGGTAAAAAGGACCAATACAACTCTACAGGTAATATAGTGTATATTCAAGACAATCTTGGATGCTGAACTTCACCCCATTTCCATCTTTACCTCCATCCAGTTTTAGCTTGAATAAAAAATCCATCTATAAAAATATTATTACATATATGCAAAGAAACTAAAGTTTACTGCCAGAAATGTATAGTATTAAAAAGTAAAACATGTGCTACAAATTAGTGAGTTTTTTAAGTTTCTTAGTTCACGCTTTTCACCAAAAGTAAAATGTATAGCTTAAACTTAAGTAAAAAAAAAGTTACATGATAATGAGAATAAGTCACATTATTATTGAAAACAAATAACACATCTTCCAAAGATATGCAAAGTTAACAAGTATTTCATGCCGGTAGTTTTCCCCTCTAAGGCAACATATGACTTAATATGTACAATACCAAAATCAAATATGTTGCCAGTCAAATTATTTAATTATATAGTCGGTTAAAAGAAATAAAAAAAATTCAATGATATGAATAGTAAGTTGAACGACAATTTAAATTTAGTCCTTGTTTTCCTTCTTTAAAATACACCATTATAATATACAAAATGATTTAGTAGCAAACTTAAATTACATATTTCCAAAGTTTCTTGACTGTACAATTAACATACAAACAAAACAATAAGTTATGGTAGTTAATTTGGTGTGTTCATGTCGCTCCCCCTCCTTCATTCCACACGGTGTTTTTTTTTTACGAATGACGAAAGGATGCACGTTGTCGCTGGGATATTGAAACGGTCGACTCAAGGCATTCACGACAATTGTTCCTGTCCGTTGCTTTCCTGAGACTTCATAACATCCGGCAGATCGGGAGGGGAAGAATATGGTGTTAGCTCTAAGGGCTCAAAGTCGCCATTTTCTTGCCTACAAAAGCAACATTTTCATTACTATTAAACATTAGAAGAAGATATAAGGAAGGAACAAACAGAATATTACTTTATCAATTGACAACTCTTCAAGAAAAACAGTTGTTATTTCTGACACTTGCCTTAATAGGGACCAAAGCTTAATGTCAACGTAATTCAAACTTTTATTTTTTATAAGGAGCCCACTTTGGAGCACCAACATTGAATTTTAAAAATGTCAATAAAAATCCAGCATTTTAGAAATATTTCTTATTTTATTTATTACTTAGACTTCATCTAAATAGTTATTAAGAGCCTGCATCACATGCCCATCAATTCTGTGATACAGTCAGCTTGAAATCATATATTTACATAAACACTATTGCACGTGGATTATTTCTGATTAATCAATAATGGAGATTAAGAGTTAATAGAAGTTCCTAATACAAAACATTGTTTAGTATTAAACAGTATTTGGATTTAAAAAAAACTGTTGAAAAGGCCGTTTTTGGCAATTTTAGAATGTCTTCATAGATAAGCAGTGTGCACAAATCTTTATTCTATTTTAATAGGGACATAGTGTGATTGTTAACAAAAAACTGTCACTTTGTCCCCAATTGTCACCGAGGAAAGTGCCGAGTAATCATTCAAATTCGAATACACTGCACACATTTCTGGCATATCTAGATCTGATCTTTCCCCTTTAACTCCCACGCCTCGCGCGAGCTGAGATGGGGCTGCTATGATGCACACTCTGAATAATATTTAGCACCGTGTCTTACTACCCGTTCGGGTTACACACTTTAAGTACTAATTACTCTAATGGATTAGGAATTGGGAAGGTTGAATTAGAGGAAGTGAACCCGCATTTGCGTGGAGGGAGAATGGAAAACCATTTAGGAAAAACCACCCCCAGTTCACCCGACCGAGATTCGAACCTCGATCTCCCCGTCCTAAGCGGTCGAGCTCAGCACGACAAGCGCGTTAGCCAACTATGCCAACGAGGCGGCTCACACTCTGAAAATCTCAAAATAGTATTCCCTTATGGATTAGTGTATAATTTATCTTTAAATTACTAACTAATCAAGTTAAGAATTTAAATGAAATTGCAATTATTTTCCCCCACCCTTGTGGCAAAATGAATTACTTGTTTTCAAATAACAAGATACCTACAAAAATCAAACTACACTTTATAGTGTTGTCTTACTAAATAAAAATCACAAACTTAAATAATATAAGGTATTTCATACTAGCTATGGCAAAACACATTTTTATTCTTTTACTGACTGTCAAGATTGTCAATGAACTGGTATAATATTTAAATTTTACATTCGAACCAATTGCCAACATGATCCATCTCGTTTAGATGCTGTGTGAAACTGTTTATATATAATAATTTAAATTTTACATTCTCGCGATTGACAATATATCTGTTATTTTAGACATTTTTCAAACGACTAGACAAAGCCACGCCGTGAGTTGGCTTGTTTTCTTTGTCTTTCACCCACAATTCATTGTGTTTCCTTTCATCTGCCAATCTGTAGTAATTGTAAAACAGTAAAAATATAAAAATGGGAGGAGCCTACTAATCCAGGTGTTCACCAAGACACGAGTCTGCGGAAGTGAAAATCAAATAACTATCAACAATAGTGCAAACTGTTAAGAATCTTGGATTGACTCTAAAAGATGAATAAAGATATTGTACTAAGAAATATATGAGAAATTACAAGCAATGAAAGAGGGCTTACACTTTATATTTCAGCTGCCAATAGAGACATAGAGGTATTAAAAAAATGAAAATAGTTATTACCAATTTTTGTTTAACACTGCGTCTTACTACCCATTCGGGTTATATGCTTATGTACTAATCATGCCAATGGATTAGGGATGAGGAAGGTTGAATTTAGAGGATGTGTACCTACATTTGTTTGGAGAGAAAGAGTGTGTAAAAATTTAGTAATAATCACCTTCAGTACACCCGGCAGGGATCAAACCATCTCCCCATCACCGGCACTCTAGTCTATTGTGAGAGTAACCGCAGAGACCATGTAGCCACCAAAGTGGGTTGTTAGGCTACCACCCCCTTGAATTAGGTTCACATAGGCAACAATGATGTTTTTTCCCAGCACCAGATGTGCATATAATGTGAATTGTGTTATTTTGTGATTACCTACGTGACAGTTAAGATGATCATTCCCTTACATGACAGATAAGCTGGTCATCCCCCTACATGATATCTAGCTAAGTTGGTCGTCCTCTTGCATGACATCTAAGTTGGTCGTCTCTCTATAGTACAAGCCAGCTAACCTAATTGCCCCCCAAATGACATCTAATTTGGTCGGTCCCCTACATAACATTTAATCTGGTCATTCCCCTACACGACAGCCAATATGGACATCTCCTACACGACAGCAAAGCTGAAAGTCCCCTAAATGACTTAAAAATGGTAAAGGAAGTTTCCATATAATATCAGTCAGTTCCTACCTTATTATAATCTAAAATCAGTGCAATGCCACATAAAAAAAACTAATAAATCTGTGTTCAAAGAGAAAAATCGCACCAAGCACCTAAATCAAATTGTAAAACCCCCTTAAACAGTTGATCATGTTAAACTCACCTAAGAGCTAAGCCTACAACAGCAGGACTCTGAGCTTTCGCTATAGCAGAGGTTAGTCCATATTCCTGAAGCGTTTTGTCGTCTTCCATCACAAAGTTATCCTTATTGAAGAGTTGCTGATTGGTGGGGTTCACTTTGAGGATTCCTGAAAAAATTTCCAAACCAAATTTGACTGTCAATGCTCTTTTTTATGAAATTCTCACTGTGTTTGATTTAACTTACAAAATATACTACAACCCAAAAAAAGCTATATTAACCTTCAATAATTTTTTTAAGTTCATGTACTGATGTCGTATCCTTAGCATCTGTGAAAATTGTTAGTTTCTTTCTTCTTATCATCAAAAAAACATCCTGGAACATAAAAAAACAAACAAATTTAAGCTAATCATTAAGTTAGCCAACTAGGTTTATCAAAATAGTAACTTAATTTACAACAACAGAATAATTACTGTAGGTGAATTAAAAAAAAAAAGAAAGAATATAGCCTATATAACATAAGTAATATATCTAATAAAAATTTAACAACAATAATAATTCGGTGAACAGAAAATCATGCAGGTGTAAACGTTGAGTCTTGATATTTACTTTTATGTCAGAATTAAATGTTTACTTTGTAATATGACGCTACAAAAATATGATATTCACAATTAACACACCGATATTAAAGAAAATTCGATATTTCGATGAAGCATTTTACCCTAAGATCACAGAGGTCAGCAACTAGTTTTAAAGAATTTATAAAATATGTGCCTAAATGTATTTTTAAGTTTCCCTTATTAACTATTATTCCTTTAAATTTATTAGGTAATTTTTTAAGCCTCATGTCTTCGTATCCATTCAAGTTATACGAATATACAGTATTATTTTTGCTGATCTGTTAGGGATGAGAAGGTTAAATCTAGAGGAAGAATCCCCATTTGTATGAAGTGAAAAACCATTTAGAAAGAAACCTCACCTAAATACACCTGACTGGGATTCAATCCTCGATCTGACAACCATCGGCAAGCCAGTCCATCAAGAGTGATGCCTTTGAGCTTGTGATCATTGATGTGGCCTAAGTATTATGTAATATTTTTCAAAACTATATAAATGCAAGATCTTTAAATCACCAAAAAATTAAAGGGTTTTAGTAGAAAGGAATACTTTTACATCACAACCTACTTTACTAACATAGGTATTTATTTGTGTAGGCTATTTTGGTGTATCTTTAGTCTATGGTAGGTACTTCTGAGGTTGTGGTGTACTATTATTGGTTCACCCTAATCTGATATCGAAAGTAAACAAACATTCTCATATCCCTACCCGAAGGAAATACATGATTGGTGAAACACCAGTGCAATATTTTAAATAGATGTGACCATGTATAGTCAGATCATAGCAAAGTAGATCACTACAATTTTTTTTAATACTTTTAAATTTACTGTCTTATGTTTGCAAGACTCGGCAAACGCCATAAATACACGGGAAGCACCCAACATTCACAACCATCAATTAACTTAATGCTGCCAAGATGAACTGTCGAATGAATGTTGCTGACTCGACGTTAACATATGATAAGGTTTGTAACATGCGGTCACTCAAAGCTGTGTTAGGAGTTTGTTGGTACAGTATTCGAATAGCGCTTGCTAAGCTTAAAGTATGATTTCTAAATCAAATGAAGAGATAGTTTTAGTTATAATAGTTTCCAAATGTTATTTTAAAACAAGTTTAATACAAAAATAGGCGAGACTAATGAATGAAAGGATACCTTTAAATTCAGTTCACTAGCAAATCAGAGCATAGCCGTCCACATGGCTTTGCATCAGGTCTGAGCTTAGGATGAATCAATGATAAGCAATGTCAAAACAACAAGATACAACATTTTCCTATCAAATAGGTGAGTAAACTAATGAACCCTCACTTAGCTGGAAACAACATATACAGTTCATAATAAATAAAATAGCTCCTGTAGTAGGAATACGTAAAAGATTGTCCTGTAAATTTCCCCCTAATGTACTTAGACCACTTTACTACTATCTAATTTACTCCCATATCAGCTACCTTGATGTTATTTGAGGCTATGCCTATCTCAACCATATTATACCACTTATAGTTCTGCCGAATATATCAATCAAAAACTTATACAGACTCCCTTACCTCACATCTACTAATTATGTATACAGTATCACTAACATTCTAACCTTAAGGAAACAAATAATATATGACTCTGCAATAACCTCTCTCATAATAGGTAGTGGTGCAACCTTAAGCTCAATCAAAGTGGATAGAAACCATTCACATGGTCACTTGACTAAGGTCTGTTCAGCGTAGGAATTGTTTTCTGAAAGGCCTTTTTTCCTACCAGAAATCTATTATATAGTAGGATATCATTGGTAGAAAAAAAGACCTTTCAGAGAGTAATTCTTACCGTGAATGAAGTATAGAGGGCATAACAACCTCTGAATTGCACATTATAATACAGTAAGTTATGGACTAAGCTCCATTTGTGGTAAGAGCACATGATATATCAATAAAATTCCTAGTGGCATTAAAACATTGGAATTATATAAGCTAAAAAGAGACCTCAAATCATGGATAAGGAAAGGTAGCTTCCTTGGAGTCTAATATAAATTGTTACTTGATAATGCTTGCTCTCTAACTCTCATGTATCTAATTACACCCAAAATCTTACCGCACATAGTCTGAATTGATTGCTATTGTCCACAGCTGTCTCTCTTTTTCTACCATCTAATGATAATTTATTAACTTTTTAACTAGACCTCTTTTTTGGTTATCTGTTTGGTCATAGGCACACATAATCCTCTCTCCCTGAATGTTTTGTTTGCATATTTGGCTTTAGATAATTTGATTAATATGCAGCTGCAACATCCAATACGGTTAAATTATGAATGTCCTCACCAACAGTATAGTTGATATGTTATTATAATTAGCATCACATCTTACTACCCATTCGGGTTATATGCACTTATGCTAATGTGTAATGGTAGGGTGATTGCGAGATGAAATGAAGGACCTACAGTTTAACGTGTGGAGGCCTGGCATTTCACACATTCACAAGTAGTGATTAATACACGTCTTGTCAGAGGTGAAGGAAGGGGTTTGGCAATCAGATAAATCTGTACCGGGACCAGGGATTGAACCCCACACCCCCAGCATTGACACCTTACCCCTAGACCATCAGACCTTTTGGTTGATATGAATCAATCCATGAATTTATCTTTTCACCTGCATTACCTGCCCCCCATCTTCTACTAAATGTATGTAATTTGTACTTGTATTTTTTTATGTTTAACTGAATGTGTTTCTTTGTAAATCTAATGTAATAAGCTAACTGTTCATTTTAAAGACAAATGAAACAAATAGTATTTAGCTAAATAATGATGTAGGCCTAAGTATATTGTGAATAGTAATATCTTAAAAAGAAAACATGCTTATATAATAAATAAGCATAGGCCTTCTTATTGTGAATATATATGGATGCTATCATAAGGAAACTTCAACCTATTACCGGATCAATTAAACGTATATTAGTTTTAGCAAAGGAAAATAAATATATTTTCATTAAAATTAATTTGTTTAAAGTACTTTCGTATTAAAAAGCACTGTCAATTTGTTATTAAACAGTGCTAGAGAGGTCCATAAAACGATTTGTAGCTGCAGTTTGGAAGTTACTAACGATAAATCTTTGTGTTTTAAGAATTATTTTTGATGAAAACCAGCTAAATACCTTAAAATGTTAGTCTAAAATAATAAGGTAATTTAGATTAAATCAATTTTCGAAAATAATGCAAATGTATGACTTGTGTTTTAACATAAACCTAACCTACTTTTAAATTAAACTTGAAATAATAGAAAATACAAGAAATGTTAAAATAATCTAACATTTTAATTCAACTAAAACAATACCATTTTATGCGTCTTTGCACAACACAGGTCTTGAGGGCGAAGAAAGCCCGTAGGTTAAAATTATCAATAAATTATGATTGGAAATGTTCCACGACAATCGGTGTTTATCGATGGACTAAGAGAACCTTAAGCATCCTCAAACGGTAAAGAGTAATTATGATTGGCTGTTGATATAATAGAAATTATTTGATTGGTTAAAATTACAAGGGAAAGTTGTATTTTAAAAGTCAAATATCCTTTAGTATTACTTTATGTGACACCAGCTAGGTGCTGGCGCTAGTAACATTTGTTTTTGTAAAATAAATGTAAATATAATTGTTGGTAAGTATGCGACACTGGTGCTGCTGCAGGTGACGAGTCTGAAAGTGTTAAAGGTAATTCAATGTCGAGATTCGAGCCGCTAAATAAGCTCATATTATTACTTACGTGTGTGTTTCATATTTATGTTACTTATACATATATATTTATTCTCTAATGCTGTCTCTCATTCATAATAATAATTAAAATAGTGATAGGGTCAAAGATTAATAAACCTGCTATGTTGGGCCCCGGTATCCCTGTAAGCTTAGATAGGACGGCTAATTTTATTAGATAAAATAATTATTAAAAAAGGAAATAACCCCTCAAATGTAATAATGAATTGTATGTGTTTAAGAAAAAGTATAAACCACATGTTTTGTAGAATAATCACTCTAGTTGGTTAATATTTTAATTTGTTCACTTGTGAAATTTACCCTTAAAAAATCTATACCTACACTTGAAGTTGAAACTCTAGGGATTTTTAGCAATGTGTGATAACAAAGGAACCAAATTACTAACACAGTAAAGTTATATCGTTATTAAGGTGTGCTATGATTTTGACCATACAAACATTCTTTATATGTCCCTTGATTACATTTTTAAAATTTCGTTTCTGTTTTAACGTCATTGACCACAATTATGAATATGATCTAAATAAAGAAGAGCTGTTACATTTTTGCTTCCGTTACAAAGAAATACATATGATAATAAT
Source organism: Timema californicum (assembly GCA_902141385.1). Classification (NCBI taxonomy): domain Eukaryota; kingdom Metazoa; phylum Arthropoda; class Insecta; order Phasmatodea; family Timematidae; genus Timema; species Timema californicum. Next base: position 147,707 of record CABFOW010000416.1, read on the forward strand.
AAAATCGGTACAAAATCAAAATCAAATCGTATTTAAAAATGCAGGCACTTTGGAATAAATTTGCTTTATTTTCTTGGTGGAACCGGCAAAAGTTTCCTTAACACATTGACTTTCAAGACGGCTATAACACTAAACCTCTAACCACTTTGATCACAAACATTGATTGGTATTAACTGAAGATGAATTTATTATTCTTGAAAGTGTAAATAAAAATAAATCATAAAAGTTATTTTTTGAATTTTCAGTCTGTTTGTTTAAACTTTTGAAGTATTTCTTGAACATCGAAAATATTTTTTTTATATTTTAAAATTCACACATGCAACCATTTCAGTTGTTTACTATTTTATACATGCATTAGTATGTTCAATTCAAACTCCTACTAATGTGCAGGCTAGCGGCATACTTGAAAGGTAGTTGAGTGCATGTGCGAGGAACATGACATTCCTTAAATTATTTTTTAAAAACGCACGAAAAAAGTGAATACCTATTAACAATGATTGCTGTTAACTTAGATAAAATCTAAGATATTTTACTAAAAATAAAATCTACAAAATATTGGTTATTTTATACATATTACATGAGTAATTAATTTGTGAGGGGAATTATTATCATCAATGTCATATCATTTTCACAATAAAATCTACAAAATATTGGTTATTTTATACATATTACATGAGTAATTAATTTGTGAGGAGAATTATTATCATCAATGTCATATTATTTTCAAAATTTGCTATAAGTTCATGCGTTTAATAGGATCGAATTCATATATGCAAACTTTATTAAATTTTTACTAATTTTATAATATAGGTAATTAAAAAATGTAATATCTTTAAATATGTATCATCACTTACTTTTATTCTTGAGCAAATAACTAATTACTCCAGTTGAATACAGTAGTGGATAAATATAAAAGCTTACGCAACTACATAAACGCAAGAGATAGATTTTTTTTTATCTCCTACCGACAAGCGATTCTAGCATGTGAATATGCTTCCGTATGTTACTGTAGACATACAATATTGCGAATCTGAGTCTGACAAGCGAATATAACTGGTTAGAGTGGGCATAAATGAAGTCTATTTAAAGAGCTTAGCCATTAGAGCAAAGAGATTAGGCTAATTTGTTCGAATAAAAATAATATATTCAAGACATACTTTAATTACTGCATTTCATTATAAACCCTTATACGCACTATAAATTATGCATCGCAAACTTAAAACAGCTAATTATCAACATAATTATTTTCTAATAGATATACATATATTTTCGATCAGACTCCTGATGTATGTTTTTAAATGATAACGCTGTGTCGAGGCACAATCCAATTCATCGATACACACAATTTTCATAAACGAGTTATTTAAAATCTCCTTACAACGGCCTGCTGTCAGTTCTACAGCACATGTGCTGTCATATGCACATGCGCTCTGATTTAAGTTGGTTGGTTTCGAAATTTAATTGACTTTCCCGTACCGAACATCTCAGGTGGAATAGATGAAGTTCACTGTAAAATGAGAACATTGCTGATATTTGGTTCCGTGACAGCTCTAATCCAATCACAAGCAGTTTGTTTGTACAGTGTAGTCCGCACTGCTCGAGTAGAGATAATTTCAATTTTGCAGCGCTTCTACAGAAAATGCACCAAAAAGAACCAATAAACGCATGCGCAAACTTTCAACCACGTGTTATTTATAAGTAAAACATCTCATTTTATTTTAAATACAGAAACTTGCACTGATTTTATTATTTACGATCTTATGTTTTACATTTAAATGCAGCATGATTAACATAGATTCACATTCTCGTATTCCTATTGAATGATACAAGGTACATCTCTTCTCAAATTCATGCACTGTACATGATATGTTTATTATTAAACAACTTTATGCGTTGTACGCTATTCATATATATCGATAATGCGTTATGTATAAATATAGTCCCAGCTTAACATTTCTATGTAATCAATGAATTTTAAGATCTTCTTATAAGACATTTTTGGAATTGTAATTCTACCTATATTTTAAAATAGATCAACCTTAAGGCTTAATATAATATTTCTCTACTTATAAAATAGTTAGATTTATTTACAGAGACAGTGGCATTGTGATTTTTGAATGATGGTATATTTGAAGTAAGTAAATTATGAGTTTAAACCATTTATGTTTGTGAAGTTTGTTGAATTATATTTATACTAGGTTGTGTATTTTAAACACCAATAAAATATAATTAAATTTAAACGTGGCGATGTTTAAAAATAAATTTGGTGACAAATATGAAATTTGGAGACAGACTATAAAGATTGCAATAATTTCTCAACATTTTGATATTATTGTTTACACTTTTCTTTTCGTGTCAACTATTTTTATAAATAAGGTAATTCTAATCACTAATCACTGTTAGAATAATTTTATCTATCAAGTATAGCTAATACATGTCTAATTACTCATTTGACCATAAAATATCTCAAAGCTGTGAATTAAATAGGATAATTTATATGTACCGTATTAAAGAGAACAACTTCTAAAGGTTTGTGGTCCAATGAAAGCATCGAGTGAAGGTTTTCCACATTGGTTTTGTCACAATAATTTTACCATTCCTTCTTTACACTAATTTATGTACATTTACATATTTACATAATTTAGCTTAAGTCGTTGGCACCATTACATGTTAAACCGGCTATAGTATGAACCGAGCGCGGGTTTCTGTGAAATTATGATGAATTCAATGTTTTTTTTTAGCATTTAACACATTAACAACATAAGCAAATTTTAGATTGTAACAAAACAAATGTTGTGAAAAAATTATAAATTGTTAAAACAACTCTAAGAAACCTAATCTAATTTCAAATTTTTAGTGTTAAAGATGATATTTAATAAACACTTTTATTTATTCGTACATGTAAGGTAGGTTAAGCTCGAAAAGATTTATTTTTTCTTACATTTAAGGTTGGGTTAAGTTTTTTGTTCAAATCATTATAAATAATGTCCACAAAAAAAAATCACACATTACTCCACTGTTATTTGTACTCTCTTCTTTCTTCTTTATGTTTGATAAAAAAAACAATGCTGAAATATTTTTCTATTTTTGTTAAAATATGTGTGTGACTATTTATACTATATAAGATGTCACCTTTGTGGATTGGATTCTTCCCACATTTTTTCCTCTTTCCCTTGGTGGGATTTCTTCATCAAATTTACTCTTAGTAGTTTATTTTTCCATTAGTTTTATCAGTTTCCTTTATTATATACTTATATTGTGTGTGTGCTAGAAAACATTTAAGTTTATAATAATTTTATAAAAGAATGGAAAAAGAATCCTGCCTTCGGTTCATACAATCTCTGTTAAACCTACTAATTAGTAATAAAAACAAAATCTTCCCTGTTAAACTTATTTTTTGTTTTGAACAGTATGTTTTGTCAGTTTTGAAATTCACCTACCCAACTGTATTCCAAGGATGGCAGACACTGGTTGGTGTCATAATTTTAAAAGTTCTTCACATGATGAACAAACTAGAAGTTGCTGCTTTGGATAAAAATATGATACTCAGCCTCCTTCCACATTGTATATTTTTCGTGGGGGCTATCATTTCAGGCTCGAAAGCTCTAGCGGTGTTGGTAAGTTTTAAATGAGCTTTTATAGAACATTTTTGTGTGTAAATCATACTAAAACAGTTTTCTTGTCAAATTTGTTTGATAAACGATTATTCTTAATTCAATAGTTTGTTTGTTAAAGACAAACAAACTTTTATTAATGAATTATGTTTTTGAAAATACTGATAGTGTGAACAATATCTATTTATTTTAGTTTTCCTACCAATGCCAACCCATTTGATTGGCAAAAAATAGTGACATATTTCGAACATCTTAGCCTACATTTCATACTTTTTTTCCTTGTAATTTATCAATCTTTTAACTAATTCTCTCTTTGTTTGTATTTAGCCTATTCCTATAGTAGTTTGTGTCTGGAGCCTATGTCCAGCGTGCATCTTCCTGTTAGATTACTCTGCGACTCCGTCGGTAGATATCGGCCTAGTGACTGTCACCGCAGGGATTCTCAGCCTTGGGACTGCGGTGTCTGTTGTCTTGCTGGACATTAGATTACCTGTAAGTGTTCAAAACGAGGACAGCGCACCTTGTATATAAGCAAATGTTTATGATAATATATATTCTTGTATACTTAGCAACATATTTATTGCATCATAGAACTTATTGTGGTACACATTTTGAATAATTTAGTCGGTTAAGGGCTTGTCTATAATCACTTTCATGCCCTTGTCGTCATTGGCGTATCTAGGGCAGGAGGCCGATGGGGGGACCCCTCTCCCCCCACTCCCCCATACATAGAAAATACTAAAACACATTAAAACCAATACCTTAATGTTGTAAAGAATGACTAACACTTCTCTCATCCTATCACCTACAAGGCCTATTCAATAATGCTTTCAACTTAGCTTTAAAGTGCAGAAAAGTAGATGGCTTAGAACTAAAACTCTCCAGTAGTTAAATCACTAAGTTTAGTATGCTAATCAATTATTTGTATTAAAATTACAAATTTGTTATTCACAACTGTGTTTTTTCCTACAAATAATATTTTTATTATAATTCAGCCTATTATTAAAATTATTTTTATAAACTAGCAATATTATTGTCATTAATATTAAAATCTTGATTAATTAAAATTATTAAATTTATACTTAAAGGAGCCTTATGAAAACCCCATCACCCTCCTCAATAACAGACCCTGGATCCACCCTTGCTTGTTGTATACATTACCTCAATATTGTCTGCCATCTTAAAGCTCAATAAATTGACACAAATTCTTGTTTAGGCTTTGGGCCAATTTCTTAATTTATTTTGATCAAAATCTTGTTTTTTTTGTAATTTATTTGTAGAGGATAGGGAGATTGGGGTTCGAATCTCAGTCGGATGAACTGGGGGTGGATTTCCCTAAATGGTTTTCCACTCTCTCCACACAAATGCGGGTTCACTTCCAATAAATTCAACCTTCCCAATTCCTAACCCATTAGCGTAATTAGTACTTAAGCATATAACCCGAACAGGTTGTAAGACGGGGGCCTAAAAGAAATCTTATGGATAGTTTTTGTACAAACTGAACACAGTTGAATCAAGAGTTTTCATTTTATTTTTCTGACTCACCTTGGTGGCGTAGTTAGCTAACGCGCTATTCGTGTTATTCGTGTTGAGCTCGACTGCCGAGGACGAGTATATCGAAGTTCGAATCTCGATTGGGTGAACAGTTTTTTTCCCCTTAAATGGTTTTCCACCCTCCCTCCATGCAAATATGGGTTCACTTCTTCTAAATTCAACATTCCCAATTCCTAACGGGTAGTAAGACGCGGTGCTAAATAGTGATACATTATTTTTCTGTAACATAACTTGTCTTATTCGTTGTCATGCCATGGAGTGTTGCCAGGGTAAGCTGGGCTTGTTAACACTGTGCATGTGATATGTTCTCATCAACTTTATCTCCATTTGACCAATCATACACAGGCTCTCCTTTACGCACGACACATGAGAATGTCGCTTATGTTCGTTGATACCTGATCATTGAATTGTTCTACTGAGTGATGAGAACAATTCACAGATACATTCTAAACAAAGTCACCATACCCTGGTAACAAGTTATGTCACCACTGGACTTTTTAGATATTCTTCACCAAAACGTTTTTTTAAAAAATATGGATCTCTGCTGGTTTTTTGATAATATTATAGATCAATTTGTAAGTACTAATTTTATTTTGATTGTCCATATTGTGATTATATAATGATGATGCTAAATGTTGCTGAGGATACTTAAAGTGGGGATTAAAAGGATGTGAAAAAAGTCGAGTGGTTTTGCAGTTTTTTTATACTGAAACATTTTTTTGGCCAAAATAAATAAAATATTTCTCCATTAGAAACATAGAGTTTAGTTTTCTTCACGTGGTAATATCAACATTCGTTGAATATATGTTATGAGCATAACAGCATTAATTGAAAACTTTTTAAACGAAGAGCAAAAGTTGTCATTAAAAATTACAGTACACCCTCGACAAATATTCAACACCTGTTGAGGCTATAATGTAAAGAAAATTAAACTTTTTGTTTCTTCCTGGGAATTATTTGATTTATTTTGACAAAAAAAAAGATTTAATACTGTAAAAACCCTGGCCTTTTCTCACCTCCCCTACACCCCCACCTTAAGCCTAGCGTTGCTCAGTTTGCAGAGTCTGGTTACTCGTACCTCCTTGCGTACGTTGTGTTTGTGACAGCACAGGTGCTTCAGGCCAGGATTACCAACCCTCGCCACACAGAGGTTGATAAGCTCTACTACAGTAACATGTTCAGGTAACTTGAATGTTCACATTGTTTTTTACTCTTTTTTTTATTGCCCGCCTTACAGTCTCATCCCAACATAATTCATATCCATTAATTTTTTTGAAATCCTCTCTCCCTTCATCCTTATTACTCTATATATATCATTATTATATTTACTGTCATAAAATGAAGAGGAACACTCCATTCAAATTTAACATTTTATAGATATATGACTGTTAATATAAATATGTATTTCGGTTGAATTTAGAGAATGGTTTAACTATTTACTATCAAATATATTTCCTGACTGGCGGAAAATTTTCCACTCAAAATTGAAGCCTTATACCTACTGTTGAGCATATTCCAATCAGAATAAAAACCAACAACTTTTTTTTTTCCAGTGTGGTGGTCCTTGCTCCTTCCAGTTTCTACCTGGAGGAAGCCTTCTCTGTCCTGCAGTTTCAACATCGCAGGCAACTGCGCTTTTATTTGGGCTGTCTGATGAGCGGAATTCTAGGGGTGCTCTTACAGTTGTGGGTCGCTCGTTCACGGCCACAGAAGTGGTTCTGCCGCACACAAGTAGACATATTTAGAATGTTTCTTTGTCATTGTTTCAAGTTAAACTTTTAATTTTGAGTTAAGCGATTTCTAAAATAATAAATTCTTTGCTCTCTAATGTATATCACTAGTTACTTAAGTAATTTAAATTATCTAAGAAATTAATTAAGACTCAAATAATAATTGTGCAGTTAAAAAATTATACTATAGCTACAGTTTGTTTCAATGGAATATCAATTTCTAGGTGTAATTAACACATAAAATACTGTAGTTAATTTGAAAACTATTTTTACATTTATTAAACACAAAATTTTGACAAGGTTTACCTGGAGTATGGTTTTCCTACTCACATTTTATTGGCAGCAATCTAATCTGTTTCTTAAATGGTTTTCCACTCTCCCTCCACGCAAATGCGGGTTCACTTCCTCTAATTCAGCCTTCCCAATTCCTAATCCTTTAGCGTAGTTAGTACTTAAAGCATATAACCCGAACGGGTAGTAAGACGCGGTGCTAAATATTATTATTATTATTATTATTAGGCTACCAGAAGCTTTTAGAAAAGTCAGGGATGTTTTATATTTTGTTCAGGGAATGTCGGGGAAATGAAATAAAGGCTATCAGTGGCAACCCTGCATTCTTCTTCCATGAAAATGCGGGTAGATTACCTCTAAAATGTTTCATTCCTCATGCCTACCTCATTGGATTAATTCATCATATTTGCGTGTAACCTGAACAGGTAGCAAGATACGGTGATATAAGAATAAGCTAACGAGTATTTATATCTGACATTTTCTAAGCTTGTTTTTGGTTTTTAGTGCATGGCGAGACTTCTTACTTGCCTACTGTCCGGTCCATTGTTTGGTACGGCGGATGTCAAGTCCACCGTGTGGTTGTTTGCCACCATTAACCTCGTCTCCACCGCCTACATCCCACCAGAGTCTGATTTCATTGTTAAAAATAATGAGGCATTGGTTGTGTGAAGGAAACTGATTGAAAAAAAATCGGCAAAAAAAAAGTAATCTAAGAATGAGAATGATTCTAAGTTCATGAGCGTAAAGTGATCAACGACCTTTTAGATAAAAGCTTATTTTAAATCATATCACGTATGATTATTAATTAATTGATATTATTTTAAACTTATAAATATTATACCCTTATTATAGTGCCTTTTAACCTTTGCTGCGTTGTTTGTATTCGATTGTGAATTAGTATTTGCTGCTGTGAATACCTAAAGAGAGAAAACTTGATTTTCTCTACATTTAAAAATGATTTGACTACTTGTAAACATCATGGGTTCAAGCTGAAAAAAGTTGAGGTGCAAAATTTAAAGTAAAAACCCTTTTTAAAAGTGACACATTTATTTTATTGTTACTTTATTAGACTGTTAAAATTAAGAATATAATTGATTCAATGGTAATATTTGATTGAAATGTATGAGAAGACGGTGTACGAACACTGAGCAACACTAAAAAATGTATCTAGATGGAAAGAAATGGAAGAAACTCGCAAATTGTACCCGGTTCGCTGGAACAACAAACTGATGATGATGATGATGAACACTACATTAATGTAAAGTAAGTGATAGTGAATGAAACCATCTTGAAATGATAGTTTGGGTTGTTATCGATCGGATCAAACACACATCACTCTTAGTTTCTTCTTACATTTTTTACACTTCCCAATTCTTCTATCTATTCAAACCTCTTGCGTCAATTTGGCAACATTGCCAATTTTCAGTTACATTTCAAATTCTTCAAGCATTGTAGTTTCATATAATTTCTTATTTCTTTATATGAAAGATAAATATTTCTGAAAATTAAAACAATGTGTAACTGTGAAAGTGGGAAATGTTAAAGTGTAAAGAAGAAATGAAGAGCGAAGTGAGTTTGTTTCTATCTAGACCTAGCTTATCAATCTTTTCAGGTTAGCTTCCTTCACTCTCACTTACTAAACATTATTGTACAATGTTTCTGCACTGTATTATTATACATTTCCAAGCCATTGGACACTAATTAATTTTATTAATTTTAATATAAATATTTCTCTTTTATGAGAGATATTTAAATTTTTTAATCTCTTATGGTTTATGTATTCTGATGTAAACACTGTTATTTTCCTTGTCATTTATTAAATCATTTAATTAAATTTCTTGCAAACTTAAATTTTAAAATGATTATAGGCCTAATATCAGAACATATGGATGGATACATTGTTTTAGAATAAATTATTGAGGGACTTGGATATTATTTTAAAATAAGGTTTATATACGTGGCGTAGAAGGACAGTTCCTTAGAAGCGACTGTTTTGATATAATATAGCCCTCATTGCCTTGATTGTTTTATAACACGTGTCGGCCGGGTTTCATTCTTACTCTTTGAGAGTAATTTTCTTTTGACCCAATGAGTGTAAAGTATTTATTAACTTTATTTGATGGTAGAAACATTGTTTTATGAATGGGAAGCATAGGTTTTTCAGGAGAAAAACAAGAGCAAGGTGAATGCAGTCTGAGTGAGATCCAAGAAATGTACATGGAAAAACTCGCATGGATAGTGTCAGTAATAAATGGATGCTGAAGGGGCCTGGTTTGAAAGGGAATCTAATAGGTTAATAAAGAGGAAGCATCTTACGTTGGGATTAGGCATGTTGGGAGGATGAGTGTGGATCGAGTGACGAAACAAATATATGAAGGTAGAGGGTGTGGATCAAACAGAAGGGGTATGTCATGTATGAAGTGGTTATATGTTGTAGACGAATCTTTGAAAAAGAGAAACATTAAAAGTCTTAAGAATAAAAGAGCATGCATGACTCGGTGTATGGATGTTGTTGAAGTGAAGGGAGTAAGCAAGAATAGGGACGTGTGGAGAAAGTTAGTGAGGATGGATTAAGTACGAAGTTGTTGTTTTGTGATCTATATGCACAGTTTCTTGCCTACTCCATAAGGGAACAGACCGATTATTGTTCGTTCACGGTAGGAGTTTACCTGGGAAAGGACTTTTTTCCCTACCAGAAATCTATTATATAGTAGGATATTGAGTAAGAAAAAAGACCTTTCAGAGGTAAACTCCTCCCGTGAATGAAGTATAGGTATGTATGTATATAATTATTTGGTGCTAGAAAACACAGAGGAGGAGGGAATATTGCAATTGTGTCCAAACGAGGAAAATATTTTAGTGCATCCTATTTTAAAAGAAAGATATTTGGGATGGACCCTGTAATTCTTATAAGGAAGAATGTTTTGTAACTAATTTCCATCACTGTAAATAATACTTTGCGAAAATATGAGCTATTGCCTCTATTACTGTTACTAGACTGTTTGAAGTCTCGTTCGTTGAGTGGCGATGACAGTGGCCATCAATTTTGAAGAAATTATTCTATAACTTAACATAATTAGCAGTCCTTTGCATCGATACATCGAAGGAAATGCGTCTTTCAAACTCAAATGGCCTGTCGGATCTTTTTCTAACATAAGGAGGGGGTCAAAACCAATATGTTATACGTTTTTTTTTTTTATTTTGCTTGAATTAATTATGATTTTCTCTGCTTTCAAACTCCTCCCTTTGTGTTTTTCACATTTTTTTTTGTTTCTCTCAGACCTAAACTTGAGAGGTGGTGGGGGCGGAGTGGCCCCCCCCCCCACCCCACCGCCTGATTCAACAAGTCTGATGCCAATTGATTTTTGTGATTAAATAAAAATATTCGGTACTATTGAATGTATTTTTATATATATAAAAAAATTGCTCAATGGCTTAGAAATTTATGAAAACAGCTATTAAACAGTGTACAATTTTGAAATGTAACTACTAAAGAAGAAAGCCAACTTGAAAGAGTATATGGATATATATATGGATTTTGGTAGCATTTATGTAACATTCCTGAAATAATTTTTTTATATATATTTATATTCCAAATTGAACTATTGATATGTCAATAATAAGGTTATTTGTAATAGAACACTAAACTAAATCATGGTTAAAATAAGGAGGCACAACCAGCACTTTTACCTCGGTGATAATGGAGTAGAAATTGTTTAGATAAACACTAAAGAACACACAAAACACGTCTTTAAGGACAATCAAGAATTTGGGTACTGGCCCATAAATATAATATCACCAACTCAAGACAAGCTCCTAATCTCAACCAACTTCTTCCTACCATCACACTATAATTTTAAATGTGTCAACAATAATAATAATAATATAGTATATGACAGAAATTTTTATTTTCCTATCAATCTATATATTGCTACAATGTAATCATAACTGAAAAACATTCAGCTGTTGACTCAACTTCTTGGTGACAATAAAAGCTTAGCTGTATCCGAATAGTCAAGTACACTTGACTTGATGTAGACTTGTTAACTTTACACTTAACGCACACTTGAGATCAAAAACTGCAACATACTATTTGAACTGCAAACTATCCTTTCCACACCCTTGAGTCAGCAGTACTGCTTCCTACCAATCAGCTCAGAAACTATTTTAAACACCATCTATCAGCTCATCATCACAGATAACATTACTCTATGAGCTCTATATCTAACGGACAAAAAAATAAACAGTTGTCAGTCAAGGGCGTGTTGAGGGTGACTTGCTGTCACCCTTGGACTCAAGGGTGTGTGAGGGGTGCATTAGCACACTTTGTGACTATTTGGACGGATCGACACTTGATCACATGATTGCCGATGTAACTATCAAGGGAACTTCAACGGTCAATGGCGCGTGAATAGACTTCGGATACAGTCCTTGTTCTTAAAAATATGTGTTTTGTGTCTTTTTTTAGTGTTTTATCTAAACAATTTCTACTCCAGTATCACAAAGGCATTTGTGCTGGCTATCCATTCTAATTCTAACCATAATACGTCAATAAGTATTAATATCGTCCAGGATACATATATAATATACAAACTGAAATTGACAAAGTAGCTAATATAAATTAAGCTATGTATAATGATAATATGGTGGTGTATAATAATGTAGATATTATAATTTTGAGTGAAATGTATGCACAAATAATATATAAGTTTTTTAAATTATCTGCTATATAGTTCAATCTACTTAAAAAAACAATAACCTTTGACATTGATAAGTTGAGTCCACCTTTTAATCCTCTACTTTAATTTTTTTTTAAAAGAAAGATAACTTTTTAAGCAAATTCTTTTTAGAATGAGTTTTGATTTGTCGAAGTATGTAATTATATTTTTTTGACCAGTATTTTATAATTAAGTGTGAAAAATTTGAAATGTTATAATCTCTATTATTATTATTATTATTATTATTATTATTATTATTATTATGATTTCTATGATAGATTAGGGGTGTGCAAAATTCATTTTTTCAATTCAAAGCAAAGTCGAATCAAATAACATGAAATATTCTCAAAGCTATATTCTAAACTTAATTAATCGAACTAATTATTAATATATTTTATCTTAAAATGATAAATTAAGTTATCACAAAATTTAATTTAATTTTCTTAGTATTTATTTTTTCATGAACACTAATTTGAGTTGGAAATAACAGAACAAAATGTGTGTTTTAACATTAAATCTTATTTTTGGTCAAAGCTTTGTGATTGTCAGATCTGGAATTTTACTTTTGGATTGTAAGTCGAAACCAAGTCAAAGTTTTTGAAGCTTCACACATTTCTAATTACATTAAAAACTAATATAAATGTACTACTGCTACTAGCGTATAACCCGAACGGGTATTAAGACGCGGTGCTAAATAATAATAATACTAACTACACTCCACTGCATTATTAATTTGTCACAAAGAACATTGACTGATATTCCCAAATATTTGTATTTAATTTTTAAAAGATACCAGCATTTATATGTGGAAAAATCTAAAGACCACACAAATAAATTAGTTTCAGTGTTAAAGTTTAGGAATTTTTTTAAGTGTTATAAAAATGTATTTTAAAAACAAGTATACAGTAAACTCCTGACTATTCGCTGCTGCAATGAAGCAGAAGACTAATACAAACTTTTTAAGTGATGTGTCCATTTTGAGTTTACTATACATTGATTTAGAGTGATTATTTTTAATTATCTTAGTGCGTGAAATATAAAGATTACTAGTTTGAATTGAATATGCTTTGACGATGTTTTAATAAATATACAAACTAATTTTGGTTTTTGGCTTTCTGTGCCACTCGGCCTCTCCAACACCACAGATAATCAGGAGTTAACTGTATATTGAAATAATAGAAGGGTAAGCCTATCTATTTATTAGAAAAAAAAATGTAGCCCTGAAGGTTCACAATTAAAAGTTATAGTCTAATGAAAATAACTCTTGCACTTAAGAATGTGTTTGATGGACCCAACAAATTATGTTCAGGAAAGGTGGATTGAAAATATGTAAGTAAAACCTTTTTTTAAAAAGGTGTGTATGATACATTTTTGTCTAATACAATTGATTCATTCAAAATATATATTTTTTAAAAGTTATGTAATTAAATTCCAGACAAAATTATAATAGTTTGTGGTCTGACTCCATTTAAATATGTAAAATATTTTGGTACATTCTTACTGATGATAAAACATTTTTGTATAATTATCTAATTGTTTCATTTGGAATCGATAAACTATGATATAAAACCTGTGTGTTCATATTTTTTTACTTAGATTTTATACTTTTATGTATGTGTGTATGTGTGTATGTGCATGCATGTGTGGTGCTTGTAAGTATTTAATACATACGAAAGAAGGATATTATGGGGAAAAGCCTCCACATTTGCCAGAAGGACTTCAAACCCACAGAATAACAAACCTAAACTTTAAATAAAATTAAAATTTTATATTGTATTGAACACTTTCTACAACACACCCCGTTATTTTTTAGTTATTCTTTCAAAACTATGTTTTACCAACACATCCACATTTAACTTCACTAATGGGTTAGGAACAGGGGAGTTGTAATTGAGAGGAAATGTACCTGCATTTGTGTGGTGGGAGAGGGAACCCATTTAGAAAAAAAAGGCTATGTTTACAGCCGGCCAAGATTTGAACCTCAACCTTCCTATAACCAACAAATCAGAGTAGACTGGATTGACTTTTTTGTTTGGAACATCTTCATATAATAGTTAAAGAAAGGAAGGATATTAGTTTAAAGGAAAGACATCTTTATTAACATAAAGAGAGGATAAATAAAATTTCCCATAGCATCTACAGCATAGCTTTTAACCTGAATGACATTTGTAAAATTATATGTGCAGCTTTTGTAAATGATAAATGTTAATTACATGCTATATTTTACATTTAAAATAACGTAAACTCAAAGTTTTCTCACACTATTTAATTACTTTCATTAAATATTTTTGATCCAATCCAAAACAATATTTTAAATATAATTAATAATATCTATTCTTTGTTTTGGAAGGTTATCAATAATGTGTATAGTGCATACATTAATACTTTTTAATACAGGCTTTGTATTTACTTGGAAAGGAGAAAATGCTTTAAATTTTTTTTTATATATATAATTATTTTATCATATTTCAAAATATTTAACTGTAGTGTGCACCATTGTAAAGAGCTTGTTTATGTGGAAAGAGTATGGAAAACTATTTATGAAAAAAACACCTCTAATACACCTGACCGATATTCAAACCCTTATCTCCATGTCATTGGCAATCTATTGCGAGAGTGATGCATTAGACGATGTAGCCACTGAGGTGATATATTAAATCTTCTCTTAATCCTTGTCCCTTTATATTGTCATTACTGAACTTAGTGTTGGGAGATCAATAGTTAATTTATTCTGTGTGCCTGCAGTTTTTATATGGAGAGCGTCCAAATCTTGACCTATTTTTATTTTATCGTTAGTAAATCCAGCTTTTCCCCCTTTTTTAAGCTTTGTTAATTTTTATAAAAGAAATGTACTTGCCAAGATTATGTAAACATTTTTTATGAAATTTGTGAAGTCCGATTTCACAGGAAGGCCCTTTTAGAAAACACATTTTTTTAGGTATTGATGGGTATTGATACTATCCATAGTTTTTTTCGATGCTTTTGGGGTAAAATGCTCCCCGCAGGACTCGATGTTTGTGGGTTCAAACTCAGCCGGGGTCGACTGATTTTTCTTGAGCGATAAAAATCTGTAACACAACTTCCTTCTGAGGGGAAGTAAAGTTGTTAGTCCCACGTTGACTGTGGCATGTAAAAGAACCCTGGAAGGTATGTGAAAATACCTTTACCAGTAAAATTGGTAGACCCTTTAGATCTCACTCATAAAAATTTTCATGTTCCGATATAATCAGTTGGTTCAGAAAGTGCACCTTAAATAACTCAAATAAATAAAATGATAATATATATAAAAAGTGACAGCTACAGATCACATGACCTGATTTATATATAAATAAAAATAAAATATAGTAGTATTTTTATCAATTAATTAAAACCCTTCCTTTGAAACTTGGACTGTAGTATTTGATTGTTAAGCTATATGTATAATATTTAATATATATTATAATATTAACTACAGTCGAAACATCGGACTATGGAACATAAGCTTGAGACTCTCAGGAAGATAGGAGAACTTTGAAACGTTGTGCTAGAGAAGACTTGAGAAGATCAGGTGGACAGACAGGGTGACAAATGAAGTCCTGAGAAGAGAACCAATTTAGATATTCTTCGATACAAAGCAAACTGAATTGGACAAGGAACTGTCTTGTGCACAACGGACAAGAAGGCACAGTTGAGGGAAAGAGGGAGGAACTTAGAAAAGAGGAGAATTCAAATCTTGGATGACTTGAAGTGAAAAAAAGAAAATTCTGGGAGCTGAAGAAGTTAAAGGAATGGACTTGTCAAAAAAAGACAACACCTAATATTAATACTTAAATCTAAGCTGTTGAGGGGGGGGGG
>CABFOW010000416.1:168927-183212 GCA_902141385.1 Timema californicum
CACACACACACACACACACACGCACACCCATCCACACGCACACCCACACACACACGCACACCCACACACACGCACACCCACACACATATTTATATCACTCCATAATGGCGCCAGAAAATACTTTTTTAACAATTAATTTAAATATTACAGCGAACTCGTTTAACCATAATATAAAAGTTCATTAGAAAGGTTTCATGATTGTCCAACAGATGGCCGTACTAGTTAAATTTGAGTTAAGCTTGGAATTAACCTGTTTTCCCCTGTACTCTTTAGAATTATGCGTGTAAGCCGAACGGGTAGAAAAAAATAGCACTAGATCATTCATTAATATCTATTTATATTGTATTAAAGAGCACAAAGTCATTAAGCTGTAAGTTTTAGTCAATGCAATAAAATACTGGATCAGTTTGGACGAACAACAATTTTGTTGTTGTTCTAGATTATCTCAGTTTTTATTTAGAGTTGAGTTAAATCAAACATGCGGTAATGTATCAAGTGAGTTACTCAATCCCTTTATCGGCCCCTGGATTGTTATGTAGTACCGCATAACGGTCGACCCAGCCTTATTACAGGGGCCTTTCTTTAGTTTTGTCTTGAGACAGCGGTTTTAAGATATCGTACGTGCGTGGCGCAACGGTATTTATTTGAAGTTTTTTTTCTTTCAAATATGAAAATATAGGCCGCACCAGGTAAGATTTTATAATAGCCCGTAGATGGGGGCGTGATGCCCCCCCCTCTACCCCTCCCTTTACAGCCAATATTTGTTGCCCCAAGCCTCCCTCACCCACACTTTCACCTGTGAATTACGTACACCCCCCTTTCCCTTACCTGACTACTCCCCTTAATCTCTGTCATAACGTGTGTGTGTGTGTGTGTGTGAAGTAACTCCCCATCTAGTTTGGTTAGTTCTGAACAATACATTAACCACTTTTTTTTAACGTACTTTGTTATTCCAACATAACTTTTTTTAAACCACAAATACTTTGTTATATTAAAAATAACATATTTATGAATCAATCAATATGTTAAAGTATAAACAAATTAATTTGATAAATTTGGTTATTATGATCGTAATATATTGACTGATTCATAAATATTATATTATTACCTTTCCTTACTAAACTCTAAAATGTGTTTACAAAAAAATAAAGATAAAATCGTTAAATTAAATTTGATTCACAAGATTTCAAGTGCTGTCCAATATGTGAAATAAATTGATAATTTAATCGATATATCGGTTGCTAAAACATCGATATAATTATATCAATGTTTTTGTGAATAAACGATATATATATTTTTTGTATAGAAATTTCGTTGAAATCCCTGCTCACAAATAAGATTCTCGTTGGCTAAGGGAGGTAAAATGCTTATTTGCTACTGGACTTTCTGGTAGGATCAATTTTCAAATATGCGAATTCAAGATCGCTACTATCACTTTTTACTTTAATTTCAATGTTAACATCGTATCAATGTTTTGTGCTTTCTGAAACTTTAAATTAAATAATTTTAGAATGAATATTGTTAAAAACTTTCTACATTATTTTTCTGTTATTCTCTTATAGTCCTTGAAATTCATTAAATGTGTGAAACTTTTTTTATATCAATATTAATTTTATAACTATGATTTGTTAAGGTGGGTGCACAGGGAACGCGAGAAAAGGCATGTATTTTGGCAGTTTTTACAACAAAACGTTTTTTGGGACAAAATAAATAAAATATTACTTTTATACAAACATAAAATTAAATTTTATTTACATGGTGACATCAACAGTTGTTGATATCTGTCATGATCGTAGCGGCAATATCTAACAACATTTTTAAAGGAAGAGAAAATGTTTTTTTATGTCATTTCAAGACACCTTTTACAGGTAACCAACAACTGTTGATATCAAAATGCGAAGAAAATTAAACATTATGTTTCTAATGAAGAATTATTTGATTTATTTTGGCCAAAATAATGTTTTGCTATAACAACTGTAGAACCACCGACTTTTTCTCAAGTTTCCTGCTTTTCGGCTACCATTGTTAAGGCAAAGTAGTTAATATATAGGGCCGAAATTAAATATAACTAGATTATCATATGAGTTGTAAAGAATGACATATTTATTATATGTTAAAGAAAGCTGGATTTTGTAATGTATAAGAAGTTTAAAAGTAATAAAATGACATTATCTTTAATCACATATAAATACTGTTCTTTATATACCCCGATAATTTGATTTGATCTCATTTTGTATTACACAATGTCGTTATTTAGATTTCATTTTTTTTTGAACTAACTCCACTCGTTAATTTTATTAATCTTTCCAAATTGATAAGCTATACATATATTATTATTATTATTATTATTAGCACCGCGTCTTACTACCCGTTCGGGTTATACGCACTTACGCTAATGTGTAATGGTAGGGTGATTGTGAGATGAAATGAAGGACCTACAGTTTAACGTGGAATCCGAACCACGGTGGAGACCTGGCATTCCTCACATTCACAAGATGTCTTGTCAGAGGTGAAGGAAGGGTTTGGTAATCAGATAAATCTTTGCCGGGACCAAGGATCGAACCCCGGCCGCCAGCATAGAAGTCTGACACCTTACCCCTAGACCACCAGGTCACCAATATATACATATATTTGAAACATCTATATAATGACATTTCTTGTTTCGAATGTATCAATTCTAGAGACAATAATGACTAACAGAACATAATATAACATGCCAAGGCAGAGGGTCAAATAATCCCAACTAATGACACAAACCAGTAGAGCAGACGCTGGATGCCTTATCTGGTCGATGCCGCTGGAATGGGACCAGACATTGTTCCAAGATAGCCCCTCCGGCCCCATATATGTTAGATTACCTCACAGAATGTCATAGACTCAAAAAATCTGAGTAATTCTATTGTAATTTTTTTCCATTTATTTTAACTTTTTTGAGGTATAACGTGCATTTTCTGAATCGACTAATTATATCAGCCCACGATTAACAATCTAACTTAAATCTAGAACAGACGCAACATCCATCCCCCAGGCCGTTAATTTATTACTATAAAAGTGTATACCCACATTTCACCAACTAATTTTAAAAATAATTCAAAACATACACACAAAATAAATACGGACAATAATCTATCTTTAAACGAATTTTTATCCTGTGTTATTTGAGAGGTCAAACATTCACTAGGTTCCAATATTTAAATAAAGTCATTAGAGCCATTTTGGAAAAAAATTCGAACAAAAAAAATCACTCTTGAGTATACTGCAGTTAATTTAAGGGCTTGGGTTAAAATAAAAAGTCTGCCGAAGTATAGTTATATAGTATCTAAATATCAAGCTCAAAGCGTTATAGCTCCGATAGACGGGATATTGGGCTCAGAATATCTGAATGAGTGGACTGAGGGTATTTTTTCTAAATGGTTTTAAAATCTACTTCCAGAAAAATGTGGGTACACTACATCTAAAATCTACCCTCCTCATCCCTAACCCATTAGAATAATTACTATGTACACTCCGTCGAGATTGAAAGGTAGCAACTTATAATTCACTGAGCCCGCGAGATATGAAATTCCTCCACACATGACTGCAGAATAGTTTGCCTAGCTACGCCCAACACCTAAGTTAGAGAAGGCCTTAAGTCTTTAAATTATTTCTTGATTGTTGGGAAGAAGTGATGGGGGAGCGATTATGTCTTTTAGCGATGCCCAAATGGTTTGCTTTAGTAAATTAATTTTCCTTTATGGTTCTGATAATGATAAAATCAATAACTAATATTTACATACTAAGTTAATTAATTATATTTGCTCTCATTAACATACGGGCTGGTGGGGATGCTTCCTAAATGGTTTTCCACTCTCTTTACACGCAAATGCGGGTGTTCTTCCTACAAATCAAACCTTTATAATCTATAAGCCATTAGTGTAATTAGTACATAGGCGTATACCTCGAACGGATATAAGGACGTGGTGTTAACAAAACCAAAAACTAAAAAACAACACATTAAACTTGATCTGTATTTTCTATGCAAGAATGGCATATCTCTCAGCGTAGTATGATATCACTTTTCTGGTCAAGGCTATGATCCATTTTCGTGATTCAGTTTTATATTCTACGGCGATGATGTAATAATATTTCTTCCATGCCCGACGAGAGTATTCCACAGCGAGACAGACTGAAGTCACGTTACAACTCTGGAGGTTTTGAAACGTTACGGTCTACTGATGAAACATGAAGAAAAGAATAACAAAGATGAAACAGTCTTAGGTTGAACTTTGTTGTGTCTGGAATAGCTGATACACAAATTAAGAAGAAAGAACTAGGATATTTAAAATCTTCTCTGGAGATCTTCCAAATGGACCATTAAAAACACGAGTTTTGTTTAAACAAAATTATACTGGGAGTTCACAACGTAAAATAAAATGAGAAAATAATAAGGAAACCATATAATAAAAAAATAATAATAAACAGATAATACATACATCATTTACTGTTTCCGGCCTGTGGCCTGGGTCAATTAAAAATAATAATTAAGCCACATATTTTCCCACTACCTGCTTGATATACCTGTTGTATCTTCATATTCCCTGTAATCTAACTTAAAACTAGGACAAGCACAACATCCAATTCTCAGCTGTTAATTCATTTCTGTGAAAGGGTAAGCCAACATTTCACCAATGATAAATTTTTCAACCATACCGGTAGTCAAACCCAGGATACTTAGCTCAGTAGACAGGCACGCCATCAACTGAGCTAGGGTGGCATATGAACTAATTAATGTATACAAATATTAATAAGAAAAATATATATAGAACTTAACCTATTTATATATATTGTTTTAAACTACTTTAAACATGTTTTGAAAATTCAACTATTTTCCTAAATTTTCTTTTCAATAAACGTCAACAATACACTTAATATTTGTGACTATAAAAATATATATACATATATGTACAGTTATAAATATACATATATTTATATATATATAAATACATATAAATATACATATATTTATATATATAAATACTGTGTGCATACTAATGTATACATAATTGTATAAACTGTTTATGTACTATAGATAAATATTAATCAGGAAACCTATGTACAATTTGGTAAAATAATACTTATGGACCTACCCTTTAACATCACTCAAAGCTATGTTCTTGGCTACTACAGTAAAAATTAAAATCTTTCCATAGTAAGCTTGTTTTTATAATAGTCATCTTGATATTTTATTTATATTGAATTCAATTCTGAATTAAAGGTGTCACCTATTTGAAGGGAAATATACGAACACTGTGTTTTTTCCTAATGTAATTGTTCACCTGCAGCTGCTAATTCACTACACAATACTCGGTTATCTTAACATTTTTGCTGTGATCTTGTTAAATTATATTTGATATATTTTCAGTAATGTTAGCAATATAATATATCACTAACTATTCGCGTTGATTTTTTAAAGAAACTTTTGATAATTTTAATAACAAACACCATGTAATAATGTTTATGAAATCATAATTCATAATTGATTAAGGAAAATTTTATACATATAATTGAAAAGGACTAAGTAAATTTGTGTACAACATTAAAAAAACATTAACATGTTGAAGTGTTGTTTAACAAAATTATTATAACAAATACCAAAACTTTTTTTAGGAATGACACAAGAATAATGTACCGGTTTTATGACCTTATATTATATATAAAATTAAGGAAACATTTAATATGTTATTAGTACAACATTTAAGAAAATATAAATTAATGTACTTACATTTTATAAAAAGTTAGTTGCTACGAATAAATAAAAATTAATCATTGATAGACAATATGTTGTTCACAATAATATATATTTTTATTATGAGTTAAAACAATTGGATGATGCTGGACGATTAGCATTAAAGAGAATGGTAATAATTTTTTTATTGAAATTATAAGAAAATTATATTTCTTATATGATTACGATCCCTTGTTCCTTGAATATGGCAACCAAAGCTGCCCGATAATGTCAACAATGACAGGCCGGTACAGAAAAGTACAAACGTACCTTAAACGCGAGTATAATAACGAAATAAAATAAACAATTATAGCTAAAAAATTATACACATTGACGAATAGTTACAAAAAATAGGACATGCAAATAATAAATACATAAATAACTTGAGAGTAGTAAAAGTTTAAGTATTCAAAAAAGCAGTAACAATAGGTAAACAAATAAATCAGAATAGTGTAAACTTAAATATTCGAGGCAGAACCTCTAAAGGATAGGGAGGTCCATTAATAACTCTCCGAGTTTGGCTTTTATTTTATGATAAAAGTCGAATTTGACAAATCTAGAACTAGTGCTATGGATATAATGGCTTATAATGATAATGATGATGATAATAATAATAATAAAAACGTATTTGGGCGAAATATTGAGTCACCAGTTTGAATTTAAGCGTTATTTTAAATAACAATTATTAATATTATTATTAGCACCGCGTCTTACTACCCGTTCGGGCTATACGCACTTACGCTAATGTGTAATGGTAGGGTGATTGCGAGATGAAATGAAGGACCTACAGTTTAACGTGGAATCCGAACCACGGTGGAGGCCTGGTATTCCCCACATTCACAAGATGTCTTGTCAGAGGTGAAGGAAGGGTTTATTAATCAGATAAATCTTTGCCGGGACCGAGGATTGAACCCCGGCCGCCAGCATAGAAGTCTGACACCTTACCCCTAGACCGCCAGGTCACCCTTTAAATAACAAACTACTTAGTAAATAACGCAGGAATTCTGGACGTCTTGCAATAAAGATTGAGAAACGCTGGTCTAGGCGACCTTGTTAATAAAATAAGCGTAGAGATCTAGCCCTGGTTTGCTCCCCCCTCCCCCTCTCTGATCTTTACTCCCTTAAAAGGTGGCAGGGAAAGTGTTGGCGGGAAGGGGGGGGGGGCATGGCTGAATAAGTTTGCTCACGAATTCGTTCAAACAATACAGTCATTATGGTGACTGTGTGCCCACCTAGCTGCAAGGGTCAGAGATCAGATCAAGGCCGGTCTAATTCGTCAATTATTACACCGTATTCCGATTGGCCAGCGCCTCGTTACATTGTTTCTTTAATACATGGCTGAATATAAATTTCGTAACTGAGACCATGAGTGAATTACTAAATAAGTCATTAGTACCAATTTTTATCATTTTGGTCTCTAGAATTTTTGGTGGCCCAACGTCACTAATATAAATGGTTGCTATGAATGTGTTGGATATTTCACTGTTCCATTTGGGGACTTTTGATTAAAAAGAGGGGCTTTAACTGGAAACTCATCCTAATTTGAGGTTTTGTACTTTTGAATAAATGACACTTGTGGGTACGCGGACCAGCGCGTCAGCCTCACAACGAATGCCGACTGATTGATGGCCTCAGACAACGAAATAAGTTGTGAAGTTTCATATGAGTAAAAAGAAGCTATAGATAGAACATGATGGTGGACTCAATTTGGACAAGGAAACGGAACTATCGAAAGAGAGAAAACCTATTAATAATACCAATATTACTAACCAAAAATGTAAACTCAAACACGTTCGTCGACAACATGGTACTCAACCTCTTTATCTCACGTACCCCCATATACAAATTTATCTTTAACTTTCTACTCCCAAAGATTAGTGCAAGATTCAAGTTATACGTGTTATAATAATAATAATAATAATAATAATAATAATTATTATTAGCACCGCGTCTTACTAGCCGTTCGGGTTATGCGCACTTACGCTAATGTGTAATGGTAGGGTGATTGCGAGATGTAATGGAGGACCTACAGTTTAACGTGGAATCCAAACCACGGTGGAGGCCTAGCATTCCCCACATTCACAAGATGTCTTGTCAGAGGTGAAGGAAGGGTTTGGTAATCAGATCAATCTGTACCGGGACCGAGGATTGAACCCCGGGTGTTATAATAATCTATATCTAAAACAAATTAGATTAAAAATATATTAAATAATATAATTCCATCTTCAAAACTTTGATATTCACGCAATAGCCATTAATAAAGCTACATCACCCATACAATTTGATAAAGCAGTTAAAATTCCACCATTATAAGAGTTTACATTTTGATAATAAATTACTAAACTATATTAAACTAAACCTAAAACATCTCATCCTAACAAAATTCTAATTAAATGATGACTTAAATTCATAAATATTATTAATAAAATCAATATTAAAAACAATAAAATAAAATGATTAATATTATCATCACCATGTATACGAAAATCCTCTCTATCCATAATAACCGAAGAATAAATGTAATACATTTGAAGTATCTCCTAGAATATCTTCACGTGAATCAGGTAATATCAATGGTCCAGAAGACTGCAATATTGGATTGGTTGAACAGTAAGGGCTATGGAGCAACATGAACCAAGGTATTTTCTTCGAGTGCCTCACCACACGTCACCAAGACAATGTCTGTTTTGTACTCTTAGTTCAGTGAGATTTGTTGACGCATTGGTAGTAGGAAAACAATGGTCTTTCGTTTATTGCTGGGATAGCCATCAACTTAACGTCAACGCAATTCAAAGTTCCCTCAATGTCTAACGTAACGTAAAAAAGCAAACAAACTAGCTTGCTTCTATTATGCAATGACAGCTCTAATCTGTATCTTTTAGATTCTATACTTATATATACTTATTTAATAATATTAATAACACTTAGCACAGCGTCTTACTAACCGTTTGGGTTATACGCACTTACGCTTATGTATAATGGTAGGGTAATTGTGAGATTAAATGGAGGACCTACATTTTAACGTGGGATCCGAACCACGGTGGAGGCCTGGCATGTCACACATTCACAATTTGTGATTAATACACGTATTGTCAGAGGTGAAGGAAGGTTTTGGCATTCAGACAAATCTGTGCCTGGAGCTACATCTAAGGGACAATGCTTCATGTCCGGGTGGTATTGATCAAGTTATTTACTCTTTGGAAACGTATTGGATCTGTCATGGCTATAATAGATACTTAGGGGCTATAGCTGATTTGTAGAACTAGGTGCTCTATACCACGTTGTATTTGGATACAATCCTAGAAGAATTGACTTAGAAAAATTTATACAACTTACACCGTTCCACCAGCCTTGGGTATAGAACTACGAGTCGGGAAGAAAACATAAACACTACCGAGCATAAGCACGCCGCGAGGAAAACTAGCCGCTGCTCTCAAGTTTAGATCGGCGACCACCAAAGCGCGCCACACAAACATGAACAGTCCAAAGAGTTTAAGATGCGAAGAGATGTTTTTCTTCCACGTTCTCGAAGCGTCGGGATGTTTGGAGTATATGGTAGAGGCTTCTGTTATCATGCGCGTTCCCCCCCCATTTTGGTGATACATATGTTCACTCCCTACCTTTTATCCCATTCTCCAATGTTCTCTGGGGGTTTGAATATACTGTATATGCCCGGAGAGGCTATGTATGGCCACTCTTGGATTTAGCTTGGACGAAGGTATTGGAAGCTAAGGCTTCGGGATTGTTAAAATGTAAGATCTAAATTCTTTTTTGAGTTAATGTTTTTTCTGGTTATTAATCTTTATTTACCTTTTAACTTTCCAAAATTATTTTTCAGCTTCATAATATTAACTTTGTAACGAGGGACTTATGATATATGTAGATTTTGATCAGTGTTAAACTTTGGGTAAATGAATTTGTATGGATCTCGATACTTTATGGAAATCGATAGTTAATTCATTTATGTGGATACTTTATTTATTTTTAGACTATCGATTATTTTGTAGAGATATCTTTAGACCTAATTGTGAGACTGAAGAGATATTATTATGAGGGTTATTATTGGTAATTTTGGGATTAAGTTTTCTTTGACAAGGATTTTTGACAGTTTAAAAAAAAAGAAAACACAAATTTCCCCTGTAGTTAAAGTGTTTATTCGGGGGGAATGCCTATTGGCCGTACGATGGTAAGATTTTGTAAGACCTTAGTGTATATAGAAGTATAAGGAATAAAGAGGGAATTTTCGAGGACTCATGTTGTAACTTATGAAGGTAGATATGAATTTCGAAATGGATATTTTGTTTTGACGAAGATCACATACCTTTACAAACTGGTTAGGTGCGGAAATAATTTATTTAGGTATTATTGTTATCTTCTAATATAATTGTCTTGAGTTAAAGCCGTATTTAACTATGATATTGTTTTTTGCTTCAAGAATTTTAATTCATAATGAAAATCTTTTCTCCAACTCTACGGCTATCTCAATCATTTTTAAGATCTCTATATGTTGTTCAAACTTATTAAACTGATAATGCTTTTACTTATATATTTAATTATGATACTTTTAATTATTATAAACAAAGCTACTCCAAGTATTTTCAACGCTAAAAAGAGAAATAATACCTTTAGGTTTTGTGTGTTTTGGTATATCTTTAGTTTGGGTACATATTTATATATTTAATTTTCCTTGAGGGCAACCGTCATTATATTATTCCCGCAACTGGTGTGAGTTGCGTGCTCTGGTTTTGAAGGTCAATCTCAGATATTCATAAAACAAGAACCCCAGCCGCTCACTCCTATTGCCTTTTTTTTATTTGTCATTTGGACCTCCTATTATGTTATAAAGTTGCTAAGGATGGTTCATCGTTAAGTTAGGTTGTACGCCATGTCATAATATAGGCTATGCGTTTATTTAATTTAAATTAGAATCAAATAGCCAAAGCTATTTATATCATATTATTAAAAATTGACCCTGGGCACGGGACGATTCCTGGATAGCTCAGTGGTTGGAGTATTGATGTCCGAGTCCTATTCCCGTGTCCAAGTGTCAGTTTTAAATTTTCAGAATATAATTTTCACAAAATAAGATTGCAACTAAAATGAATTTTAATTAAAATCAACATACATACAGCAAACTTACAAAATAAGATTGCAATTAACGTGAATTTCAATTAAAATCAACATACATGCTGTAAATAATTGTATTTACGGACACACCCCTATGAAGGAGACCACAATTTAACTAAGTTATTGTCGAATAATCCAATACATTATTATTATTATTATTATTATTAGCACCGCGTCTTACTACTCGTTCGGGTTATACGCACTTACGCTAATGTGCAATGGTAGGGTGATAGTGAGATGAAATGGAGGACCTACAGTTTAACGTGGAATCCGAACCACAGTGGAGGCCTGGCATTCCCCACATTCACAAGATGTCTTGTCAGAAGTGAAGGAAGGGTTTGGCAATCAGATAAATCTGTGCCGGGACCGAGGATTGAACCCCGGTCCCCAGCACAGAAGTCCGACACCTTACCTCTAGACCCCCAGGTCTCCAATCAAATACAAACTATATGTCGTTGCATGGCGCAGTTGTTGTTGTCTTAAAACATTTTTTACACCACGTCTTACTTTTTATAAAAAATATATAGGTATTTAATTCGCTAAAGTGGTAGGTATGAGGGAGGTTTATTTATAGAGGAAATGCTCTCTCCTTTACGTGGAGGTAGGGTGGACACCATTTAGAAAAAAAAAATATTCCCTTACATTCTGCACGATATTTATGCCACCGGTGTATCAGACTATACGAGCTTGATTCCTTAATCCACGTGGCCACCAAAGCGGTTTTATAACTCTAATTGCTGTGAAGAATATTCACGTGTATGTAAGTTTTGTGGAAACGAGTAATTTCGACCGAGTCATATATTAAAGTGAATCGAAGTTTATTATTATAAATTCTGACACTAAATGATTTGACGAAATTTTCAATTCAATTATTTTATATTTCCGACCTAATGGAGGGTTTGACTAACATATTGGCCAACAAACGTTGGAAGAACGCCATATATCTGGAATCGAATTAGGATTTCTAAAAATTTGCTGTAGAAGAATTGGTGCGAATAAAATTAATTAGACTATTTTTGTCCCCGTTCTTTCTCAAGACACGTATATTATAATAATCATATATTAACACCATTAAACCCTTGCGAAACTTTCGTACATTCAACCTCCCACCCCCAAAAAAAGATTTATTATTTTGTCGGGTTGCTGAAATCAAATACTCAGTGAAGTGTATATATAAAATAGCAAAGAGAGTTTATTAATGTGAACGTATTTACAATTTAAAATACCTCTTAGTATACAGTATACAATGTGTCTTAGCGTAAACTGAATATGCTGTCAGAAGGAGGTAACAAATCCTATCCTCTGATACCTTATTCATCGCAGTAGGCTTTGTATTAGTTGAGAAAAAGGGATGTTGACAACATAAATAATATATAGGATTATATTATATTATAATATTTGTATAATTATGTTATATTATATTATAATATTTGTATAATTATGTTATATTTTAATTATGGTATATTATATTATAATATTTGTATAATTATGTTATATTTTAATTATGGTATATTATATTATAATTATAGTATAATATATTTTAATTATGGTATATTATATTATAATTATAGTATAATATATTATTATTATATTGTACTGCACAGTTTAACTTATTTGAATCTACTTATCAAGTAGGTGTCTAAGTATTTTGTGAATATAAAGTCTTGTCTACTGAGATGCAATATTTTTATATCTTTAAATTAAAGATGGTACTTTCGAATTCTTGTATCATTTGAATCCTATAATATTCGAGAGATTCAAGATTCGTGAAAATTTCAAATATTATATCTAATACAATACGAAGAATTTAACTTGATATACAAATTTTAAGCAATCGGTAAAAGTTATTACACATAATTTTATAATTGGGATAGTAACAAAATTACACACACAAAAAAAGGACAAAATTGTATTAAAATAATTAATTTACTAAAAAGAGGGTTTCACTTGTGGTTTATGACATATTATACATGGAAAAAATAAAATTGCTCCAAACCTTAAACGACAATTTTAAATTAAATTTAGAATAATTTAATTTTAACTAAAATTGTTAATTTTTTAAAGATTAGAGGATTAAGTTTGGACCTGAGAATTGAAAGTAAATTTACGACTCGTATTCAAGAAGTATAAAAACCGACCCAACTATACTTTAAATTAACGTTAACAATAAAACAAATTTTTACACAATTTTGATTTATAGAAACTAATTTTATTTAAAGATGTATACTTGTTCTTAAAAATACCTTATAATTTACATATTTAATATCTACAACAATAAGAAGTTAGTTATTCCATAAGAAGTCTAACACGTTAGGGTGTTTGCCTAGTCCTTGGTTTGATTACCGGCATGGCCGATTCGTGAAATGTGGGTTTCCTCTGTCACAGTGATGAATTAACAGTCGGGGGACTGGATGTTGTGTCTGTTCTAGATTTAAGCTAATTTATAAGTTGTGTTCTGATTTAATTGGTGGGTTCAGAAAGTGAACGTTAAATACCACAAGTAAATAATTTAGAAAACATAATAATTATAAAGCTTAAACATGAAATACGTTCAAAGCAGTATCTATGGATACATAATTTAATTCATCTAATTAAATATTCAATGTCTATGTCTATGCAGTTTGCTAATTATCTCTTACCTACTGTTTACTCAAACCATTTGTTTAACATTGACCTTTAATTTGTAAAAAAAATACACGCCTCTCACTAATTCACTTTCACATTCCTAGTAAACATCGGTCTAATACATTTTACCAGACAGATTCATCTACCACTAAAACATTACTGATAGTTACGGCTAATTGATTTTTATAATAATTTTATTATATTTAATTAGTTTATTTTAACACAAATTTTATTTAATGAGCTAATATAGCGTGGTTAGGTTAGACGCCATATATACACCCCCTAACCCCATATATTTATACCTAACTTGAATTTCTTAAAGACTTTCTTTTGAAATTTCTTATTTTTGACCACACTACATGCTTGCCAACTTTCATCTTTTCATTCTATATAAAAGAGGATTATATTTTACTGAACACACAGATATACAAGACACACAGTATGGTTAAAATTATACTATAAGAATATACCTGTACACTGAATCGAACTAAGGTACTTTCTTTTTTACAGATACCCTTGTTCCTATATTTCAATCATTCAACTCTAAAAAATCAATTGGCTAAATTGGCAAGCTAGATAAAATTTCAATATTAATATTTTTCATATATATATATATAATAATTATAATTTATTTAATATATAATTTATATATACACATAATACGTAAATATACCCAAATATATAAATGTATATCAGTATATATAGCCTACCCATCTATATCAGTATATATATATATATATATATATATATATATATATATATATATATA
>CABFOW010000416.1:184334-201418 GCA_902141385.1 Timema californicum
GGGAGATCGAGGTTCGAATCTCGGTCGGGTGAACTGTTTTCCCCCCCCCTAAATGGTTTTCCACTCTCCCTCCACATACGGGTTCAATTAATTTATATTCAGCCTTCCCATTTGCTCACCCACTAGTGTAAATAGCACATAAGAGGCCGAATAGATAGCAAGACGCTGTGCTAAGTATATATATTTATTTAAAATATATATATATATTTTTTAAATATGTCTTAATAATAATCAGGACGACAGGCATTTTAATCGCATTAATGTGGGGATGATGAGAAAAAGATACTTTAGGCCTACATATTATCTCGAACTTTAAGTTCAAACACTCAGAAAAAAAATGAACACACTCAAATTTTGAGCGGGGTAATACATTTTACCAGATCAAATTAGGGAAAAAAAATTAATATTCATGCCAATTACAATAAAATATTTTCTATTAATGTCATGGTTTTATTTACATACATACCTAATCACGCCGTGATTTAAAAAACCTTGAGTGGAATAAAAAAAAAGCTATTGTGTAAAGTTTAAATATTTGTGACAGGCATCCATTGTGTTTTATAAAATGGATCCATAGTTAGCAGAAATAAATTGAAATGCACGTATATTTTGAAAAACTGCGCTTTTGGCGAGTGTTTTATAAACTAATATTTCATCATTCTGAAAACAAATTAGGATCAACACTTTTAGCGGGAGGTTTATTAACTATAACGTAGCCGTGAGCCAGGCACGGTGGCTCAGTTGATAAAATCTCTGTCTTGGTCATTATTCTTATGGAATATAAAATAATCATTTTCTTTTATTAATTTAGGCTATTTAAAATACCTCAATAATTTATTATGTGCAAGTAGTTACCAAAATTCAAATAATCGATTTTAATCTAATATTATTTAATAATTATTAGTATATTTTAGGCTAGTTTTAAAAGTTATTATTTGACTGGTTTTATGCTGAAAAAACTATGCTTAGTTATGTATGTATGTATTTCACTTAAAGAAAAATGTTATCAAACAATTTTCCTACAAATTACTATTTAGTATGCATGTGAAAAACTAATTAATGTAAAATAAATAAGAAAACTTGTACTATTTTCCGACACCATGCAAAAATGTGGCTACTATCAGCATACAACCTTAACTTATTGAGAATACCTTCAAACACAATCACGCAGTTTCCTTACGGGTTATTTCTTATGACTAAACTACCATCAGTAGCTAATGTTACTGACACACGTTTAGATTATTTATTCATTTTTTAATTGAGATAAATGATAAAGTTAATTTTGGGAATAATATTTAGATAAATCTGAAAATTATATATAAACCTCATCAAGGTTTTTTTTTAAACAATTCTTGTCCTGTGGAAAATTCCTAGTTCCCAACCATAAATTTTTTGAAGTCTCAATGCTATCTCCAAACAGGCCTTTTATAATTTATAGGATATGTGCCCTAATTTACGGAGAGGGGGAGTGAGTCACAATTTATTAATAACCCCCCCTTAGTACATATAAAGCCGGGATTTGAATTGCTACCTCTCCTCGACTAACAAACCAGGTGAGTTGAGCTAGATAATTGGTCTACTGATCCAATTTATTTGATATTTACTCATGCCAAGGAACAAATCTTTATAATGTTTTATCAGAGTAAGAAGATAAGTCCTTGTAAGTCTCATAAGTAAAAAGAATTTTTCTATTGCAGAACCATTTAGGAGCTATACAATTATTTTTTTATCACAGCATCTCTGTTAAGGCTCTATGCAAGTGTGATAACTACTATAATGTGGTAGGAATTAGGAAAAAACCCTTTTAGAGATAACCCACCCGCATTTGCGTGGAACGAGAGTGGGAAACTACAAAGGAAATATGACCCTCAGTAAACCCAATCTCACCGTTATCAGCAGGCAGAGGGATGCCTTAAACCTCTTGGCCACTGACAGGTTTTGTACCATTTAAATTATTAATTTATACACACAGTATATGTTATTTTATTAGATTTAATTAAAACTATTCTAATTAACATGTAAGTATGTGTAGTGACATTGGATTTTTAGCAACTGCTAGTTATATAAGCTAGATACAATTTAAACAATATTTTTAAATTTAATAAGGTTTTAAATATATTCTAAAAATAGTTAAGTAAAGTTTCTAGGGATCCAATATTAAATACCCGATACGCTTAATGCGTCTAAAGTTTTTATTTCATCTATAAAAATTTTATTTATTTATTTCAGGGATTTACAAAGGCCCACAAGAACCCAGTTCCCCAAAAATTTTATAATCCATATATTTTTATATTTCACCTTAATATATAGGCAAGTAACTAAACCGATTCTTATCAAATTCACAACGCTCACAGCCTCAAATATATTTAAAAAAAATCAACCTGTAATTTAATTAAAGAAGAATTCACCGATACAAATATTTCTTTGCAATTCCTGTTGGAAGGAACTAACTTGGTCCCCCACAAGTAAACCTTCCACCTAAACACATTTTAGGGAAGGGTAGGGGGGTAGGGCTTAAGTTTAGGGAGGAGGGGAGGGGTTCGGGAGTAAGTCCTCAGGCACCCTTAGTTCCTTCACCCTATTCTGTAGCTGAAGGCCTGTCAAATAAACAAAAATCTACTTTTACTCGGACTTATTTTAGGCAATACCATGCGTAGAAGGCAACCATTGTAGCTACTTTTTTATTATTTAAAAATATTCCTTTTGTATCATTCCCCTACCCATTTAATTCGACCACCAAAACTAAAAACGGTAGCTGGTAGACACGCTAGCTTCTGGAATGGTGTAACAAGTGCCTTTAGGCTTCTTTAGGCATGTGGGCTTACCTTCAAATAAAGGAAATGAAAAAAACCCAACCTAATTAATAATATATTCAGGTCCTTGAAGTTGTCATATTCGTTTAATTCTTCTGGAGCAAGCTCTATTGCCCAATATGTGACAGTAGTGCTTCATCATCCAACCAAAAAGGGACGACGTCGAAAATGTAGGTAGGTAGCTTCGTTGATCACCAAGATTTTTAAATTTATAGATAAGACCAAAGAGGAAAGTTCGTTCAAAGTAGATTTTTTTTTTACCAAACGGACCCATTTTATTTGATGTTTATCAAACGAATACAATTTACCCCTAGTATTCCCCGTAAGGATTGAAACTCCACCTCTTGGTAGAGAGTCAGAAGCGTAAACACGTAGTTCTTTCTTTATATATTTATTACATTTTAATACATTTTCGGAAATGGCTTAGCAAATAATAATAATAATAATAAAACGACGACAAGCTAACTGCATATTTACAGCTTTCTTATTCTTAAGTCGTCGGACCAGAATGTCAGTTTGATGTAATTTATATCTATCCTGAGTTGGGCATGCACTTTCTTTCGGCTGGTTAGTGCTTCCTGAACCATCTGGTAAATATCTCATGTTCTAAGAGAGCTCATGAAGTAAGTGTGGTGGTCCCCCGACGCATCCACACTGATTTTATATGAGCGAGCGTGAAATAACCTACAAATTTCCCCAGAAAGATTTACCATACACATTCCAGGGTTCTTTTTACATGCTACAAATGACACGGGACCAACGGCTTTACTTCCCCTCCAAAGGAAAATGAGTTATAGATTTTTATCCCTCAAGACAAATCCGTTGACCTCGTCTGGGTTTTGAACCCGTGAACATTGGGTCCTGAGACAATTCCTTTAACCCAAGACCACTGAGGTTGACAAAGCTATAATATCGAAGTCAAATTAAAGAACATAATTAAAGGAAGTGTGCCCGCATTGATGTGTAAGGAGATTTGGAAACCATTTAGTCAAAAATAACTCATTACACCCATCAGGGATTTGTACCCGTACTCCCCGTCAGGGGCGAGTCAGACCGGACAAGACTGACAATTTAATCTGTGTGCCCACCGATGCGTGTGGCACGCATTTTTTTCAGTTCTTTAAAATTATTATTATTATTATTAGCACCGCGTCTTACTACCCGTTCGGGTTATACGCACTTACGCTAATGTGTAATGGTAGGGTGATTGTGATATGAAATGGAGGACCTACAGTTTAACGTGGAATCCGAACCACGGTGGAGGCCTGGCATTCCCCACATTCAAAAGATGTCTTGTCAGAGGTGAAGGAAGGGTTTGGTAATCAGATAAATCTGTGGCGGGACCGAGGATTGAACCCCGGCCGCCAGAACATAAGTCTGACACCTTACCCCTAGACCGCCAGGTCACCAGTTCTTTAAATGGTGTGTCATTTGACGGACTACAAACTCGCCATAGGATAAAATACTAACTCTATTTATCGAACATCCGCGTAAGGTATTCTAATATAGTCGTAACCATATAAAATCACACACAAATTCCGAAATTATTTTAGAGCCTCATCCACTTCGGTGTCCGCATGGTCTAAGGCGCTACTCCCGCAGTAGACTAGACTACCAACGATGGGGAGATAGGGGCTCGAATCTCGGTCGGGTGTACTGAGGTATGTTTTTCCAAAATGGGTTTTCCCTTCTTCCTCTGCGTAAATGTTGGTACACTTCCTCTAAATATAACCTTCCTAATACTAAACTCCACTGGTGTAAACAGTATATACGCGTATAGCCCGAACGGGTAGTAATATGCGGTGCTATATAAAAAAAATTATTAGAGCCTCCCCAATGGTCACGTGGTCTAAAATGTCAGGCTCTCATTAGATTAGAGACTACCAGCGACAAGGATGTTGACATTTGAATATCAACCGGTTTTACCGGGTGTAGTTTATCACTCTGGTTTTCTCATCCTCTCTACACGATAACGCGGACACTTTATTCTAACTTATGTCTGTCATACTTAACTTATAGATTGTGATCAAACGTTTGTAAATTTACACACGTTTGCCGAAAAACTAGCGCAGAACAGGAACGTGGTCGGTTTCTTAATTAGTTATAGGCCACAAGATTTCCGCCCAATCGTCGCGAGCTGTTTCGTTCAAAGTTTCACTCATCTTTTCTTTGTCCACTCTGTCTGAGATGTTCGGCACAGGAGAAAAAATCACATCTGAGAACCAACCATCCCAAATCAGTGCACATGCGCTCTAGAGCCAAAAGATGGCAGACAGCTTCGTTGGCTTTTGGCTGGAAATAACCTGTTAATGTAAAGTGTGTGTATAGATGTATTGGATTGTGCCACGACATAGCGTTATAATTTGAAAACATCCATCGGAAGAATAATCTAAAATATTTGTTTATCCATTAGAAAATAAAATATGTAGCGTTGCAATGCATCATGGGTCAACGAGTTGCTGCACCCCTGAGGCAGATTATGCTTTATATTTTCGGTGAACTTGTGACTGAAGATTTTCTCAGACCGGAGATAACGCAACTTTCTTGTGGCTGTGAGGCGAACCTCCAAGCTATCTTTAAATATTTGCAAACTGAAGAGCTTCTCAGAAGTACTGCTAAGTGATCCTTTCTAAAACTACCCCAAGGTTTCACTTTCGCAACACAACGGATCGCCAATGAGGGACAGCTAGGGGTTCAAATCCCCGTTGAATGTACTAAAGAAGGTGTTTTTAACAAAATTATTTTCCACCATACTTCAAAGCAAATGTTGGTACACTACCATTAAATTAAATTTCCTCATAGCTGACAGATTAGGCGTAATTACTGCATATGTGTACAACCCGAACGAGTAGTAAGATACGGTGAAAAACAATAGTAAATTAAATCCGCTTCGGTGTTGGCATGGTCTAAGGCGCTACTCCTGCAGTAGAATAAACTGTCAATGATGGGGAGATCGAGATTAGAATCTCGGTCGGGTGTACTGAGTTTTTTTTCCCAAAATGTTTTTATTCTCCCTCCATCTAAATACGGGAGCATTTTCTCTAAATTTAACTTCCTCATACCTAAAACCATAAGCGTAATTAGTACATTAGTACATCAGTCGAAACAGATAGTAAGATACGGTGCTAACAAAAATAGAAATAAGATAAGATTATTCCTAACAAGGATTCAATCCAAGTTCCCCATTGAATGATCTTCAAGAGTTCAGCACGAAAAGGGTCGTCATCCTAAACGACAATTTGAGAACTAAAATGAAACTATGAGCGCAGTCGACAGTAATTACACCGAATACGCTAATAGACGTCATTACGCCACTCTACGCCATCTGGTTGCGAACGAAACACCGCCTGATGTCTGACGGCGGTGGCGTAATCTTGTAAAATGCGGTACTGCATCTTACGAGTCATATGATCGCTTTCTCCCTTCGTATTACGTCATCTTTATGAGTGGGTAACCATCATCAGCCGAGACAGAAATATCACGAGGACGTGTTTTTTTTAACGTTTACAAGATCATTAGATTAAACATCAAAACATTTTAAAAGTTTATTGTAGCATTTTTAAATGTGTTTTACACACGCGAAATAAAACTAAATTCTAATTTTAGCAACTCTTCCGGGTTACATCATTCGTACCCCAGTTTGTGGAAAGATTATCCAGTACTAATGTACCGTTGCTCAGGGGACGCCCGAATGTACTAATCGTACATCCTTACGGTGGAAGATCTTTCCATGTACTGAAGAGATGAGGTGATGGTGATAGTGAGTATGGGGGAGTGTAACCAGAGGAAACACTTAAACCTAACTCAAGCCTAGCTAACAAAACCTTGGTGACAATTGGGGTTATTCCCCTTTCGGGGAGAATATCCGAGGTACCAGCCGGGAAACGAATCCAAGACCCCTAGTCTTGTTGCCAGGTGCACTGACCACTACACCACGGAACCGGTTTTCGTAAAATTGACTTTTTGGTATTTTAGATGCGAATAATGTTAAATAATTTCGATTTTAGTGATATTAACGATGTATAAAATATACATCTGTATACTAAGTAACAGAAATCATCGTTCTTTATAATTTTTTTGTTTGAAATTGCCAGAGAAAATAGAATAAACTACAGTATTACAATTTTTTAAATTAATATTCCTATAACTCATAAAACTAAAGTCCTAGAAAATTTATTTCCCTCTACCAAAGACTATTGGTAATAAAATTAAATATGTGTTTAACCTGACTTTTTTTTAAAATGGTTTGATATACTAATTAGAAGTAAATAAAACTTTTTTCGTTTTTTTTTCAGCGGGTGACCTGGTGGTCGAGGGGTAAGGTGTCAGACTTCTGTGCTGGGGTTCCAGGGTTCAATCCTCGGTCCCGGCACAGATTTATCCGATTGCCAGACCCTTTCTTCACCTCTGACAAGACATGTATTAATCACAGCTTGTGAATGTGTGGAATGCCAGGCCTCCACCGTGGTTCGGATCCCACG
The DNA here is from genome assembly GCA_902141385.1 of Timema californicum. Lineage (NCBI taxonomy): Eukaryota > Metazoa > Arthropoda > Insecta > Phasmatodea > Timematidae > Timema > Timema californicum. The sequence goes on from CABFOW010000416.1 coordinate 191,629, forward strand.
TTAAACTGTAGGTCCTATCATTTCATCTCACAATCACCCTACCATTTACAGATTAGCGTAAGTGTGTCCAACCCGAATGGGTAGTAAGACGCGGTGATAATAATAATAATTATTTTTTTCAGCTAACAAAAATCAACTCAAATCTAGGTGTTGTAGTGCTATGGGTCGAAACATTACGGCTAAATTTATCATTTTTAAATCTATAATATCTTATTTTGGTCAACATTTTTCATTGTTAAAACCTAACTCTTCATGGTATTAGCCCACAAAAGAGCGATACTGACCGGGCGGCCGCCACTGTTAGTAACAATAGTGCCGACATTTGCGAATAGAGGGTGTCATATTGTCAGCCCAACGAACATTCAGGCCAATAATCTCATTTTTATAAACCGGAGCGGCTATTTAAAAAAATAGCAAGTAGTTCCTAATAAATATTCTCACGTCAACTTCGTTGGTCTTGGTATAAAGCGATGAAGGATGAAGATATTGATAGCAGTGATGACAGACAGACAGTGACCTTGAGTAACCTACAAACAGCACTTAGCCAATAAGCGTGCATGAATGAACGTCACTCGACAAGATAAACCCCAAACGATTGAATACAGTAAGACATCTTGTGACAAGGTGAGTCTATATTTTATTTTAAACGCGTACTTTCAAAACAAGAGTTATTCCAAACAAGGGTTATGCTAAATATGGCCATCCCCCACCCTTCAATGATGGGTCTTGCCTTGTATACCGTTGACGGAAAGGTAAGGGTTCGAATTCTGGATGGTTGTAAATATGTTTTATTTAGTAGATGGTTTCGCTCTCTCTCTCTCTCCAAAAATATTTGTTACTTAAATTCCCCCACATATTTTAATTAAACTATTTCTACATATTTAGTGAATTTAAATGCGGATATGTTGTAAGACGTACGTAAAAAAATAAATTGTAGGTTACATTCAAAAATATTCTAATAAATATAGTCTATTCTAGTTTATGACACAATTTTCAAAACCTTTTCTCAGTAAGCTAACCACAAATGAGTTAACATTTTTAAGAAAAAATAACATACATTATTATTATTTTTTTCTCTCAAGGTGCAAGATCCATTATAGACTGAATGAAGAAATGTTAATGATTATAATACTTTATCTATATGAGATATTCTAAAGAATCCAAAACTTATAGTTTTATTCACTCAATGAATGGATATTTGAACAGCTATGCTTTATTTTATTTTAAATGCATGTTTGATTCCATTGTCGCGAAAAGTGAATTTAGTACGTGAGCAATAAACAACTTTAGTTGCTAGTTAACCCACTTGAGTTCAGGTCAGTCTCAAAGAGTTGGTTGAGCCGGGCCTTGCATTCCAAACAACGTACGCCATATTAGGTAAGTAAACCACCAAACCCGGTATTTTATGAGATATACTGTTCGGTAAATTAAAAAAAAAAAATCGTCTGTTGGCTTTTGTGTTCTATAACCTTCATGCTGAAATAAACTAAGGAACTAGTATTCTGTTTCAATAGGATACAAGCACCTGGCAATAATAGGGTTATATACACGCCTGAGTTTCTTAATCATAAGTCTAAATATGTAATACCAAAACTCAATCTAGAATCTAACACAGGATGTCATGAATTTTTTCCCCCTTTTAGTTTAATGATGTATCCTTGCTCAGGGGACAACCGTGGAGACTCTTTCCATGTCCCGGTGAGATGCCGATGATGGTGATTGTATGAGGGTGTGAAACCAGTGGAAATACTAAAACCTAACTTAAATCTAGTAGGTGACCTGGCGGTCTAGGGGTAAAGTGTCAGACTTCTGTGCTGGCGGCCGGGGTTCAATCCTAGGTCCCGGCACAGATTTATCTGATTACCAAACCCTTCCTTCAACCTCTGACAAGACATCTTGTGAATGTGGGGAATGCCAAGACTCCACCGTGGTTCGGATCCCACGTTAAACTGTAGGTCCTCCATTTCATCTCACAATCACCCTACCATTACACATTAGCGTAAGTGCGTATCACCCGAACGGGTAGTAAGACGCGGTGCTAATAATAATAACTTAAATCTAACTAACCAAACCCTGGTGACCGTTGGGGTAGTTCCCCTTTCGAGAAACATACCAAAGGTACCAGCCGGGAATCGAACCCACCACACCACGGGTCCGGTTATTATCACTAATTAAAACGGTCGTTGGAATATCATCGCTAATTAAACACTCTTGGTGATATTACCGACCACTAAAAATTCTTGTATTATTATTGAGGTAAATCAAATTACCATAGTGATGTTGTTAACTAGACGTTCGCAGTGATTTCACTAATAATTAAACGTTCAAAGTGATATTACATTTATACGCTTGCATTTATATCGCAGCAAGTTAAATGATCATAGTGATGTAAAAAGCTAATCAAATGTTCGTAGTGATGTCATCTAGTCAAATCTAGTGGAATGCTCGTAGTGATTTCTCCACTAATTAAATGATCGTAACGTACCGCCGCTAATTAAGTATTCATGAAGTGTTTCTTTTGAGAGTGAAATGTTCTATCCTTAGTGGTGTAGGCTCCTACTTTACGTGACTGTACTCGTTCATCCCTGATATCCGCTTGTCAATCTCACGTGGAGCCGTCTCAAACATCCGTGGGAGAAAGTGACAAGGAATGTAAACGGCCTCGGTTCGAGACTCTGCGTGGTACAATCAGTGTTGATGCAGGTTCTACTTTTCGAAAGAAAAAAAAAAAATCCACATATGTAAAAAATGAAACATTATTTTCAGAAATGTTTTCAAAAATCTTTATCCAAATGATTTTAATAGTAAAAAAAATGAAAACTTATAAATACTGAAAATAATTTTTCACCCCAAAATTGATTAAATTTTAAAAACATTTAAAGGGGAAACATAAATCTAATATATATATATATATATATATATATATATTTTATAACGTATCTTGGGTTTTACAAAACTAATATTGATTTTAGTTTAGAAAAAAATTAATAATATAAGCATTTACTTTGAGCATTGAGAATTTTCATAGAAATTTTACAAATTTTTAATAGAGAAGCTGCAATTTAAGTCAATTATTCGCAACAATTCTACTGAACCAATTTTTTTTAAAGGAAAGCCTATTTATAGAAGTTTATATTAGAGATGGTGATATAGATTTTATAGATCTCAAGATTCCATTTATAGAATCTTAAGAAAATAGAGCTGGCATTGTAAAATTTTCGCCAAACGCTTCAACGTGACACCCAGATGTTAGTTTTAAACTGTATTATTTAGTTAATTGTTTTAGCTATAGAAACAAAATATAAAATTAATATAAAATTATTAATATACTCGTAAATGTGATAATGGTATCAATTATTATAGTAAATATATAATCTTTATTTATTTAAATTCTCATATTAAAATTAATAAACCTTGAACCCTCATTTTATAAATTAAAAAAATTAAAATAACAATTAATGTTAGGCCTAGTAGTATTAATCATAGAATTATATTTATATATTTTTTATTATTTATTTTTATTATTTAGCACCACGACTTCCTACCCGTTCGGGTTGTACGCTTTAAGTACTAATTACGCTAATGGATTAGGAATTAGGAAGGTTGTATTAGAGGAAGTGAACCCGCATTGTCGTGGAGGGAGAGTGGGAAACCATTTAGGAAAAGCCACCCCCAGTTTGCCCGACCGAGGTTCGAACCTCGATCTCCCCGTCCTCAGCAGTCGAGCTTCACACGACTAGCGCGTTAGCCAACTACGCCACCGAGGTGGATATATATTTATATACATATTGTTAATTTATATGAATGTATTTTAAATATTCGTTAATTAGTAGTTCGTATTATTACTAAGCATTAAGGTCGGTGAACTAGCTATCAGTGACTCAATATATTTATTATGAGGGAACAGATTGGGGAAAGCTATTTTACAAAAAACTTACTATCACCCGTCCGGGGTGAAGATTGGTCACCCCATCGGGTAAAAAATTAAAACTACCTGCCTTAGTGGCTGAATGGTCTTAGGCGTCACTCTCATGTTAGATTGGACTGCCTATAACAGGGAGATCGGGGTTCGAATATAGGTCGGGTGTAAGAATGTAGTTTTTATTCAAAAATAGTTTTACACTTTCCCTACACTCAAATGAGGGTACACTTCCTATAAAATTCAGCCTTCCTCATCCTTAATTCACTAACGTAATTAATAGATAAGCGTACCACCCATTAGGGTAGTGAAACGCGGGGCTAAATGAAACAAAATACAAATTTTGTATCCTCTTTGTATGTTTGAAAACACATTCCTGGCGAGAAACTGAAACTAGGGTTGAGAGGGTTGCATTGGGAAGGAGTAGCTATTACTTCTGAAACCGATATCTATAAATCAATGTTATATTTGGCCGAACGAAAGAGTTTAGTTGCTAGAGCCTTTTTTTATTTATGTATAATTTTAATTACAATCTGTTAAATGAATGTTTGATTTAGACATGTACGTTAATTAAGGGTTGAGGGTTTTTGTTAATATGTTTAGATCGTAAATATCTGTAGCCATTTTTAGAATGTTTAGATCATTCCATGCGTTAATTTAAGGGTTTTTGTTCAAATTTTTAGATTTTTTTTTGTAAACTGTGATCATTTTTAGAATGTTTAGATTATTCCATGTACAATTTTTTTTAATAGTGTCTACGTCACCAGAGGTCGGGCCCTGCTTGTAAATATTTGAAAGTAGTTTTAGTAACTTTGTTATGAAAACCCCGTCCAACTATCCGTACGAACTTGTATTTGCATTAAAAGGAATAATATGAGTTCTAGGAGAAATATATCCTTGCAAGAGTGGAGGGAGAGAGGGAAAACCTTGAGGAAAAAAACACCATATTTACACCCTACCGGAATTCAAACTCCGACCTCTCCATAACCAGAAATCAAATCTTTTTATTACGCCTCAGATAATTTTACCACTGATGTAGGTAAATTTGTTTATTTAAAGGTTATTTACGACTAGAAATGTGAACGCATAACTTTTAAATAATAGACACAGGATTAGGGTGGTGTGTAATGAAGGGATTGGGAGGGTGGACACAATCAATGTTTAGTATATGTAAAAATAATATTTAAAAAAAACACATTATATAAAAGGTGAAATAGGATTGTTTATAAATTAAAGCGGCGTTTTTTTTAACACCACGTCTTACTACTCATTCATGCGAGGCGTCCACCGTGGTTTGGATTCCACGTTAAACTGTAGGTCCTCCATTTCATCTCACAATCACCCTACCATTACACATTAGCGTAAGTGCGTATAACCCGAACGGGTAGTAAGACGCGGTGCTAATAATAATAATAATAATAATAATAATAATAATAATAATAATACTCATTCGGGATATAGGCCTATAATTATTTAATAACTATAATAATGAGCTAGGGATGAGGAAGGTTAAATTAAGAGTAAGCCTACCCCCATTTTTGTGGAGAGAAAGAGTGCGTAAAATTTTTGTAATAATCACCTTCAGTACACCCGACAGGAATCAAACCATCTCCCCATCACCGGCAATCTAGTCTATTGTGAATGCATGTGAGCATGCAGCCACCGAAGTGGGTTAAAGCAGTGTTAAAATAAAATAAATGGACGAATAAAAACTAGGTGCACCGTAAATTAAAAGTTTTCTAGACAAAAACTGTTTGTGGATAAAAGCATTGTGGACATAAATAAAATTGAAACATAAAACAAGTATAAAAAAAATTGCGTATATTTTTATTTATTTGAGATATTTAACGTACATTTTATGAACCAAGTTATTATACTAACCCACAACCTATAAACTAACTTAAAATATAGAACATACACATCATCCAACCTCCGATCGGTAATTCATCACTGTGAAAGGGGAAACCAACATTTTACCAATGATAGATTTTTTTCTGCCTTGCCAGGAATAGAACCCGTGTCCTTTAACTCAGTAGACAAATAATCTACCAACTGAGCTAAAAACGAAGTGTGCAGATAGCTTTCCTGTATGTACTGATCTTCGTAGCGTATTCCTACTATAACAGGCTATTATAAAATATATGATCTACAGTAATTAAGAGATATATTCTGATCTGAGATTGACCCAAAACGATTCTTAGCCCAGGGGCTATACGTGGCCCATCACGAACTAGACTACAACCAGCTCTGAGCAAAATATTGTCAGGATCCTGTTATTGTCATAGTTAACTATCGTGCTTAAAGATCAACACTTTCACACTTGCCAATACTTCGTTAAATTTCAAGAGCATTTTCTGTCTCATAATCTCAATCTTAAATTTCTAATTAACTTTCCCTTCGCTGATATTTACTTCTTGTGATAATTAGCTTTTGTGTCTTGGCTAGGTGAGGTGGTGGGGTATTGGGTACTTTTTTATGTGAGAGATTGTTAGATTGGGTACCGTTGATTCAATTATAAGAAGTTGTAAACAGGTGGATTGGGTACTTGATAGTATAGTATAGTTGTAAACGAATACAATAAATCACCGGCAGAATATTTGGTCACGTGGTGTAGTGGTCAGTGCATCTCGCTATGAGCCTAGGGGTCCCGGCTTCAATTCCCGGTTGGTACCCTGGGTATTTTTCTCTTAAGAGGAATTATCTCAACACTAACCAGTGGTTGGTAAATTAGGCTTATGTTATGTTTAAGACTCCCACTGGCTCACACCTCCATATTCACTATAATCATATCATCATATCATCTAATCATAGGTACGTATAGACAACTTCCATAGGTGTACCCTGGGCCAGCAGAGCGGCGAATAGTCTTACAAACAGGTGACAGAACTGTAGGTCATGTCCTTGCTGGCAATTAATGTCAACCAACCGCTATAAAAAAAAAAGCCCCACCAAACTTCAGTTAAGTAAAAGACAACTATCTGAACGATAGGTGCTTCGTATACTATGTTCGAGGTAAAATTAATACTTAATGAGAAAGGGAACAGGCTAAGTTAGGCTAGGTTAGGTTGGGCTCAATTTTGTGGCAGTCTATGTCGAAAACAGTGCTCAGGGGTTGTATCTGTTATGGGGCTAATCACTATTTTTACTTATCAAGAGAAAGTGTTGTAATCATAAAAAAATCTTTCTCGAGATGATGACGAATCGTGACGTTTTATGTGAATACGAATCCAAAAAGAGTGGATTTTACAATTCTCTCTTTCTCTCTTTGTCCTTGGCCATGAATAATGATTGGATAGATTTAGTTCATAATTAATATATATATATATTTTTTTTGACCCTATCCTTCAAATTAAGGGTAGTTTACTGATGATTGAATTTTTTGAATTTCCTTAACAATATTGATTAAAATGGAAATCCGAGGCTTGTTTATATCAAAAAAGTACTGTATCATTAGCTTTAGGGCAAAAATTTGTTGAGCGGTGGTTTACTGAGGGAATATTTAAAAAAATTCAAAATATCTTGAAGGTGTCCGTAACAATTTTGTTTTAAACGTATATCTGGGGATTATGTGCTATGTCAAATAACGGCGTGTATTCGATTTGGAGTAAAATCTCATTTATAGGTAGTTTACTGATGATTAATATTTCAAAAACTTGGAACGGTTGCTACGATTTGGTTTCAAATGCATTTCTTAAGAGTATTTACATTAAATTTTAATCCTATATTCTTGTTTGGGGGGAGAGGGTCAGTGAATAAGGTTCTGGGTAGTTTACTGATGACTTTTATTTAAAAACTATATTAAGATATCGCTCTAATAATTTAGTTTAAAATATGTATCGTGGGGGAAGGGGGTCTATTTTACGTATCAATAATGTGTATTTATATTTAAAATTAATTAATTAAAGATTAGTCCACTTACGACCAACTATAGATAGAGGTCCGGAGGTTCAATCCTCGGTCCCGGCACAGATTTATCTAATTGCCAACACCTTCCTTCGCCTCTGACAAGACGTGTATTAATCACAACTTGTGAATGTGAGGAATGCCAGGCCTCCACCGTGGTTCGGATTCACACGTTAAAAATGTAGGTCCTCCATTTCATCTCACAATCACCCTACCATTACACACTAACGTAAGTTTGTATAACCCGGACGCGGTGATAATAATAATAATAATATAAATTAAGTCCAATTTTTATTGGATGAGTCTTATCTAACAAGTACAAAATCTACTAAAACTAATTTAATGTATTCTTACATAAATTCAATTACTCAGCAGATGATATTTTTGATAGATAATCATTACCGATCAAATATTATTAATATTATAGTGAAAAGGTATCATTGCCAATACAATAAATGGTACGGAGCTTCGCATGGAGTTTCTCGCTCTATTGTTTAAAAATGGAAATATTTACTCAAAAGTCGTAATATATGTGAATCAAAATAATACACACTAGCAAACATGAGAATAAATTGCACTATACTTATGTAAAACATTTTTTTGAGTCGTGGTTTTAAATTTTTATTTTTAAAGAATTAATGTCCTCAATTGTATGTTTGGACCGGTAAAAAAGATCTATGTTGGGTTCAAAAGGGTCAACACTTCGTATTAAAATTTCGACTCCCGGTTAAAATTTTCTAAATTTTTATTAGGTGTGGCACATCTTCATGTCATAGCATTGCTATTAAATTCCTCATTTATAAATTTTGGTCAATAAAAAATGTAAATATTCACTGTTGAGTCTGAAATGAAGGAGATAGATCATTGTTGTATAAAAATTTTCCTAAAAGGTTTAAGGATAAATAACATAAACTTTTTGAAATACTTACATATATTTAATTACTCTATGGCATTGGAGAATTATTGTGTTAAATCTCAAGTAGTATCTCTTTACAACTAAAGCTCACAAAATTGTATTAATATGTTTGCCGATATCTAAGAAACGGTTTGTTTTATAAAAATATATTCCATACAAAAGTTTTTTATTTTTAATAGTACTACAATTTTGCAACGATAAGTTATTTATTATCTCAAATATTTGCGGGGATACGTAAATTTCAGCTTCTATAAAGAACCCTAAAATTAATTTTCATGGGAAAATGAAAATAGTCAGTTTATTTATAATCTTAATCAACCCCTAGATACGAATTTTAATCAAAATCGTTCGAGCCGATTTTGAGTAAATCTATTTTTTCTCGTTTCGCCCTTTATTAAACCACTCTTAATTTTATATTTAAACAGACACACAGGCAGACGGAATTTCAAATACAACTTTTTAGGATTCGTGGTGTCTTGAGACATCGACATCCATCAACATTTCAGGTTAGATATTTTTATGGTCGCAATACTTTACCTTAAGTGTTCGAAAAGTTAATATATATATATATATATATATATTTGCTTATACCTTGAAAGTTATTGGTTTTATAAAAATATACTTCATATAAAATATTTGTATTATAAATATATCTACATATTTGTAACTATAAATAATTTCATTTCTCAAATAGTTTCGGAGATATGATACAAAATGAGAATTTACGCATCAAACCGGAGCCCTTAAAGTCATTTTTTCGAAATATTGAGCGTAGCTATTTTGTTTAAAATAATTTATAAATGTTTTGAAATTAAATTTAATCAAAATAGCTATAGCTGATTTTGAGAAAATTAACTTTTTATCTTTTTGCTCTTCATTTTAGAATTATATATCCAATTCTAAAAACCCCTCTGGGCAACCCTATGAAAACCCTAAATACCAATTTTTAGCCCGATCGGTAAAATAGTTTAGACTCTAGTTGGAGGTACAGACAGACAGATAGACAGACAGGAAGACGGAAATTCAAAAACAACTCTTTCGGATTCAGGGGG
>CABFOW010000416.1:201686-220041 GCA_902141385.1 Timema californicum
CCCCCCCAATAGTATTTTTTTCAACGCATCTTAGTACCGGTTCTATCGTAACGCATTGTAAATTCACTAAGCTAACCGGCCCCGTTGTTTAGTGGTCAGTGCACCTGACTACGAACTTAGGAGTCCCAGGTTCAAATCCCAGCTGATAACTTTGGTATTTTTTCCGAAAGGGGAACTACCCAAACTGTCACCAGTGTTTGGTTAAGTTAGGTTTAAGTGTTTCCACTGGTTCCATACTTTCATACTCACTATCACCATCAGCTCATCTCATCGGGACATAGAAATTATTATTATTATTGTCACGTCTTACTACCCGTTCGGGTTATACGCACTTACGCTGATCTGTAATGGTAGAGTGATTGTGAGATGAAATGGAGGACCTATAGTTTAACGTGGAATCCGAACCATGGTGGAGGCCTGGCATTCCCCGACATAGAAATGAAGTACGATTAGTACATTCGGACGTTACCAGGGCAACGGTACGTTAGTACTGGCTAGTATTTATACTACTGGATTACGAGTGATGTAACCCCGACGAGCAATACTGTTATTATTATTATTATTATTATTCATTAAGCTTATGAAGTAAGAATTAAGAAAAGTAACAGTATTTGCGTGGAAGGAGACTGGGAAACAATTTAGGAAAAAAACAATCTCAAATAAACCCGCCCGTAATTTGAACCATTATCTCTCTGTCATTGGCAATTCACTCCAACTTAAAGTCACAAATAGTACTTTTTTGGGGGGTAGGTTCTACCTTATATCAAACCCGGGTCTCCTAAGTCAATGGGCTCCATAACTAACCATTCGGCTACTGGAACGAAAATAATAAAATAGAACAAAAGAATAAATAAAAAATCGGCCTTGTTTTTTCAGCCGCTTTAGCTTTTAAGATGCCGTCTAATTTTTATTTTCTTAAGAAAGGTACCTGGCTGGCATTGCATCAAGACCTAGCCAAATGGAATAGATTGGTCCACAAGATTGGGAGGAGGGTAGGAATAAGGTGGGGGTTTGGCTGAGGTGGGGTGCGGGTCACGAACACACTCTCTTTGCCTTCAATTACGTCACACAGGTGCGGTTGCGATGGCTGCATAACGTAACGTAATGTGATCTAGTTTCACAAGGTAATTGACGAGGAATCGCAATTGCTCATTCGCGAGGTTTGTTTCACTGTGTTCATGGCCCAAATAAAAACTAAAACACATCTCTTACTATGTTATATATCTATTGATATATGTATTTGGTTTGGCTTTTTTTACTTTATAAACTAAAATGATGCAGTTTAAATATGTTATGTTCTTAATGATTACCTTCTATTCCCTGGTCAAATAATAAATAGAAAACACGTTATATTATGTGTGGTTCTGAAAGGTATATTTATGTTCATGGCTCAAATGAAAATAGAACAAATATATTAGTTTATGTTTCTAAATGTTTATCAATATTCATATCTCCAATTAAAAATAACATAATCCATTAATTTATATCATAAAGGGTTTCTGATCGATCATTAAATACATAATCGATTATTATGTTTGTATTTTCTATCGACACCTTCGAGCAAAAGTATTGTGATTGTCAAAAAATAATCGATCTCGAGATTTTGATAAATGTTGACGTTTCATGACCCCCTGAAAAAAAGACGTGGTTTTTGCAATGCCGTCTGTCTGTCTGTCTGTCTGTACCTCGGGCTAGTGCCGAAACTGTTTTACCAATTGAGCTAAAAACTTGTTATCTGGCGTTTTCATAAGTTATCCCCCAAGGGATTTTTTGAATTATACAGGATGTTTAAGTGAAAACATGCAAATTTAAACAGGACATAAGGGATGTTCTACCGAACATTTTGAGATAGGGAATGTGTGGTCTGCGAGGCCACCTAAAGGGGGATATGGGCCTAAACATGTCTAACACCGTTACTGATGTCTGGTTTATTTACAGCTAATCATGGCATGTAATTTATTTACATTTAGTTGTAACTTTACGTACAGCTAGTACTGTACAGTGTACCATATCATTGACAATCCGGAGGAATCCTCTCATCCCGTACCTCCCAACAAACAGTTCCTCAAAATGGCGGCCATCAACCCTAACGCAAGCATGACATCGTCGTACGAGATTCTGCCGCACCTGTTAGAATATCCCATACGTGTTGCGAATCACATCACAGGCGACGGGCAATCCTGGTGACCAATTCCAAGACTGTTTCCACTAGTGTTAAATTGTGTAAAAGGGAAAAAAACACAAATAAAAAGAAAATTTATCCAAGAACTTGATAAAATCTTAACAAAAAAAAAATCAAACATTTTTTACTTACTTTAACTTAAATTGTTAGAGTTCAATCTTGATCTATTCATTTAAAAATGAAATTCATTATTCTTGTTTTAATTTGCACAAAAAGTTCAATAATATTCTCTTTAATCTCTGGATGACAATTGAGGAAATTTTCCTCCATTGAAAGTACTGCAAGAGCATTTAGTCTTTCTGTTAAATAAAAGAACTGAAAAAAAAAATGAAGCAAATAGAATAGCTGGAAGCAGAATAATAATCTATTTCTACACTCTTCTACACTTTATCACACTCAAGAATATGGTACACGGTTTTTAAGCAAACACACGCTGAGTAAAAAAAGCTTCCTTCCACCATCACACCAGAGCTGGCACTGCGAGAGCAACAGTGCTATCTCTACTTGGCAGTCCCGCCTTCCTCCCCATCCCCTCCTATGTGCGCATGCGCACAACAGTCAAAAACCACTTCGCTGGCACCGTGAAGCGCACAGTTACATACAAAGATTTTTTGTATCTTTTTCATAAACTGGCGGATGGCTACTAAAGTACTGACATTAAGCTTAAAGATTATATCTTGTACTACAAAAATAAAGACAGAATTAAAAAAAAGGACTCATTATATTAAATTTTATCGATAATATCAAGTGGAAATAGCGGTGCTGCAGTTCCGCAGTGCCTATAAACGAGCCGCCACTGGAGATATACCAATACGAAATAGCCTTCAGGCTCTCCCCAACGTGTTTAGGCCCATATCCCCCTTAGTTGGCTTCGCAGACCCCACGTTTCCTGTCTCAAAATGTTCGGTAGAACATCCCCTGTGCCCTGTTTAATTTTTGTTCGCTTTCACTGAAACATTCTGTACATCCATCCCTAAATTTAAGGGTAGTTTGATGAAGGGCAAAAGAGAAAAAAAAAATGACTTTCTCGAAATTAGCTCTCACGATTTTGATTAAATTTTTATATATAAACACTGTTTATCATATTAAACGAGATGAAAACTCACATTTTCTCATGAAAATGACTATGACGGTATTTTATACAGGGGAATTTTTTTCACTTTTTATAATCTACCCGTAACTATTTGAGATACAAAATAAAATAATTTATCATTGTAAAGTTGTAATACTATTAAAGATAGAAATCTTTTATTTTAAACATATTTTTATAATACCAATGAATTCTGAGCTATAAACCAATATATTAACTTTTTAATTCAAGTCTTTGAAAATGAATTTGATTCTTATGATCTTTGGTGGGCGAAGATGTTTCTCTTTTCTCAATTTTTCTGAAGCATTGTATCTAGTTCCTAATGCCATAGAATAATTAAGTAGCAATGTATATTATTTCATGTATGATCTTTGGTGTATTGTTTATACAACAATGTATAGATCTATTATTTCTTACACAAATCTTACGAGTTTTTAGTATAAGTCCAATTTATGATAAAATCTTGAGAAAGTCTTTACCGCGCATCATACCATTTATTTCTTTTCTGAAACATGTATTAATGATCATGTTGCAAATAAAAATAAAATAAATATATTATTGTAGGCCTATATAATGGCATATTTTTCACTGATCATTAAATAAAATAAACATAAATATATTTTATTTTGGAAAGTGTATTTATATTCAAANCTCAATTCCCCCCTGGATTCATGCCGCATCTCCCAACTTTTACCAATATAATCTTTAGTGTGAGTGTCACCTCATACCATTCGGCCATTTAAACGGCAGTGATCTTAAAAGCAACAAATTATTTATTAAGTGGTTATTCTGAGAAATATTTCTTATTTAAGGGTGTCTCATTACCAATTTTTTAAGATATGAATGTGTGTACTCTACAGTTGTGTTGTAACATATATTTTAAATTTTTGTTGTCACATTTCGTATAGTCACTAAACATATATTTTTAAAGATAGAAGTGATCAAGGCTTTACTTACTACACAATTATTTGATCAGTTATGTATGATTTACTTTCAATAAAATAAACCACAACATTATAAGATTGTAATGTAATTACAATTGTGAAAGTAAATAGGTCTATTCAGTTTTTATTTCATGCGTGTTAGATGTTTGTTACACAAGACCATTGTTTTGTTGTCTCGTTTTGTATGGATGAAAATACCTTACATACCACCTTTTCTTCTGGAGCAGTACCTTTTGTATAAATATGAAAGATATATTGCAAAACCTACATATTTTCTGAAAATAAAATAAAACTAATATAGTATGTAATCTATTATGTTTAGCTCAACTAGTTTATTTAATTTAACGCATATTTTACAAACAATACTAGAATTTCAATTTTTTTCTAGCATAAACATATTTTATTTTTAGTACTGCGTTTTACTAACCGTTCGGGCTACACGGCTATAAATAATATTAAATTTAATAATTGAGATACTTTTTAATTTTTTTATGAATTGTTTTAGTTCATTTACAAATAAAAGCAATCATTCAATTAATTAATTATGATCTACTATTTTATTTTGATACATAAAAAATATAACGTCACTATCCCACCAAACATTTTTTAAAATTAATAATAATAAAAAAAATATTTCTACGACAAATAATCTTGTGTTTTTTAAAGGAATAAACATTTCTAACTTTGAATTTATGCTGTGAGATAGCGACCAATTTAGATTTAGGTAGTTTTGGTTAGTTAAAAAATATATAAATCTACTCGAAATGTGTCTTCTTTATGCTTAAAAGTAAGACTGTTAATACTTTTATGCGTCCATAAATTTAACTTAGAAACCCGCCCTCAGTAGCTTGTACAACAAGTTACTTACTTACCCCGTAGCATTAGGAACCCGAAAATTCATTGCCACACTTACAAACTATCCCTATCTTGATCTCGTTCTATACAGTCCATTATTTCCGGCCTATTCAAATGTTATCCTCCCATCTGCGTCTAAGTCTTCCCAATGATCTCTTCTTCCCATTGGATTTACCAGTCAAAACCTTGATCATGGTTCTAGATTCTCCCATTCACGCAGCACGCCCTTTCCACCATAATCTACGATACTTGACTATTGTAACGATATTTGTGATGAGTACAGGGTATTTAACCCAGCACTCCTACACTACCCAGTAGCCTCCCCCCATTTTGACCAAATATCTTACCAAGCAACGTGGTTTCAAACACCCTGAATTTGTTTTTGGTCAAACAAGGTAATACATCCATAGATAACCGCCATTAGGATTGTTGTTTTGTATGTTCCGAGTTTTGTTTTGTACAACCGGCTAAACATAATAATACATATACGAATTAAGGACACAAAAACAAATGTGTAGCTTACAAATAATAGCTCTATTCTCTTTAAGGCAATGTTTTTGATCTGTACAACTTTAAAATTGGTGGAGGGTGCTTATATTTTAGTAAAAATTACTTTTTAATTTGCTTTACAATAGTTTTTACTTACTTATCAATGCCTCACAATTTTTTTTTATCCTTTACTATTTGCATGGAAGCGCAAATGATGTTAGGGCGCACCGTTAGATGGTGATGCGTGTATTTTTTTTATCCTTTGGAGTCACACACACTTTGATGACTTTATTTAACAATGCAATTACATTCTTACTCCTTCTAGAATCATGGAAAACTTAAAGACCTTATCGTACGTGTGTCTATCTCATATAAAATAACTTTTTCTACAAATATCATTACTTAAATACACGGAAAAAAAAGTTGTGATTTTTGTACAGAATATGTTTAACATTATGACTACCATTTTAATATCCCCTTTTCTTACATCTTTATAGGAAGTTCCTTTTAATATAACTGTTTAACTGTTTAAAAATTAGATATGTGGCTAAGGTACCCTGCTTTCAAGTAAAGCTAAGATGTAATCACAATTAGTCATGTAATGTCCCATGTTTTACCCTGAGTAACGGGTAAGATGGCCGCTAGATTACCCAGCGTGACACACTCAAACGTTTTTAATAACATCAATCCACGCGGTTGTTCTCTTTACTCTTGTAACGTTAAATAAGGTTGAGGTTTAATATTATAAGAGTAACCGTTATACAACCAAGATTCTGCGTCTATAACTCATCGTCCGCATTACCAACATTAGACACACGGAGAAATAAACTTTTTTATAACCCCTTGTTTGGGTACACTGCGCTCTCATGTCGACAGAGAGGAGGAAAAAAACTCGTAATTTGCGGACAAGATGTTAATTGACGTCAATGAAATACATAGTTCTTCTATTTGTGTTTGAGAATTCTCATTAATATGTTACATTAAAGAGTAAATATAAATCTTAAAAAAGAATTAAAAACAAAATAAACCTTTTTATGATATTTACTGCACAATACAAAACATATCTTTCTATTTGTTTATTTACATTTATTTAACGTATTTAACGTGCACATTATAAACCAACTGATTATATCATCACATAAGAATTTCTATGAGTGAGAGCGAAAGGGTTTACACATTTTTCCGGGAAAGGTAATTTCACTTATCTTCCAGGACTATTTTATACGTCACATTTGACATGGTACCGACGGTAATACCTCCCCTCCGAAGGAAATAATTTGTGTTACGGATTTTAATCGCTCAAGAAAAATCCGTTGACTCCGACTCGGTTTGAACACACGAACATCGGGTCCTGAGGCGATAACATTACCCCAAAACCACTGATGTCGACTTATTTATTTTTACTATTACTACTGGCTCACAGTATACATATATGTACCAAATACACCAATGTGCTGTGGTATGGTTAATTTGAATTTAAAGAAAGTGTACCCACATTTGCACAGCGGAAGAGTGGCAAATCAATTAGGATAAGATACCCTTAGTACAACCGACTGAGATTCAAACCCCGATCGCTTAGTCGATCGGCCATCCAGTATATTGTGACTGTAACACCTTATATTATTTGACTACCGATCTGGGTATCTTTTAAAATCCCCATCCAAAATAACTTCCTTAATTTTGATGATAATATAACATATAAATAAGATAGGAGTTGATTGTTTCGAAAGGGCGATTGTAATGAGTGACATAACTTTTTTTAGTTCCCATTTGCAGATAACCCGATATGTTGATGGATGTCGACGTATCATGACCCTCCCCGAACCCTAAAAAGTGGTCTTTGCAACGCCATCTGTCTGCATGTCTGTTTAACCCTAAAATTAAGATCAGTTTACTAAAGGGTGAAAAGAGAAAAATTCTATTTTATTAAAATCGGCTATAACGATTTTGATTAAAATTCGTATCTAGGCATTGATTAAGATTATAAACAAAATGGCTTCTTTCATTTTTCCATGAAAATTACTTTTGGGGTTCTTTACAGAAGCAAAAATTTCTATATCTTCGCAATTATTTGAGACACTAAATAACTTATCATTGTAAAATTTTAGTACTATTAAAAATAAAAAGACAACATTTATATGAAATATAATTTTTTCAAACCAATAGTTTCGGAGATATAAATATATCAATACAATTTTGTAAGCTCTAGTTGGTAAGAGATACTATTTGTTTGGACGCAATGATTCTCCAGTGCCATAGAGTAAGCAAATAAGTTAGTCTTTCAAGAAGTTGATGCTGTTTCTCCTTTAACCTCTTAGGGGAAATATTTGTACATCACGGGGGTGAAACCAGGGTTTTAGTGAGGGGTGGGGGAAGGACGCGGGTTCTCCCTTCGAGATTGGGTCGGGGAAGGGGGGGGGGGAGGATCTCAAGAAATTTTGACATAAAATCCTTCAAAATTTGAGAGTAAATCTTTAAGTAATTTTTCAATGTAACGCTAAACTTGAGAAAAATCCTCTACTGAAGGGTATAACTCGAAATTTGCGATTGGTATTGAAATTTATTATATAAAAAAATACAACAAATAGTGATTATAACGAGAGAAATATATAAATAGTTTTTTTTGCTAGTCAATCAATTAGAAAAAATAGATGGCATTATTCAGATTTCGAACAATCGAACTTTAACTCCACTCTATAGTACAGCTGGTGACCTGGTGGTCCAGGGGTAAGGTGTCGGACTTCTGTGCTGGGGGTCCGGGCTTCAATCCTCGGTCTCGGCACAGATTTATTTAATTACCAAACCCTTCCTTCACCTCTGACAAGACATGTTGGGAATGCCAGGCCTCCACCGTGGTTCGGATTCCAAGTTAAACTGTAGGTCCTCCATTTCATCTCACGATCACCCTACCATTACACATTAGCGTAAGTGCGTATAACACGAACGGGTAGTAAGACACGGTGCGAATAATAATAATATAGTACAGCTAGATATTTCTCATTCCAAATCGATATTTTACCACTAAGCCATACTAAAACGTTATGTGCGTGGTATTATTCAAAGATATTGTTGAACGCACGTTATTTAAAATAAATTATTTTAAAGATATGTGTTTATTAATAATAATTGCAATAGTAATAATAAAAAATAAAAAATAAATTTAAACCTTGCGCAACAAGGCGAGAGGCGTGCATTTTAAATTACGGTAGTTTAATTTATGCTTATTTTCACCACTCTAATACTTAATGTGATTGTATTAAGTATTTATAGTAATTACCTCATATTAATTATTTAATAATATTACCAATAACAATTTAAAAAATGAAATCTGGCTAATGAGATAGTATTACGTGACAATAAAACTAGTAGCGACTTTAAAATTGATTTAATTGGTTTTATTCCTTAAAGGTAGGCGCACGCCCCATGACCCCTTCTTGGATCCACCCTTGGTACAGAAATGATCTATCTCTCTCATTTTAGACTTGATAGTCAATAATTGCCTATTTTATTGGTCAAAATTGATAAAAGAGAAATTTAGTAGCAATGTGATAACCATAAGATGTGCATCCCCTAATTAAATGCTGAAAATTTTAACCGGAAGTCAAAGTTTTAATTAGAAGTGTTGACCCTTGGAGACCCATTATCGATATTTTTTATTGGTCCAGATATACAAATGAAGACGTTAATTTAAAATAATAGAATTATACAATTTATAACCGTGAGTCAAAAAAGTCTTACGTATGTACAGAGCAATTTTTTTTATCGGGTTCGCTAGTGTATATTATATTAAGAATTTTGAGTAAATATCTCCATTTTTAAACAATAGAGTGAGAAATTCCATGTGGAGTTCCATACCATTATTTTTTACAGAATTTTGAATGCAATAATTTACAAAACAATATCATAAGTCACTATAAAAAAATACCATGGCGACTTAAGGTATGGTTTCAGTTCGTATTCAGAGGTATCTTCTATGGCTTATTTAATTATTTTCAATTGAAGATATACGAGTTTTAGACACAATGGAATGTACAGTAGCCCCATGGTATCTTTGGTGCTGACTGACAGCTCACAGCTGACGGCTTTGAAAAGTTACTAGACCAAATTATGTATCTTTACACCAAACCATATGATCTGCAAAAACATGTGTTTAGCAGCTGTCAGTTCTGACAGTCAAAATTTAGATATACACCTAAATGTTGAGTGTCAGAAGTCAGCTGTGAGCTGTCATTCAGCACCAAAGAAGCCTCGGGGCTACTGTAGTTAAAGAAAATCGATATTTTACACCTATAATTGGTTTTTTGGCCGTCCAATAAAATTAGCTTAGTCACTTATGGTATGGTTTCAAATGCACGGTCACAAATATTTGATTAGTTATCTGTACATTTTTTTCAGAAGTCTATACTGTTCATTAATGAATGGGTGGGCTCTTTTAGTCAACGCCTTCCGGTGCTGAAGGAAGGGATTAAAAGGACAGTAACTAAAATGGGAAGGGGGGCTGTGCAAGTTTACCAGGTGTGTGTGTGGGGGTGGGGGAGGGGGGGGGTTATCCAGCCCAAGGAGTCGATTGATGTTTAGAAATTCAGGTTGCAAAAGCACTGTTCGAGTGAGTGAATGTGTGTGTGTGTGTGTGTGTGTGTGCAAGAAATGAAAGCTGTATAGACTCCCCCTTCCTCGTCTCGTTGACTGAGTTTAGTCGTTGGTTGAAGGTAGGCTAAGATAGTTGGCACGTGATAGCAGCTCTCAGGAGAGTGTGTGTGTTTGAAAGAGAGAGAGAGAGGGAAAGAGAGGACTACTCTCTAAGTGTCAGGAGCTAAGGATTCAGTGGCCTCCTTGTGTTCCAAGACTAAACTTTACCGCTAACGAGCGCAGAACCCGGCAAAAAAAAAAAGTGCAGTAGTTTTTTTTACGTGCTATGATCAACGGGTGATAGGTGTTTTTTTAAAGTGTGTGTGTGTTGAGACGAACATAAACAAGGTGTAGAAGCTGGTGTTAACTGGAGTGAATTCTTTTTGACACTTAGTTTTTTTATTTTATTTCGGACAATATTGGATACTTACCGTGGATTTTCTGACCGCCAATCTGAAGATTCTCCGATAGTTTGTGAAATGATATCAAGGTAGGTCATATAAATTAAATTGTAATTAATGATATAAACATTTCGATAAAACAAGTTGATATTTGGTGTTTGCTTTTAATTGTCAAGACCGAAATAATGATATTTTTTTTTTATCAGCGTGCCTTACTAACTGTTCAGGCTGATTTGCTAACTAACACTTTAGAAAACATTCTAAAATAAAAATAAAATAAATAGCATTATTAGGATAAGAGAATAAGACCCTAATCTTTTTTTCTTTCTTTACATATACCACATTACTGTTTCTAGCTTGTAGTTAGGGCCAGTTTTAAGACTTTAAACTAAATTTTTTATTCAATACTATTTAACTAATTTTTATTACAATTTTTTTAAATAATTAATTTAAAGTCTTATTCTATTATCACATTTGATAATTTCGTTTGTAGATTATGGATGAATAAGGCTGTATTTTAGAGGTAATTTACTCACATTTACATGGAAGTAAAGCGGGAAACAATTGAATAAAAACCACCCTCACAAGGCCTGATTGGGATTCGAACCCCAGCAGGCCAGTATAGCACGATGATGACCATTCGGCCACTGAACATTGAAATTAACTTGTATCTTAAATACTAATATATTTAAATGGGATAATAGACTACTCACACAATTATATGTAGTTTTATAAAACTTAAATGAAGATGAGATACACACTTTTTATATTAAAAACGTTGAAATGAGGTTCCTCCAGCGATTTAAAAATAAAATAGTCATTAATAAATACTATTTATATTAATCTATGATGGTTAGGGAGAAAAACTATGAAGGTTCAAAACTTGACCCAACGTAAGTGTTTGCCGTCTTATGGAAACAAACTCAGTACCCTAACTCTAAGATTAAATATGATAAACATCTTTACTTATCGACGTTTTAAAAATTATTGCGTTTTTTTTATTAAAGGTTCATAAAATTATGTCGGTAAAAGTGAAAGGAGAATGTTGATTTAACTTTTTATATTTTACTTTGAGTGCTGGCATCTGTTTTTTTAACCTAAATTTTGAACTTTCAGCTATTATATTTCAATTATTTTATCACATGATTTAATTTAATTCAACTATATTTTAAATTTATTTTAGTGAAGATTTCACCTTTGTTTTTATTTACATTGCATTTTTGAGCAAGTAAAATATATAATAATAATAAAAATAGCTTGAAGAATATATTTTCTACATAGACCTATGGAGAATATAATTTTTTTATAGATAGTTTGTAGACAATGCAGGGTTTCCAGCTATTCGTGAGTCAAAGTTAATTAGGTAGTCAACGCTGCTTACCTATTTGTAAACTCACGTTTTTAATTTAGCTACCGGCAGTTACAAGAACACTGGGATGTTGTGCTAGTTTTGAAAGAATACGCTTGTAAAGTATTTCAGTAGAATTCTACAACTCTTTTAACATTAAAAAATACTATTGTTTTATTTAAAAAAATCCTTTAGATTAAATAGTATTTATTAACATGTTATCGTTTTGAGTATTGTGATTTAGTTTTCTCACATAAAGAAAGTATAACAATCACTTATTTTTTAACACCACGTCCAACACTTATTAGTGATATAATTATATGCCCTGTTAAAATTGATGACATAGAGATTATTATGAATTTTGAAGTTTTATTTACCCTGGAATTCAAAATGTAATTTTTCAACTAATTTAAATTAAAAAAATATTAAGTAATATTTATGATGATTGATTTTTGAATATTTTGTCACAAGCCATAATATACTATGTTAGAAAATATGTACGTTTGTGTAATTAAATCTATTTAAATATATTTTTAATTCTATATTATAGAGATTTCATTCTTAATAAATATCTGGAAGCTGTTTAAAATTTGACAATGAAATTATAAAAACAAGGCATTAAATGTAGCATATGGAATTGAAATATATATATATTAAATAATCAATGAGGGTTTATCTCGTTTATAATTTCAGCGTACAGTTAATATAATAAATTTCTATGAATATCTATTGAATTGCTACATTTGGAGGATCGCATTGTATGGAGCAGAAACTTGAACTCCCAGGAAAATGGAAAATAAATACTTGGAGAGATTTGAAATGTGTTGCTGGAGAAGACTTGAGAAGATCAGGTGGACATACAGGATGACAAGTGAAGAAGTCCTAAGAAGAGTGGGTGAAGACTAGAACCATTTTGGAGGCGAATCTTCGGTGCAAATCAAACTGGACAGAACTCATCCTTAGGAGGAACTGTCTTCTGCACGACGCCATATAAAGAAACGTTGAGGGAAAGAGGAGCTCAGGAAGGAGGAGGATTCAAATAGCGGATAACTTGAAGGAAATAAGAAAAATCTGAGAGCTCAAGGAGGAGGCAGAGGACAGGGTTCATCGACGGGCTTGAGTTTACTGACAAAAGAAATGGACCTGTCATAAGATAAAACACTTAGTAATTGTAATAAGAAGAACTATTTGTAGTTAAAGATGGATGTCACTTGATTAAAATATGTCTTTAGGCTCAATAAAAGTGGTCTCGACCTAGAACTTCATGGTCCTGTTTAAATCCACTTTCTTACTTCACTTTGATTAGAAATCAGTATTTGTAAAGACTAACAAGATTGTTGAGTATGATCCTTTATTTGTGTCGTAAACGAACTATAAAGTATAATATTGGGTGACCTGCTGGTCTAGGGGCAAGGTGTCGGACTTCTGTGTTGGCGGCCGGGGTTGAATCCTCAGTCCCGGCACAGATTTATCTGATTACCAAACCCTTCCTTCACCTCTGACAATACATCTTGTGAATGTGGGGAATGCCAGGCCTCCACCGTGGTTCGGATCCCACGTTTAACTGTAGGTCCTCCATTTCATCTCACAATCACCCTACCGTTACACATTAGCTTAAGTGCGTATAACCCGAACGGGTAGTAAGACGCAGTGCTAATAATAATAATATATAATCTTTTTTTATACACGAATTTTACTACCAGTTCAGGCTATATGCAGAAATGATAATTACTATAATGGAGTAGGGACGAGGAGGGAAACATTTTAAATGTAATTTAATCGCAATTGCGTGAAAGGAGATTGAAAAACTATTTTGAAAAAAATCACCCTCAATAGACCCGACCAGAATTCGAACCCCAACAATTCTGTCATCAGCAAGTCGGTCTGACATAAGAATGAAGTGGCTTAGACCATTTAGCCACTGTAGTGGGTTAATTTAATATTTGAATAAAGGTAATGTAGATTATTAGACTTATTGTAATTATTTAATTATTTTCACGCGTCTTTCTACCCCCTTATGGATTGTTCACATTTAACTAAAATTATGTGCTAGGGAGAAATAAGAGAAACCTTCAAGTAAATGTACCCATTTTTGCGTGGAATGTGTAAAACTATTTAGGGAAAACCACGTTCAATACACCCGTCATGGATACGATCAGCCCGATTTCCCAGACGTTGGAAAACTAGACAAGACTGATGCCCTTTTTTTTGACCAAAAAAATAAACTACTGTTCTAATATAAACATAAGAGTTTAATTTTCTTCACGTGTTGATATCAACAGTTGTTGAATATCTGTAACGAGCATAGAGTCATTAGGTGACAAACGTTTTCAATAAATAGAAAACAATAATTGTAGTTAAATTCAAGGATATCCTTGACCGATATTATTAAAACTGTTGATATAACTACGGGGAAAAAAATTAAACTTTTATATTCCTACTGAAGAAATGTTTTAATTCTTTCGACCAATAAAAAAATGTTGATATAAAAAAATGTAAAAAACCCTGGGTTTAAATCACGTTCCCTACACTTTCACCTTAAGATATTTCACACCCTCAAAATAAACGTCACGAGGGGAAAATAAGTGAAAAAAAAATCGTTATAAGCTTGTACTATGATTGATTCCGGTCACCCCAGTTGTTGAAGTGACCTTCTAAAATCTCTTCTACAACAAAGTGTCAAGAACTGGTTACTTGAGAAGGAATCAGATCGTCTCTTTGAGACAAGGCGAGGAAGTGGGTCATACCTCGGCAGGTCCACTCCAGATGATCACTTTTACAAGTCTACGGCGATGAAAGTACGTTCACTCAGGAGAACCGGCAAAGAAAGTAGACTGGCAGACAAAAGAATGGCTATTTTTTTTTCCTTTAGACTTCGAGGGGGAAACACAATGATGAAACAAAACAAAACGTCGTTAGTCAAAATAACAAGAAATGCAGTTGAATAACAAGTGTACCGTCACGGTGAACGGACCGACGGAGTAAAGTTTTGGGTGACTGTACAGATTTTGTTGATGGATAGGACAGCACTCACGAGGGGTTTCATGGAGAGAAAACTAGATCAAGCCTGTGGGCTTTAATGATATTGAAGTGTTGAAGAGTATCCTACATACCGCGACGGATCACAGGTGTTCAAGGTGACCTGGCGGTCTAGGGGGTAAGGTGTCTGACTCCTGTGCTGGGTGTCCGAGGTTCAATCCTTGGTCCCGGCACAGATTTATCGAATTGCCAAACCCTTCCTTCACCTCTGAAAAGACGTGTATTAATCACATCTTGTGAATGTGTGGAATGCCAGGCCTCCACCGTGGTTCGAATCCCACGTTAAACTGTAGGCCCTCCATTTCATCTCACAATCACCCTGCCATTACAAATTAGCGTAAGTGCGTATAACCCGAACGGGTAGTAAGACGTGGTGATAATAATAATAATAATAATAATAATAATAATAATAATAATAATAACAACAAAGGTGTTCAATAAGTAAAAAAAAATACTTGATGACCATACCTCAAGCTGGATTATTAAAGTGGATGACCCTGGTTAAATTCCAGTCATCACCGACAACTATGTTTACCGTTTAAGTCTTCCTATCCAATCATATAATATTATTAAAACCCCGACCTACCCATCACCAGTGATCAAGTCTAACACGAGAGTAACGCGTTAGACCATCCGATCATCGATGCGTTTGTAGAGGATGATAAATGTGTGGTTGGAAACTACTCGTTAAGTCCTCCATTAAAAAACATACTTTTTTTTTAAAATAGTGATAATATATTCTATTTGATTGAAATATATGAGTTTGGTGAACTTTAAGGAGACGAACTCGTAATAGATAAGATAAAGGTAAAGATAGACTACATACATTAATAAAATCCAAGACTTAGATGTTGTCGTTAATAATTCACATATGTATGAGTTCAAATAAATTTAATTAATAGATTGAGTATTGAGGATAGATATCGTTATGATCAACACTTTTACAAGTTGTTTATACTCAATTTTATCTGTTTTTCCTTTAACACACTTTGATATTTAGAACATTTAACTTAACTATATTTAATATAGTATTAGTCAAATTGGTCAAATTAACAAACACGACATAATAAAACAATTAGTTTACACCAAGTTTTTAACTAAAGTGAAAATAAAACATATATAAACATACATTAAGAAAGATACTTTTCATGCACTTTGATTTTAAGATCAGAAAGTGAACCAAACCTCTAAATTGTCTCTAGAAACATAAAGTCATTAGACTTTGAAGTTTAAATAACTTGAGAACCATCATTAAAATGACACAACAGAAAGTTGTAAAAGATAAAATAAAATTAGCCAATATTATTTAAAATGAGCAACTTTAAATGATCTATGTTCTTTGATAAAGTTGAAATAGAGGAACTGATATAAGGGACCTTGGTTTAAATCTATGTGATATATAAATAAAATAGAGCATTTCTATATGGATAAATTCATAATAAAAGTTCTGATAATAATAACTACGTCTACATGTGATTCGGTGCCATAACATGTTTTGAGACGTCACGCTCACAATATAATAACAGGTTTTTCATAATGGGTTTTCCATCATTCCCAATGCAAATGTGGGGATATTTCCTCTAAATTCAACCTTTCTCATCACTAATTAACTAAAGTAATTAGTGGGTAATGCGCATAACCTTAACCGACAGTAAGACGTATTGTTATACAAAACAAACAAAATCATATACGTTTTTCTTCTAAATTCTGTGCGGGCTTGGTTTTAAATAACTTCAAGATAAATTATTTACCTCAAAATACTTAATACATAGTGTAGTCTATTTTTAAGGTAAAATAATATTTTAAAATGTGATAGCAAAAAAAAGGAACGTGTCAAGTTTTACTTAAAAATCGAAACCTAATACAACAAAATATACCTTGCTAACATACAAATTTCAAACTTTTATTATACTTTTATATATTCAGTTATCAAATGGACTAGTTCTATTGTTTACATATATTTTTAGACCCTGACTATTCATTAACAGTTTTGTAGAACATGGTAGAAGTTGAATAAAATAATGTATATATTAAACAGTCCGTGTGTTTTGAATATAAATTAGTTTTCTTATTTTTATATGACCTGAATTAACTCACCTAACTGGTTTAGAGAAAATGCATAAAAGACTCATACTTTCAAATAAGAGACTAACAAATTTTTTAAAAAAAAATAAACTATTCTGACATTTTAAATTCCGCGTTGTAGTTAAATTTATATACATGCTTTAGTATGCAAAATTCACATATATCTTTCTAATGTCCATTCCTTTTGTTGGTGAACTTAGACCACCAATGCGCCCTGACCTCTGCCTCCTCTTTCAGTTCCAAGAATTTTCTTCTTTCCTTCAAGTTATCTAGTATTTGAATCCTCCTTCTTCCTAAGCTTCTCTTTCCCTCAACCTATACTTCCATGACCTCGTGCAGAAGACATTTCCTACCAAGGATAGGGGGTTCTATGTTCCATTAAGTTTGTTTTTCACCGAAGAGTTACGTCCAAAATGGTTCTCTTTTTATCCACCTTTCTTAGGAGTTCTCCATTTGTTACCCTGTCTCTCTACCTGATCTTCTCAAGTCCTACAGGTATCCTACATAAATATATGAATTTAATTCTTTACTGAGCCTAAGTTTTACAGATTTCAATTACATAATCTTTGTCATCTCCGAGAAAAAGAACAAACAATATATGTTTAGAAGGCACATAAGTGGGACTAAAAGTTTAGTAAAACTGACTTCTAAGTGGAAGGGCACACCTTCAATTGAGATCTAAAATTTATTACTATCCATGCATAATTACTTATTAGGAATTTTTTAACAGATTATTAAAATATAAACTAATATATCTAGCATGAAAACACATACAAATCTTAGAGAAATTTATGAAAATTGTATTTTAAGTACTTGGGGTGCACTTTATTAACTAGTTGATTGTATGTATATGCAACTTACAAACTAAATCATTTAGAATATACACATCAACCACTCCACCAGACATTAATTTATCACTTTTAAAAGGGAAATCTTAAATTCCCTTATTGATTAATATTACGGCCATGCTTGGAATCGAAGGAGGAATTCTCAGCCCAAAGTGAAAAAACACTACCGATTGAAATAAGATGTCAGTCCTTGCAGAAGATAATATAAAAATTATTATTATTATTATTATTATTATTATTATTAGCACCGCGTCTTACTACCCATTCGGGTTATACTCACTTACGCTAATGTGTAAAGGTAGGGTGATTGTGAGATGTGATGGAGGACCTACAGTTTAACGTGGAATCCGAACCACGGTGGAGGTCTGGCATTCCCCACATTCACAAGATGTCTTGTCAGAGGTGAAGGAAGGGTTTGGTAATCAGATAAATCTGTGCCGGGACC
>CABFOW010000416.1:223735-255875 GCA_902141385.1 Timema californicum
AAGGGGGGGGGGGGGGGGGGGGGGGGGGGGGGAAGGTTCGACCGATACAAATTGCTGAAAGCTTTCCCCCGGCTGAGGATATTGAGGGCTTTCTATAATAACGATCTAGCTTTCAAGAGTTGTCTAGCTGTCTGGAGAAAGGTGTGTCCTTCAGAATCGTTAGCCTACAACAGTTGATTACAGTGTTCAAATGAGAACTGAACTAATATTGAGAGCAAGCAGTAGCGTTTCGGATTAATTGGCACATCCTTTTGACTCTTGGGAGTTTCTAACGTAAGAGAAACCACAATGGATTTCGGTCAGGGCCCCAAGTTCATGTCCTAACTGCAGCTATTTGCATTAAAAAAAAATAACACTATTTTATCGCCATGAAGTTTTATAATTATTGGTTTTGATGATTGGCGAACGGGTTTATTTATGTTTTAAATTCCAGATACGTTTTTATGATAAGAATAATGTTTGAATTGATATCGTTAAATCCGTGTCAGTGGGTGCACAGCCAAGTCGTCAACCTCCTCCTATACTTGTTATCGGCGGCATTAAGGTTGGGGTCGCGATCCCAAGACGAGCTTATGATGGACAATGTTTTATTAAATGGTATTTATACTCTTTCTCTCTATTTAGGTAAATGAAGGTATAGGCCTATCTCCACGATATTCTACTTTATCATCTTTAAGCTATTATTGTAACTATATACGGATATCCCTGACGGGTAGTAAGACACGGACGAATTTTTCTTATTAATTAAAGTGATTATTCTTAGCTTAAAACAACCAATTCACAGACCATGGGAAAAAAGTTATTTTTATTTAAATTAATTCAGGTGACCCAATTAAACTGTTTCTTATATTGTTTCCTAGCATATTATTACTTAGATAAAACGAAAACTTACATGTTTGATGTTTATAATTCCAAATCGTTTCACATTTGTAAAGCGATTGTTTTATTTATTCGTTACAAGGTGAATTTTGTTCTTTATTAGTTGGGCCTAGATATTTATATCTTTTAGCACATAAATTCATCCACTTTACGTATTAATACATCAAGTCATGTTATCTGTAGCTGTCCCTTTTGATAGATATTATTACTTATAATAGAGCATAAATAATATAGTAAAATATGTTCATCGTTGACCACAAAAAATATTACATTTTATTAAAGGCTATGCTTATAAAAATTATACTGTACAAAGAATTTCTAATTGAAAGCTTATCCTGTTGAAAAAATGGTCACCGAGAATAGCTAGATCACCAGAACATGTGCCACTGTTACTCTGAAGAGATACCTCTTTTATCGGGCTTCAGGCTGTGGTTTCATTACGTCACAGTTCACCTGTCCATTCAAATATAACGGCAGTGGTTGTAACAAACCAATGGCCTTCATGGTGGTTCAACAAGCACGCCTCAACGTTGCAATCAAAACTAAATACGAAAAAAAAACCACTAAATAATAATCCACATTGTCCAAATTTAATTTCACATGTAGGGACCATTTTTTAATAGCGTCATGAATGATGACGTGTATATTTTTTATTTGTTGTTATATTAGATAAAGTGTTAACTAAATTTCTTTTGGCTGTATTATTCGTGGAGTAACTAAAACGTATTTTTTTAAGCACATTCTAGATTTTAATAAGGAGAAAATATGATATTTGTAGCTCAATTAGTGTATTAATGTATGAAAAATTGTATTTAAATTTTTTTTAATCAAATTTTTACTATACACTGATTGAGCGAAAAATAATATATTATGTTAAATTGATTTCTGTATTAGATACAATTTCAATTACTTGCTTTACTTATGCATTTTCTTAGTCTTTCAAGAATAAAAATTAGACGAAATGTCGATGATATCAATACTAGAATAACCAAGAAGCAATTAACACGTAAATTGTGATATCAATGTTAGATTAGAACAGAAGCAATGTTCGTTAATGGTGATATCAATGCTAGAGTAAGACAGAATCAATATAATCTTTAGTGGTGATATCAATGCTAGAGTAAGACAGAAGAAATATTATCGTTTTGGTGATATCAATACTAGAGTTGCACGGAAGCAGTATACTTATTAATGGTGATATCAATGCTAGAGTAAGACAGAAGTAATATTATCGTTTTGGTGATATCAATGCATTAGTAGAACAGAAGCAAAATACTCGTGAGTGGTGATATAATTGCTAGAGTAAGACAAAAGTAAAATGCTCGTGAATTGTAATTTCAATTATTGTTTGCTTTATTTGTGTCAAAAGAATGTTTTTACCATAAAAACGGAAAAATATGATCCTTAGCTCGCGTTCTATGTCACGCTAACTTTAGGATACAAATTTTATTTTTCCTGTGAATAAACGGTAACTTTTGATTTAATAATTGGTTGTGTTAATTATCATCCAATTAATGGAGCTCTACGCTAACTAGCTATCAAAGTATAATCCGTTACACATACACCCTACAGCTGAAGAGTCTCAATCCGCGTCGGTATTTTCAAACTTGAACAGATATATACTTTCACAAACGCTGTAATTTTTTAATACATATTGTAAATAATTATGTTAGATGAACGTTAACTTCCTACTTTTTAATTATATTTCTTAACGCCAGCTCCACAACAAATGCGTGGTAACAATTTCAGCCCAAATATTTTAATTTTATTTATTTATTTTGCATTACGGTTTATCACCTGTTCAGGCCATACGCTTAAGTAATAATTAGGCGAGTGGATTAGAAATAGGGAAGGTTGAATTTAGAGGAAGTGAACCCGAATTTTCGTGGAGGGAGAGTGGAAAACCATTTAGGAAAAAACACCCCCATTTCTCCCGACCGAGATTCAAACCTTGATCTCCCCGTCCTCAGCAGTCTCGCTCAACATGCTTAGCACGTTAGCTAACTAGGCTACCAAAGCGGGATTGAGCCCAAATAAGTAATGTTTTTTGCATTTTTTTTTCTAATTATTTTTAGGATGTAAAAAGAATTTGCTTATTTAAAACAAAATAATAAAATACATATTAGTTGCTTATAACTCTGTTAGAGGTTTTGTCCACAAACCATGCTGGTATCCCATTACTACCCCTCTTAATTATTCCCCCCCCCAGAAAATCGTGCAACCACGCAGTGATCTACTTGTTAGATTAAGTAATATAAAATCATACCAACAAACTAATCCAATCAAATAGAAAAGGACTAAAAAAATCTATATAGCATAATCCAAGCTACCTTAAAAATGATCAAAAAGACGGTTGGTCAATGATTAATTTATAATATGTTAATGTCAAATGATGGTTAGATGGATGGATCAATGCATTAATATAAACGTTAGTTCAATATGAAATTAATTAACGGGTGTGGCTTCTATTTATCCTTTAGATGTAGCAAGATTTAATTTGATCAATCTGATATTTGATGAAACCTGATGAACTACATTTTTTTTAACAGTAAAAATAAAGCAAACAAGTCAGAGTAAACAATTAAGGGTGCATAATATGACACTTATTGTGATTTACACACCAAGGGAGTTAAGTGGGTAAGAATATATTAATAACTTCTAGCTATTTCTGTGCTTCCGCTTGCAGAAAATATGTAATTAAAGGACACTTTTCATTCGTCATTAGGTGACCCTTTGTCCAAACAAACTACTGGAGATATTACCTCGATACACTCGACCTATTATTGCGACAAATCTTGTATAAGGTCTAAATTACACAAATATGCACCTAATTTATGTTATATTAACTCTAACATTTTCTTTTAGTTTCGTTTAAACATAAAAATAATACAATTTTAGAAAAAGCCAACAGCTGGTGTGTATAGACGTGGTGCAGATGTAGAGAAATATCTCGCAATTTAAGAAGCTTCTTCGTTAAAAAAAATCCATGCCGAGGTGAAGTTGTAAGTTTTCATATTTTATCTATACTCAATAGTCTATGGGATTAAAATCCTTGGATTTCCAGTTTTATATTTTTTTAAATTTCTAAAGTTGAAATAAGCAAAATTTCAACGATCTTTCACGCATAATTCCGCAGTTCGGATATAAAAATAAATATTTATAAACATGTGTATCATTTCTTAAAGAAAAAGTAGCTTTTTTTTAACAGGGTAAGAACAAAACCTTTTTGAGATAATTGAAAATTGATTTAGTGGTTTTTTGATACCTCAGAACTGACATCTCTACTGAGAAATACCATAGTATGAAGACATTTCCCTTCAACTAGACGGCAGGCTTTAGCTGCTTAATTTATGACCCAGGAATGAGGAAGGTAATGTGAGTAAATTTACCAGAATTAGCGCGGAGAAAGGATACATAAACTTGGGTGATAAATCACACGTGTTGAGCCAAATCCAGTTCACCAGACTGAGATAATCTATTCGATGCTGTTTGTTACATGCACCCACAACGTATGTATATCCACATTCTTGAGTGAGCGAGAAGGCTTGGCTACGTGTCGTAACACCCTGCGTTATCCCCCCTGATTATTTCACCAGTCACGCATCAACTGATTGGCACCTACCTGCCTGCCTACATCGCCGGTGTAGGTGTGTAGGTGCCTGCATCCTCTCGCCTTCTAATTAGGTGAAAGGCGACGGAGAGGGGGGGACAACTTTGTGTCTATGTGTTTCGTGAGAGTTGAAAGTAACCTATCTGGTGAACATTATAAGGTTTTATTACCTTTACATTCTCATTTGTTACGACACAAACAGCTCTTGTTGTTGATCACCTCGGTATCCCTGAATATGACGCGTACCTCGAGGTCTTGGAGGTTTCACAAATGTTGGGCGTTGTAGGAAACTACGATATCGGCTCTGTTTGGGAGGAACATCACCAAAGGTTTGTTAACGCTACAAAACAGTAGAAAACTTTGATAGTATATACACTTCAAAATGACATTTTAAAAAAACATGAGAAGTGAACCCGTATATTCTGGCTTAACGCATGAGCTGGGAGTGAATACTACTAATAATAATATTTAGCACCACGTCTTACTAACCGTTTGGGTTATACACGTTAAGTACTAATTACACTATTGGATTAGGAATTGGGAAGGTTTAATCAGAGGAAGTGTACCCGCATTTGCGTGGAGGGAGAGAGGAAAAACATTTAGTAAAAACCACTCCCAGTTCACCCAACCCCGATTCGAACCTCGAACTCCCCGTCCTCAGCAGTCGAGCTCAACACGACAAGCGCGTTAGCCAACTACGCCACCGAGGCGGGTAGCTGGGAGTGAAACAAAATTTATTTCGCTGATGGTTCCTAATGGACCACCCGCAACGGGAACCGATGAGACGTGTTGGAGATTAGTTCCCAGCACACTTGCATGATACTTGCTTCAGCGGCCGTATGTTCTAAGGTGTCCCTCTCATGTTAGCCTGACCTACTGCTGGCCAAGAGGTCAGGGATCAATTCCCAGAAAGATTTACCGAGACTGTTTTATTTTTCCTAAATGGTTTCCCACGAAAATTCAGGTTTAAAATGTTTCTTTCCTAATCCCTACTCCATTATAGTAATTATCATATATTCGTATAACCTGAACAGGTAGCAAGACGTGATGATTTTAAAACAAACTTTTACTATACTCTTCCTTCTTGCCAGATGACTAAGACAGTAAATTACTGATCTGTAACTACCTGGTTCATTTCCACGTGGAGTCTTATTGAATCCGTCCAAGGTTTTCTTATCGCCCAGACCACGCTGGGGTTGTGTTAGGTGTAGTGCCTTAGATTTATTCAATCTGTTAGTCTTGTGCAGACAAATATAAGTGTTTAGAAACCACCTGTTAAATACCCAACTGAAAAAGGTAATATACTTGTTGGTATTGGTCTCAAACCCAATTGAAAATGTGTTAGTAAAATTCTTACTAGCAGCCGAACAGTTTAAGACATTATACTCTTATTGATGATTTAGTTTTGTTAGGTAGTTAATATTAGGAATAATATTGCAATGCAGACATTTTACTAGAGGATAGTCAGGAAATAGGTTTAGAAGTGAATGTCGACAATTATAGTAAGTATATTATCACACAAAAAACATAGATTAAGAACAATATAATTTAAATATTACTGTTAGCAGCATTTTATTTGGTATGGTTAATGAGTTTAAATATTAAGGAACAATTTTAACACGCAAGATATTACGGTGGGCAGAATATTCAACGTGAATCGAATAATCTCGAACTGTGCTCAGGGTATTGACGGGTAAACCCAATGGGAAGATACCATTGGGAATACCTAGACGCAGATGGGAGGATAACATTATAATGGACCTGAAAGAGCTATGTTATAGTGAGATGGACTGGATAGAACTAGATCAAGATAAAGATAGGGTGTAATGAGATGGACTGGATAAAACTAGTTGAATACAGTGTTAGATGGCGTACTTTTGTTAGAGTGGCAATGAGTTATTGAGTTCCTAACTTCACATATATATATATATATTGAGTTCCTAACTTCATATATATATATATATATATATATATATATATATTGAGTTCCTAACTCTCTCTCTATTTATATATATATATATACACACACAGTAGCCCCATGGCCTCTTTGGTGCTGACTGACAGCTAGCAGCTGACTTCTGACAGTCAACATTTAGGTATATGCCTAAATTTTGACTGTCAAAAGTGACAGCTGCTAAACACATGTTTTTGCAGATCATATGGTTTGGCGTAGGGATACATAATTTAGTCTAATAACTTTTCAAAGCTGTCAGTCAGCACCAAAGAAGTCATAGGGCTATTGTAGTAGGTAAATAAAACTCTTATTGCATTTGGTCGAATACACGTTGAGGTCAGTTTTCTATCCCTAGTTTGGCGCACTATGTTGTTCATTTGTTTTACCTCTCTTGTTTTCAAGCTAATGTTAATGATTCTCCCTTGAGATATTATACTTGTTTATACTTACTAGATTAAGAAGGTATCAACCTTTGTTTTAAACGTATCACTACAAATAAAACTGTGTTCGCGAAAGAGTCGCGCATTGACAAATGAGGACGAGTATCCGTATGATGCAAAATGTTTCTTCAGCTCCTTCCCAGGCGGTGCAATAGACAAGTCGCAGTAGTTGACGAGTCTTTGAAAGCAGGATGCTAAGGTGGATGTTGTGTGTATGCACCGAACGACGTTTCATATCCGGATCCGGTCTCTGTATTTAAAAAATAATAATCGTATGACACATAATTATGACTGGAAAGGATAGGACATCCAGGTTCGGCCACCTTATGTGTAGAGTATCAGCCACTCTGATGGTACAGAATGCTGACTAGGGTACGCCACAGGAGGTTGTCTACACGTCATACCCACAATGAGAGGATGTGATGATAGTGATTATGAAGGTGTGGAGACAGTGTGGGTCTTAATCCAACATGAACCATACTAACCAAACCCTGGCTACCATTGGGGTGATTCCCCTTTCAGGAAAAATACCTTAAGGCACTAGCAAGAAGTTTAGCCCGGGACACCTAGGCTCATATCCAGGTGCACTGACCACAACACCATAAGGGTCAACAACCCTCATTATACTTAATCTATGGCATTAAGAATTCTAAATTTCATTGTCGCACTTACAAAAGTACACCCCCTATCCCTATCTTGATCTCGTTCTATTCAGTCCCCCTCATTACATCCTATCCATATCTTGAGCTAGATTTTATCTATTTAACCTCATTACACCTGATCTCTTTCAGGTCAAATCCTAATTCATCCCCACATCTATGTCTAGATCTTCCCACTAGTATTTTCCCATTAGGTTTAACAGTAAATACCGTGATCACGATTCTAGATTCTCCCAGTCACGCTGCATGTCCCGCCCATCGTAGTAGTCCACGGGACTTGTGTATTCATAATTTTTTTTGATTTATTTTCAGTTTAACAATAGATGAGTTCAGGTGCTGCCAATTTGAATATTTCTAATACTCTCGTTCCCGATTGCATCTGACGAAGAACACAATGGTTTGGCTGAAGCCAGGTGATGTGTTAATAAGTGGCCTCAATCCCGAAACCTCACCGCACAAAACTTGTATTCAACATGACAACAGAAATAATAAAAAAAAAGGTTTGAAAGAGGAACATAACAATCATCTAATGATTATCGGCAAGTCATATAGAAAATACTGCGACTCTCATATTAGCAGAAATAACCATTACTAAAGGAATTTATTATTCTCAAAACATCTCGTGATTATATTCAGCAATAATGAACTACTTGAATGAATGATGTCTAATTTATTTTTTTGCGTCTACCGACATTAAGAACGTATATAACCTACTTGGATGACTCACTTAATATATAGGTTTTTTCTTCTTTTATTCGCATTAAGAAATAATAGTCTATTTGTATGACATACTGCTTAAAAGTATTTAACAACTATCGACTTTCAGAAATAGTATCCTAATTGTATGACCGACTGAATTTATTGGGCTTATTATTTATGTCTATTAACATGAATAAATAATAGCCTATTTAGATGACCTACTGTTTGAGAGTTTTAACATCTATTGATGTTCATAAATAACAGCTTACTTGGATGACCACCTTTAAAAAAAATCTTTCTACATATTGACACATGTTAGGCAGACTTCAATCTGCCTACCTTTTAAATATATCAATATATGTCTACCATTTAGGAGCATGTCCATTATAACCATGATTAGTGTGTAGATTGGTAAACTCAATGGGAAGAGACCATTGTGGATACCTAGAGGTAGGTGAGTGGAAATTATTAAAATAAACCTGATAGAGATAGAGTGTAATGAGGGGGTCTGGATGAAGTTAGCTCAAGACATGGATAGGCTGTAATGAGGTGGACTGGATAGAAAAAGCTCAAGATAGGGATAAGGTGTGATAAGGTGGACTGGATATAGCTTGTTAAAGTTAGGAATAGTTGGCGTTTATTTGTAGATAACGGCAAGGATAATCTTCCAATTTATAGACTTTCAGAAAGACTAATTATTTAACATGATTCATACGAATCTTCACATTTATTTAAATAATAGTTGCCAATTTTCACTATAAATATTTGAACAAACCTGTTCAATATTAGCAGATGCACTTTAAGCTTTGGAAAGCAATAGGCCTGTTAAAAAAAGCTCTATTATGTTTATAGTTTAAAGATTCTTAAATGTCCGTGTAGATCCCCGAATAACTCCTAACTTTGGTAGGTAATAAAGTTCAAACAAGGCGTTACATTGCGGATGATTTTCCTATAAGCGACTTTAGAAAACGGTGGAATTGAGATAAGTTGAAGTGTTCAAACATAATTAAAAAGATAAAACCAAATTGAAAAAATTATTTTAAAACAAGAAGAAAACTGTTTAATTGATCTTAATCACTCTGTTATAAAACTAAAAATACCAAAAAAAACCCTGCACTTCCTTGCTATTTCTGGTTGTAACGTAATTTGTGTCTAAGCTTACCGGTTAATCGGCTGTGATATGGACTCTTTAACACCTCAGTCTTGAGACTTTTTACTATAAAAATAATCAAAAAATTAAGGACTCAAACATGTAGTGACATTGTAAAGCATGTGATCACCAATCTTGTTAATGATAGGGGGGAAGAGGGGGACAAAGAAGGAAGCTCTAAACGAGCAGTATATATTAAAAAGTGGGTCTCTTAACTAGATTAATGATCGGGCTCAAATATTTGAGCAAGCAATTTATGGGAGAGGTCATTATAACGACTACCGAATAATTTACTGGGCGTGTGTGAGTATGTGAGGCTGTTGCAATCGCAGTCAAGAGCGTGTCGAGGACTGCCACCACGTGGTCCAACAAGTGAACAGCGACACTGGCTTGAGATACATATTATTATTATTATTATTGGCACCGCGTCTTACTACCCGTTCGGGTTATACGCACTCACGCTAATGTGTATAGGTAGGGCGATTTTGAGATGAAATGGAGGAACTACAGTTTAACGTGGGATCCGAACCACGGTGGGGAGGTTTAGTTTAGTTTATTTAGACATAGTTAAAATAAAAATATTTAGTACTACAATCAGTCAAATACAATTTAGGTAAACGACAAAACAGTCCTTAAAATAATAACCTTAACAAATATATTCAACTAAGTGAAAAGGGACAACCTGGACATTATCCTGGGGGGAGGCCCGGCATTCACACACATTCACAAATTGTGGTCAATAAACTTTTTGTCAGGAGTGAAGGAAGGGTTTGGCAGTCAGATAAATCCGTGCCGGGACCGAGGATTGAACCCTGGACTCCTAGCACATTTGAGATACATAAGCTTATTACGTCCGTGTGGAGAGTGTGACAACTGGAACAAGAGTGTCACTTTATTATTACCAACCTAAAACAAATAAAATTAGCTAATTTTTGAATAAACCGACAAATACCAGTGTATTTCCCCCCCCCTCCCCCACCGAGTCTTTTTTTATTAGTCCCGCGTCTTACTACCTGTTAAGGTTATACGCCTATGTACTAATTATACTAATGAATTAGGGATTAGGAAGGCTTAATTAAAACAAAATGAATACGCATTCGCGTGGAGGGATAGTGGGAAAACACCTTCAGTGCACCAACTAACACTAGAGTAGCGGCTTTGACCATGCAGACACAACAAACAGAACAGACACAACACCCAGTGTCCAGGCCATTAATTCACCGTTGTGAACGGGGTAACCCACATTTAAACTATTACATATTTTTCGACCATGCCGGGAAAAAAATCTCTGGACCTTTAGCTTAGTGGGTAGACACGCTACCGACAGAGCTAAGGTGTCTGACAGTATGCATTTTAATTACACTGCTACCCGCTTTAGTGGCTGAATGGTCCCTAAGGCATCAATCACTGTCCTGTTGATCGGGGTTCAAATCCTGGTCGGGTCTACTGAGGGTGGTTTTTATTAAATGGTTTCCCACGCTCTTTCCACGCCAATGCAGGTAGATTACCTTTAAAACTCTTCCTTATTCCTACCCTCTTAGAGTAATGATCATATATGCTTATAGCCTGGATATATAGTAAGGCGCGGTGCTATATATACACATGCTTACATTTTTCCTAAATGATCTATCTCTCCTTTCAAGCAAATTTAGGTATAATCCCTTTAAATTCTACC
Organism: Timema californicum; assembly: GCA_902141385.1. Lineage (NCBI taxonomy): Eukaryota > Metazoa > Arthropoda > Insecta > Phasmatodea > Timematidae > Timema > Timema californicum. The sequence goes on from CABFOW010000416.1 coordinate 234,802, forward strand.
TTTTTCATACATACCTCAATAGTAAGCATGTGTATATATATATATATATACACATACTTACTATTGCCTATACTGTATATTACTCAATAGTAACCATGTATATGTATATACATGTACATATATATACATGCACATATATACATGTACATATATGTATGTACCTTAACCTTAACTCAACCCACCAGGCCAAATGAGCCAGCTCTAGCCCACGTGCCCACCGATGACGGTGAAAATTTAGTTGGTTTAAAAATTCACCTTTACATGCATTAATAAAATATGTACATGTATATATATATATATATATGCTTACTATTGAGGTATGTATGAAAAAGGTAGAATTTAAAGGGATTATACTCAAATTTGCCTGAAAGGAAAGAGAAAGCATTTAGGAAAAAAAGGCCTGTTGTTCACCCGGCCATGATTCGAACCTTATCTCACCCCACCAGGCTCCCTAGCCCATGTGCCCACCGATGACGGTGAAAATTTAGTGGGTTTAAAAGTTCACCTTGACATGAATTAATAAAATAAATAACCTATAGTTCTGCTTATACATGCTCCAAATAGGTTATTTCTATTTCTATTAGATAGTAGTTTAAAACCAAGTTAAAAACCAAGAGATTATTCAAATATTCTTTGAACGAAAACTGTTTAAACAAGCTAAATCTATATTAATTCCTGGTTCAGCGAACGTAAATGAAAACCATACAGATCCAAGCATTTGACCAGTCCATTAGTGGGATGAGTTTGGCTGTTGTTTGACCTTCCTTTTACGGTGGGACTACTGTGTCCGTCCGTCTATTATACTTTCATGTACACTGGTTGGTTACTATGGTAACAGTTCTGGTTAACCGATCAAGCACGAAGATCACTTTTATTTGAAAGGGGATAAAAAATAGAACACAATTTATAAATATTTTATTGGGTGTTCGCCAACGGTGACAAAGTCCATTGATGTAACTATAACTACTTATTAGAGTGAGTATATAATCTTGTCAACATAATTTTTATCTGCTTAGAAAATTAATGCTACAACTAATAAAAAAACTTCTACTCTTGTGCCCATTACATAATTTACTAAGCTTATTTCTTTTACAACTACTCTTGTAATAGTATTAAAAAAATATAAAGCAGTGGTCCACATAAATACTCGATGCTTAACAGATTGAACTACTTAATAATTAAATATTTTATAAACTATATTATATATTTCTTTGAGAGCATGACATAACAATAACATACATAAAAAAACATATTAATTTTTTCTTAACTCCACTTAATACTACTACTTATAAATTTCTATCTTTAATTTAATTTTGTAATTAAATAACCATATATTATAATAATAAGTTATTACAAACAAATTTGAAAAACACTATTGTTAGGATTTAGTCATATTTTATCGTGAACTCATTTGATTATTATTTTATTATTAAAACCTTTTTTTCTAACTATAAAATACTCTCCATTATAATATTGAAGAGATTGATATTATTACTACCCGCTTCAGTGACTGAATGATCTAAGGTGTAACTCTCGTGTTAGAACGGCCGGCTGAAGATGGGGAGATTGAGGATCGAATCCTGTCGGGTCTACTGAGGGTGGTTTCCCACTCTTCTTCCAAGAAAATAGTGTTATATTACCTCTAAATTGCTTCCTTCCTCATCCCTACCTCATTATAGTAATTCTCATATATTCGTATAACCTGAACAGGTAGTAAGATGTAGTGATAATTTTTTAAAATTTTAATTGGTAGTTTATCATTTGAATATATTGCGATATTTTTAAATTTATCCTCTTAGAATGTTTTATTGCAAAATGTTCTAGGATACGTGCCTAAGATTGTAAATTATAAAGTAAAACTTAACAAGAGAAGAGATTGCTAATCCACCAATGTAGCTCTTTCCCTACTACCGTCCCTGCCCCCCCCCCCCCCCCNCAATGTATGAAAACTTATAGAGAGTGAACCAATGACATCGACAGTCCCGAAATATTAGCGATTAGTTAGCTAAAAGGTTTTGGGTTTGATTCAAGTCATGGTCGAAAAAATAATAGTTTTGTTAAAAGTGTATATTTCACATTCACATATTTCGGTGAACTGGGTGTTAAAATTAAGTCAGTTTGTAAGTAGTATGCTGGTTTTTTGACTAAGAGTCAAGTGACATCTAATCTGGTTTGCTGGGGGGGATGAAAAATACGGGGTTAAAATCCCGCAAGGTTGTGCTGAGGTTGAATTTTCTTCAACAACTTTTCTTTCTCCCTACGAAAATGTGGGTACATTTTATTTAAATTCTAGCTCACTCATCAATACCTTGTTTTTGTTAGCACCACGTCTTACCACCCGTTCGGGTTATACAATATGTACTAATTACACTATTTTTTTACGGATCAGGAGGGAAGTGTACCCACATTTGCGTGAGGAGAGAGTATAAAAACATTTAGGGAAAACCACCCTGAGTACACCCGACCTAGATTCGAACCTCAATGCCACCGTCATCGGCAGTCTAGTCTACTGCGAGGGTAGCGCGTTAGACCACTTGGCCAATGGAGCGGTTCATCTCCTGTGATTGTATTTAAATACTCACATGGGTAGTAAGACGCGACGAAATAAAGAAATTTAAGGACGCTGTAATAGCCTAAAGAGAGCCAGCTACTGGAATGCCGAGGTGTATTGCAGACGCCCATACATCCAGGGTATTCCCCAACAGTATTTTATGCCTGATATGTGAGGTTCTATAATTTAAAAAATACACCAAAAAAAGTTAAAATTAGCTCATTTTCAACGATATTGTATGAGAATATCATAATTAAAAGATCAAAATAAACGGATAAAAGCATAATATAATAAATACATTCCTTTTTTTTTGTCTAGCAGGGTCAAACTATAGAATTGTAACAAGTAGAAGGTGGTTTTAAAGGACTATAAGAATCAGAATTGCTATTCCTATAATAAATAACACAGTATGAGGACGGCTCTCTTCGAATATATGACATAAACTTTTATTTAAACAAATAATAACTTAAAAACATAATTAAAAAACATTCTATTTTATGAAAGTATATTAAGGTGGGAGAGTAAGGTGCTGGAGGAAAGGTAAATGTATTTGCATTTATTATAACAGAACAATTTTTTTGGTCGAAAGAGATCAAATATTTTTACAGTGAACCATTGACTTTTGTTGTATAGGCTAGTTGTCAAGGATTTACTGGGATTTAATGACAAATTTTTCTCTTCATTTAAAAAGGTTCTCATCTAATGCTGTTATATTCATGACAGCTATTCAACAACTGCTATTTTTACCACGCGAAGGAGATTAAACTCTGTGTTTCTACTGGAGCAATATTTCATTTATTTTGGCCAAAAAAATGTTTTGATATAAAATCACTTCCTCTTTCTCATGTATCTTACACGTTCAACTTAAACTATTCGTTAGGCAAAATAAATATTAATGAGTGGATTATATTTACCCACCATTATATCCCCTTAAAACAAGCCGTGTTTACCTAGCCCTACTACTTGTTTCCATAATTATTTTTTTATGATTTCATCTTGCCATATTTCCTCTGTGGTACCTGAGAAATAAAACACGGGTTACGTGGTAAATACCGTTATATTAACGATTGTGAAAACAAGGAGAGAAAGAGATCTAGAAAATTAATGTGTTTTATCTCGTGAAAAGTTTCCTCTAGCATGTAATTTAAAATCTTTAACGTTTATGTATTATAAATACTAAAGTTAATCGCTCTTTCTCTGTTGTTGGGAAAGTGGATTTTTAATTTTACAAAATTTGCTAATGTCGCTAAAGTGTTGATGCGTAGGGACTCTGTTAAATATTAATTATAAATGTTATGATTGTGTCTTAGCACGTTATTGTTCCAAGCCCATCAATTTAAATAAAAGTAAATAATGGCATTTTCTAAAGTCGTTAATATTTTTTACTGTGGAAGTTACAGCAGCCTATTTTCTTACGAATGTACATTTGAAGAACCTTTTAGAAAATATTTTGGTTTTAAGTCAAAAGTGAGAACATTTTACTATATTATTAGTATTTTATTAAAATAATTGATAGCAGCTATCTAAGGTAACAGTTTTAGATTACATGACTTGATGTATGGATATGTGATAGTTGATCCAGTATCTTTGTCTAGCTATAGGATATGTCAATTCATAGTAAACTGGGGGTTTAAGTATTTACTTTTCTTCGACGCTAAACACCTGCATAGTGCTGCTCCCACGGTTGGCGGCGGGAGAAAGAAGAAATACTTAGTATCGCTCCGAGTAGAAACGCGCGCGATCCAAGATCCAGAAAACTATACAATGGTGTTATTTCAGATAAAACCGAGGACAATACTACAAAAAAAACCCTCTGTTAACCTAAACTTGTTTATAGAAATAAAACAAGTTTAAACCTGCTTAAATAGCCCATGGTCTAAGACGTCACTCTCATGTTAGACTATAGTGCTGATTACAGAGAGATCTGGCTTCTAATCCCAGTCAGGTATACTGAAGGTGGTTTTACTAAAGGTTTTATTTTAATCTCTCTACACCCCAATATGTATACACTTTCTCTAAATTCAATCTTCCTCATCCTTAACTCATTAGAATAATTAGTACATATGCATATAATATGAAAACGTAGTAAAACCTGGTGTTAAGAAATGTTAAAAAAATATATGGAGTATTTATCATGATACTTTTTGACTCGACTAATTTTTATCATCACGTAACTTACATAATGCAGTAATTCTATAACATGCAAACCACCTAGTCTCTCTTCCGTTAATTTATCACTGGAATATGAAAGGATTCATATTCCAAAAGTGATACATTTTTGAACCATGCTGAGATTAGAAGTCGGTACTCATAGTTAGTTAGGAAGACGTGCCATTGACTGAGGTAGGTTGTTGGACAGTAACGCGTTGCATCATCTAGTTTGTGTAGTTACATTTCAACAAAAAGTAGGCACAAGTTAAATTATTATTATTAGCACCGCGTCTTACTACCCGTTCGGGTTATACACACTTACGCTAATGTGTAATGGTAGGGGGATTGTGAGATGAAATGGTGGACCTACAGTTTGACGTGGAATCCGAACCACGGCGGAGGCCTGGAATTCCCCACATTCACAATATGTCTTGTAAGAGGTGAAGAAAGGGCATGAGTTAAAGATACATTTCTATAGGAATACGTCCTCTGATTTCAGAAACCCCAAAAGCCCTTATGTAATTTGGTTATGACTGTTACAAAGGCAGAAAAAGTATTAAAATTAATTTGGTTTGAATCGCATAAATTATTATGTATAATACTTTAAATTGTGCAGTACAACTTTCATAGAGAGATATATGTAGAATACTTACCATTTAATTATAATTTCACGTATTCGTAGTCTGCAAGTATCACTTTTCATAATTATTATAAATACCTAAAAATAAAACTAATAATTCAGCAAAACATAATGTTGACCTGAAAAAAGTTTGTATTTTCTAAAAGGCTCTTTATATGAAAATTATAATTTTTTATCTTCCCATAAACTTTATCATTTATTTATACTTTATCATATATATATATATATATATATAAAAAGCACCTGGAGATAATATTTCGACCGCCTCTATGGTCAAGTGGCCAGAGCTCCTGTCTACAGATACAGAAGTCCTGGGTTCTATATCCGGCGGTTCCAGATTTTTCTGTGAAGCAGCGTCTCTGTAACGGGGTCAACTCAGCCTCGTGAGGACAAATGAAAAGCCACTAGAAGGAATTAGCAGCTTTGATATAGAAAACCGAAATTAATGGCCGAAAGATTCATTGGGCTGACCACACGACACCATCTATCGGCACAAGTTGGTGGGCTATCTTCGCCAACAGACTCGATGGGTATGGCCCAATTGTGGGCGGATGCCACCGCGTTTGTAGGTATTATTTCACTAATAATCGACACACCTCAATTTTATACTCCTACCAAGATGTATTTATTAACTATTATTTTTTTAAATATAATTTGTTGTTAAGGGGAGGAAAAGCGAGATATTTGGAGATATAATGAGAGTCAAAGAGGCCAGGCACGCAACGGTGATTCTAGAGGTTTGGTTCTACCCTCTACACCAAGACATGGATTTGTTGATTTAAGAATCGCAAGACAAACGTTTTCTAGCGTGATACTAAAGGTATAAGGGACTGACCGATTCGTCCCTAACTCCGACCCAACGCCCTATCTAATCATATATCTGACGGCTTGAATACATTTTATGTTCTAGGTCTATAGCCACAAGAAGTGTTCAGTAATAAAAACTTGAAGATGTATTTTGTAGCCAGTGAAAGAACGGTGCCTATTTTTGATAATTATACATTGATAACTACTACTAATAGAATTATTTTTGTTGTAAGAAGCTCCAAATAAATATGAAAAAACTGGGAATTATTTAAATATATTTACATTAAGTATATATTTAAATGTATATACTATATTTAAACAATTTATGAATATAATATATAAATAATGTATAAAAATAAATTTAAAATATTTATGGATTATACTCCACAAATTATTTAATAATACAATATTATTAGTATTCCACCAAGACTTTTAATAAAATATCCATTTTAAGAAAAAGTGTTATTACTAGCGCAGAATTGCTTTGTTTTAAATATTTTAAGTAAGGGCTCAAACTTCATACTACATACCTTTACATCGAGTTGTGAAAACCAACAGCCTCTATATAATAAGTCTTTCGTGTTACTTTCCGTCACGTTCATTCTCTTGGGACTCATATCGTACTTTGTATATGGTATATAGCCCTATAGCTCCCCCCTCCCTTTCCCTACACCATAAAATTTAAAGTTGTAAATAGCAGGCGGGAGACCTATGTTGCCTAAGAAAAAAAAATGTATATACATTTTTTTTAAAGGAATATAATTTGTGTCTAAAAAAATGTAAGGAAAATATGTTGTTTAACATGTACAGCACATGAGCTTAAATTAGTGGCAAGCTAAACTTTTATAACTAAGGCTTGAATTTTTTTTTGCAACAAAAGCAGCCATTGAATCATATACGCGAAATATAAAATCAACAAATAACTCACCTACGAGGAAAAAACAGGGTACTTATCGAAATAGTATATACATTTAAAAAAACAAAGTTTGAATAAAAAGGGAAGAGATAAGGCATTTAAAAAGTTTCACTTGATGAAATCAACTAATCAATCAAGTCACGAATTCACATCATCTCTTAAAAATATGTTTTAGGTCACCAACCGGATTCAGGTCCAAATTATTCTGACAATCGCAGTAATAATATATCACCAAAATATGTATCATCCAACGAGGAGAATGTTTTAACTAAACATCACATGCCCATCACATCTGTGATACAGTCGGCTAGAAATAGTAAATTTACACAAACACTATTGCACGTGGATCACTTTTGATTAAACATTAATGGAGATAAAGAGTTAATACAGATTCCTTTTAATAAATATTGTTGAAATATTAAACAATAATGGGATAAAAACTGCATTAAAAAGGCCGTTTTTGACCAATTTAGAATGTATTCACAGATAAGCACTGTGCACATATCTTCATTATGTCATAATAAGGACATTCTGTAGCTATTAACAAGAAGCTTTGTCGTTGACTTGGCGGTCTAGGGGTAAGGTGTCAGACTTCTATGCTGGCCCGGGTTCAATCCTCGGTCCCGGCAAAGATTTATCTGATTACCAAACCCTTCCTTCACCTCTGACAAGACATCTTGTGAAGGCCTCCACCGTGGTTCGGATTCCACGTTAAACTGTAGGTCCTTCATTTCATCTCAAAATCACCCTACCATTTCACATTAGCATAAGTGCGTATAACCCGAACGGGTAGTAAGACGCGGTGCTAATAATAATAATAACAACAAGAAGCTTTGTCGCTTTTTCCCCCAACGTCACCGAGGAAATTGTCGGGTAATCATTCAAATACGAATACACTGCACACATTTCTGGCATATCGTGGGTCTTTTCTTTTCCCTTTAACTCCCATTCTGCGTGCGCCGGGAGCTGAGCCGGGTCTCCAATGATGAACGCTCATGTCCCTAGCTAAGACATAATAGTATTTATTATTATTAATTCCTTTAACCCCCGATGTGGAGCATAAGGCCGCAACAAAGTTACTCCGACTATTCACTGTTGCAGTTTCAGGATTGGGATAATTTCATGTGAAATGGATTATCACCTCCTCCACCCTTAGGATTTCTACAAGGGAGTGAAAAAGAGCCTAAATGTTTTGGCCAGATAGGTACTTTCACATATTTTCCAGAGTTTTTTTACATGACACAATCAACATAGGATCGACGGCTTTATTTCCTCTCCAAAAGGAAATTGTGCTATGGATTTTTATCGCTCAGTAAAAATACGTTGACTTCTGCTGGGTTTGAACCAACGAACACTGGCTTTCGAAGAGAGCACTTTGCTCCAAGACAACTGAGCTGGAAGAATAGTAATTTAATTAAATACAAACAAATTAATTTCCTCTTTTAAGAGATGTTTAGGTTTAAGGTGAGGTGAGAAAAAAAACCGCATGTTATGATCCATATTTTTTTAAAGTTTTATAATATATATTATTTTGACCAAATAAAATAAAATATTGCTTCTTTGGATAGGTCTAGTGTTAATTTGAAAAGTTAGTGTTTTTTTTATATCAGAACCACGTCTTACTACATGTTCGTGTTATATACTTATATACTAATTACGTTTACGGGTTTAAGGGTTTAGGAAGGTTATACCTAGAGGAAGTGTACCTGTATTTGTGTGGCGGGAGAGTATAAAATCATTTTGGAAAACTACCCTCAGAGATTAGAACCTCGATCTGCCAGTCATTGGCAGTCTAGTCTACTCCGAGAGTAGCGCGTTATACCATGTGGCCACCGAAGTGGGTGAATATTAGAGAGCTATGTATATTACTGTGTGTAGAAAATAGTAAACTATTTGTATCTGCTGGAATAACGTTTGATTAATTTTTATCTAATAAGGTATTTTGGTATAAAAATTGCGAAGACATTGCAAATAAAAAATAATATTTTTTATATACATTATAATAATGATGAAGTGAATTTTTATTGAAAATAGGAGGAAATATAAAAAGGGCATGTATCTATTTATTAACTTTAAGTCCAGCGATATTATTAAAAAAGTAAATATAATATATGATCAAATAATGGTGTGCTAGCTCAGATTTAAAATGAATACGATGTTTTGGCTCCAAAACAAACATTTATACTAAAAAAATTATGCTAAGTCACTATCGCGTCTATGGTAATAATTTTGATGAACATTTGAAAGATTATTTTAAGAAATAACTGTTAAAATATTATAATATTTAGCACCGCGTCTTACTACCCGTTCGGGTTATACGCTTTAAGTACTAATTGCTCTAATAGATTAGGAATTGGGAAGGTTGAATTAGAGGAAGTGAACCCGCATTTGCGTGGAGGGAGAGTGGAAAACAATTTATGAAAAACCATCCTCAATTCACCCGACCGAGATTCGAACCTCGATCTCCCCGTCCTCAGCAGTCGAGCTCAACACGACTAGCGCGTTAGCCAACTATCTCACCGAGGCGGGTAAATAACTGTTAAAATCTCAGTTTTTGTTGCACTGAAAATAATGTGTTTCATATTCTCTTTAGCTCCAAGACTCCAGAACCGCTTCTTTCTTCCAATCATCCCCCTCTCGGAATTTCCCGTAGAGGCCCCAAAAATCTCGCGGATTTAATTTCTAAATTTGAAATATACATCTATAAATATGTGGACGAAATATTTGGACAAAACCCAGTAAACAAGTATATTTCTTGTTTTGATAAATGTATTGTTTCTATCTGGCGTTTCCTTCGACGCGATGCAATGTCCTTTGAAAACAATAAGTTTAAAAATTAATTAATTAAATATAATATGGCATCTGGCCGCATGGCGTGCTAGTCACGTCAAAATAAGTAAACATTTTAGAGTACACTAAAACTAAATAAAATATAAATTGACAGAATTAAAATTCTTACAGTATTGGTCCTTCCACCATAGATTAACGATACCAATAATTATAATGCCATACATATTCTTACTGGTGCAAGCACGAACCAAATGCACTAGTCTCGTCTAGTCTGCTTTACTAGTGACGTGGAAGTCGGAGATAGAATATTGGTCGGTTCTACTGAGATTTTCTTTCTAAACGGCATTCCATTATATCATCATGAAATTATGTGTACAATAACTTTAAATTATACCTTTTCATTCGATTTGTGCAAATAAGTTGCGATTTATCTGGAAGGTTGAATAAGACGCGCTAAACACAACAAAATTGTGGAAATGTGTTGTGGGAGAAATAAATTCCACTGTTACTACACCTCTATCTTCAGTAACCTAGATACAGCAGAAGCAGTGTAAGAGAAGCAGGCTGGTGATTGGTCACAAGACCAGCAGCTGATCGAAGGTAGAAAGTCTCACATTTCTTGGTAACGCCCTTCACGGTTACTACATTGTTTACCATAGTTACGTGATTTTGGATCACAGCCATACAATCGCTGTATACACCCAAATCTAATCAATCATAGATCTCATGTGTAAGATTGTAAAAAAATAATATTTTTAACAATCTCATGTGTAAGATTGTAAAAAAATAATATTTTACCAACATATTATAATAGTTTCCTACATCTCAAGTGTCATACTAGTTTAGGTTGCAGTTTGCATTTTTTGAATAGTGTGACAGGATCAATTAGTACCGTTTATGTTTATCGAGTTAAGGTGGGATGGAGGGGAACGCGAGAAAAGGCCAGCGTTTTTGTGGTTTTTATATAAAAACGATATTTTGGTTAAAATGAATAAAATATCGCTACAGTGGCAATTATTTTTAGTTTTATTTTATTCCTACGAGAGCCTTAACAGTTGTAGGATATCTGTCAAGGATGTCCTGGAATTTTGTCAAAACTTTTTCTCTTTATTTAAAAAGTTTTGACAAAATTCCAGGACACCCTTTACAGATATTCAAGATTTGTTGATATTATCACGTGCAGAAAACTAGACTCTACGTTGCTACTGAAGAAATATTTGATTTATTTTGGCCAAAAAATATATATTCTATAAAAATTGTAAAAATACTTGAACTCCCTTCTGCCGCACCTTAATGAATGTCAATACAGAAAATATAAAACTAAAAACAAACAGAATATAATGAAATAGTGGTTTATTTCATAATGTAAAAACTCATTAAACAACAAACAGTAGCTTTAAATATAAAACTGATATTCATTAATACTAATTATAAGTTGCATTACGAAAGAGAATATTGCTACCCAAGAAGAAAATAAAAGGATTTGTGTTTAATTTAGACGTCGCTGCTTCCATAAACAAAATAATAACCGTCTAGCTCATTTGGATATTTTAGGTCATGAGAATAAAACACCCTTCGGCATGAGGGTCTCTGCCACACCCTTATAGCACCGCCTAGTCAACATAATTAATTCCGTCATGACAAGATACGTGCCATGGCATTGACATTACTTTCTTTAATTACTACCAGCGACATTATTTTAGAGACTTTCTTCGCTTCACGAATAATTAATTATTTTCAAGGATCCCTCTTTCGTCCTTTTCTCTCCAAGATTTTGCATCCTATCTAAAAAATAATATGATGCAATTCGTGAAGAAGTTATAGTGGAGCCATAGTTTGTTTTTTAGGTCATGTTCTAATTTGATTTGGTTACATGGTCTAGTGCTAGCACTTACTTTTATAAACTTGAAGCAATCTCGTGTTAACAAACAGAACAAGAAGGGATTGTAAGGAAATTTATCAACAGTGATTTGGAAAAATGGTGAACTTTTTTTGTTTGTATTTTGGATTATAATTTGATTGAAGGCAAAGTGAGATAGGTTCCTTACTTTTTTAATGTTTTTATGACAAACAACTTTTAGGCACAATAGACCAATCAAATACCAATATTGATCCAGCAGATACATTAAGTTTAATTTTATATCTATATATATCTCAACTGTTTTTAAAAATCTGTCGTTGGCATTGTGTAATTTGACTCCAACCTTTTGTCTTAGTTAAAAAAGTCTGATAAAATGACACAATAACTATGACATATTGAAACAAATCAATATAATATCTCTATACAATTAAATTAAACTTATTTACAAAAACATTTTTTTTATCAACGCGTCCTACTACCGGTTCTTGCTATATTAATATATGGTAACTACTCTAATGAGGTAGAGGACGAGGGAGGAAGTATTTTAGAGGAAATATACCCGAATTTTCATGTAAGGAGAGTGGTAAAACACTCTAAGTGGACCCAACCGGAATTCGAAACTAGATCTCCCCATTATCTGCAGTACAGTCCAGCACAAGAATGACGCCTCTGACCATTTGGCCATTGAAGCGGTTTGAACGAATATTCGATGAGGAGTTTTAAAAGTCCATCCCACCACAAAAATATAATTTAGCTTAAAACCTAGGTAACAATACAGATCAAACCAAAGGTCACATCATGGAGTAATTTTCTGTATTCTACTTTTTATAAAAGCAAATTTAAACCAGTGAAACCGTTTTAGCAAAGTTAATAAAATACAATATGTATATATTATTATTATTATGATTATTAATTCCTTTAGATCTCAATGTGGATTGAAGGCTGCAACAAAGCTTCATTACTTCGGCTATTTCTTGTTGCAATATCGCTGATAGGTTAATTTAAAGTTGAGCGCTATATCAACCCTCCAACCCCATTGATTTCTACTAGCGACTCAGAAAGAGCCTACAAATTTTGCTGGAAAGGTATTGTCACATAACCATCCAGGGATTTATTTACACGCCAAAATTGACATGGAACCTACGACTTTACTTCCCCGCCAAGGGAAGTTTTGCTACGTATTTTTTTATCGTTCAGTAAAAATTCATTGACCTCATCCGGGTTTGAACTGATGAACATTGAATCCCAAGGTGAGAACTTTACCTCAAGACCACCCTAAATCAACCGAATGCAATAGAACTGCAAAAATAAAATAAAATTGATCACAATTTCTTTCTTTTAAAATCAAGAATCCAGAAAGCAACAATTTGATACGTTTTATATTTTGAGGGTAATCTTTTAACTAGCCAGCCGGTTAATAAGGTCATGATATGAATTTATCAAGTCCATTTCCAGGTCGATTAATCGTGAAATTAGATACAGGATCACCCGCATACATTAAATCGAATTGAAGTGCGGGTTTTATGTATTCATCATTTGACAACAAGGCAATATGGATGAGGGAAATTTTATTTTTATTTTGAATAATTTTTGTTAAATTTTGTAGTATATTTGTAAATATGTTCAAAGGATTTCATTGGTATCAATTCACTTTTTTTTTAAAAAGTAGGCCACAAAACAAAAAGCGACATAATGCGATGTCAAGCTGTGTTATTTACCTAAGCTACGCGTCACCTGTGGGGTGGGAAGATCCTTTATTATTATTATTATTATTATTATTATTATTATTAGTAGTAGTAGTAGTAGTAGCACCGCGTCTTACTACCCGCTCGGGTTATAAACACTTATGCTAATGTGTAATGGTAGGGTGATTGTGAGATGAAATGGAGGACCTACAGTTTAACATGGGATCCGAACCACGGACGGAGGCCTGGCATTCCCCACATTCAAGGTATCTTATTGTAGAAACACATAGTGATATCAAAATTTGTTGAATATCTGTCATGAGCATAGCTGCATTTGATGAGAAAACTTTTTAAATGAAGATAAAAAAAAATTGTCATTACATTTCAGGAAACACTTAACAGATATTAAAGAAAGTTTAATATCATCGTGTGTAGAAAATTAAATTCTATGTTTCTACTGGAGAAATCCTTGATTTATTTTTGCTACTCTTTTTTTTGCCATCAAAACTGTAAAAACACTGTCCTTAACTTGCGTTTCCTACAACCCCATCTTAAGATAACGTTACCACTAAAAACTTAAAAAAGTGTTTAAAGAACATTGTCGGAGCGTTTGAAAGTATATAAGTTGGTCCGTTGTCCTATTACTAAACTTCTCTTTATCCCCCTTTAACAAAGGCGGTCTATTTAGTGTGTCCGCAACAGAACAAGCAGCCTACATTTTTTTTTCTTACAGTCACGAGTATCCGTAAGGTTGGGCGGGTGATTGACGGCTCAATGGCAGTTATTGTGGAGCAAAATTGCGAGAGCAAGGTAGGACTACGTTCAGTTTAAGATAGGAAAGACCAGATTCAGTTGTCCGATGCTCCAAACGCGGGGGGGAAACATTTGATTGATCGCGGTCGACCGATCTATTTCGAGGTAGTTTTCATTCGATCAAGAATGAAACCTAAATCGTCGTTAAAAGTCAATCCTTGAGTATTATCAACTCACAAATGTATAAAGTACTTTCAAATAGCATCCGAGTGTGACCAAAATAATTTTAAACGGTCTTAATAGTTAATTTTATAAGAAAATTAAATAGTTTAGCATAAAAATAACCCACTTCGGTTTCCGTATTGTCTAATATGCTATAATCGCGGTGTACTAGACTTTCGATGATGAGGAGATTTGAGGTTCGAATCTCGGTTGGGTGTACTGAAGATGGTTTTTACAGAATGTTTAACAAATTTTCCTCCACGCAAATGCGGGTACACTTCCTTTAAATATAACTTTCCTAACCCCTTAAGCCCCTAGTGTAATTAGTACCTAAGCGTACAAATGGTGCTAACAAAAAACCACATGAAAATATACATTTAATTTATTTTATATTACTTTTATAAAACTGTGGGGCTACAAGTATTTAATGTTTTATTTTAAGCAATAAATATATAAAGATGTATAAACAAAAAATAATCAAAATTAGAGTTGAGAAATGATGGATTATATCAGGAACTTTGATAAGTTTTTAAGCCGATCGTAGCCCAAAAAGGTTACGGAAATCTGGTCTAAGGTGTCTAGACTGACCTGCTGGTAGCTGAGGGATTGGGGTTCATTACACCCGACTGGTATTTGAACCTGGATCTCCCCGTTATGAAAGTAATCTTATTTTACACAAGAAAGACGCGTTAGAGTTTGTGACCACAGATGTGGGTTAAATAAGTCTTATAACATACTCTAGTACAATTATTTAAATAATCACTTCAAATAAGGGTTTAATTTCCCTAAAAGTTTCTTCTCACCAGAGTTCTACTATATATAACGTGTCGTGAGCCACAAGGGGAGGAAAGGAAAGGAGGGGGAAAAGATTATCTGTCACCACCAGAGTAAAAAATGTATTTTGTGCAGCATGTGTAAAAAAAAATCAATCTGTCCAAGCATATTATTGTTTCATAAATTGAATTACACATTTTCTTAAACGTGAAACTCGTAAATTTACGGAGCCTACTTATTATTATTATTATTATTATTATTATTAGCACCAGGTCTTACTACCCGTCCGGGTTATACGCACTTACGCTAATGTGTAATGGTAGGGTGATTGTGAGATGAAATGAAGGACCTACAGTTTAACGTGAAATCCGAACCACGGTGGAGGCCTGGCATTCTAATGTATAATGGTAGGGTGATTGTGAGATGAAAGGAAGGACCTACATTTTAACGTGGGATCCGAACCACGGTGGAGACCTGGCATTCCTCACATTCACAAGTTGTGTTTAATACACGTCTTGTCAGAGGTGAAGGAAGGGTTTGGTAATCAGATAATTCTGTGCCGGGACCGAGGATTGAACCCCGGCCACCAGGACAGAAGTCTGACACCTTACCCCTAGACCACTAGGTCACCTACACGGAGCCTACTAACCTAAATTCCACCTTTAAAATCTTTCGTAGACGGCCTTAGCAAGAATCGAATCTGGCACTTCCAGAAAGTGAAACGAGGTTAACCAATCAGATCAGCCCCACCCAATATTTACACATATACACATGGTCAGTTTGGCAGTCGAGTCACTTCATTATCCAAATCAAGGCGCACGCATTGAATGAATGTAGAGCAAAAGAAAGATAACTCAAATATATACTAGAACTAGTAGTCACGAGAATAGTAGACCTAGTTCCCCACAAGCTTTTAGGTTAAGGTGGGGTGAAATATAACGCGGGAAAATGCCAATGCAGTTATTATAACAACACTTTTTTTTGGTCAAAATAAATCAAATAATGCGTCAGTAGAAATATATTATTATTACTAGCATCGCGTCTTACTAACCGTTCGGGTTGTACACAATTACGCTAATGTGTAATGGTAGGGTGATTGTGAGATGAAATGGAGGACATAGAGTTTAACGTGGAATCCGAACCACGGTGGAGGCCTGGCATTCCCCACATTCACAAGATGTCTTGTCAGAGGTGAAGGAAGGGTTTGGTAATCAGATAAATCTGTGCCGGGACCGAGGATTGAACCCCGGCCGCCAGCACAGAAGTCTGACAGCTTACCCCTAGACCACCAGGCCACCCGTAGAAATATAGAATTTAATTTTCTTCACATGGTGATATCAACAGTTGCTGAATATCTGTAATGAGCATAACAGAATTAGATGAGAAACCTTTTAAATGAAGACAAAAAGCTATCATCAATTACAGGACACTCTTGACAGATATCAAATAGATTTTTTTTAGCACGACGTCTTACTACCCGTTCAGATTATACGATTATTTACTATCTACGCAAATGGTTTTATAGATGAGGTAGGTTATATTTATAGGAAGTATACCCGCATTTGCGTGGAGCGAGAGTGGAAAATTATTTTGTAAAAACCACTCAATACACCCAAAGAGAGATTTGAACCTCGATCTCCCCATCATTGGCAGTCTAGGCAACTGCGGGAATACCGTATTTTTTTTTATTATAAATGAAATAGTACACTACACAATCCAACACCTTAGCTCAGTCGTTAGCGTGTATGTCTACTGAGCGGACAGTCCCGGATTCGATACCCAGCATGGCCGAACATTTTATCATTGGTTAAATGTGGGTTTACCTTCTCACAGTGATGAATTAACGGCCGGGGGCTGGATGTTGTGTTTGTCCTAGT
This sequence comes from Timema californicum, assembly GCA_902141385.1. NCBI lineage: Eukaryota > Metazoa > Arthropoda > Insecta > Phasmatodea > Timematidae > Timema > Timema californicum. The sequence goes on from CABFOW010000416.1 coordinate 251,829, forward strand.
CTTGAGTTAGATTATAAGGCATATGAAGCTACGACAGGCCTATCAAGTTGATAGTGGAAAATATATGGCTTGAATATAAAAAACTGACTCAAGACATAGGCTGGAAACAGTAATGGGTGTAAAAAATAAAATGACTAAATTAAATACTATGTTTTTACCTTTTTCTTGGAATTAGGCCACTCTTGCTCCACGCGTTATCTGTCAGTCATTTCATTGCGTGATTCTATAGTGTCACTATCATTCTGTGTTGCGGTGGGGTTAGGGGGGTAGGGGTGGGAGGGCGTAGTGGAATCGTTACTACCACGTGTGCGGGTGCGTTACGTAACTGTCTAAGGAATCCGTGGAAAATAGGGCAATAGGATCGGTTCGGAGCTGTGTTGCCGTCATAGCCGGGAGATCACGATTTTGAAAGACAGTCTCTCTGCCAAGAGGTGATCATGGGCTCTGATGTACTGTACGCCCATTCTAGCAGCAAGTGTCAGGCGTTTCTCTGGCAAGACTAGCAGCAGTCTTGCGAAATTTCTTGGTGATGAATTTAGATCGATAACGGATCATCACTATATTTTACAGCACATACTGAGAGTGGGCAACTATTGGATATTTTTTTTTTAGCGTTGCGTCTTACGTTCGGGTTTATACGTGTATATGCTAATTATGTTACTAGTTTTAGGGATAAGGAAGGTTTAATTTAGAGGATGTTTATCTGAATTTGCGTGGAGGGAGAGTGGACAACAATTTAGTAAAAAAAACCCTCAAAACATCCCACTGGGATTCGAATCCCAATCGCCAAGTCATCGGCAGTCTAGACTAGGGTTAGAGTGACGCATTAGACCACACAGCCACTGAAGCAGGTGATACTTTAATGATAGCACAAATTGGTTACCAGGCGGTTCAAGACTCGTGATAAATATTAGTAAAGTAGTAAGATTTAAAATACATCAGTTTTTATAAAGTTGGTACCCAAGCTCAGTTTTATAGGTTTATTGACTTAATAACCACCCGCACCATTGTATTGGGAGCCTATAATGTCAGGCTTGAAAATAAAATGTTAAAAAAAAATACTAACGTGCATATCCACATGTTTTTATAAGTACATTTGTGGAATTTCAAATTTTCGCATTCCTTAGTTTGGTAGCTTCCCGCACCGCTGGTCACGTGGTATGAGCTGACAGGCTCGCAAATTAAATGATAGGACAAACTAAGTTTAATCTATGTACGTAATCCTATGAGAAGCTTAAACTTTATCTGTTTATTGGTTTCTTAGTTACATGAATCGGTGATGGCGTGTTATGAAGCGTCAGGTTCGCAATGGATGTAAAAGTTAAAAAAAAAAAGTTGTTTGAGATGTACACCTCTAGGTTTCTGTATCTATTCGTGTAGAATATCTTTTTAAGAACTTATATATACGAGTATACATTATTTTAACCGTATGATTTATAATGCCTTGTCAGACTCTGAATGTATAGCTAAATTTAAAAGAGAGAAACAATTAGTTTGATAGTTATCTAAGTAAATAGAAACAATTAAATAAGTTGAACAACGCTAATGTAGTTTTGATTTGCCAATTAAACACTTTCTACCTAATTTTATTGGGAAATAAGAAACTACAAATCAAATAATATCTAGAAATTCTGTGAACATTTTACCTTTACTCCCATATGGACTTACTTTTACTACAGTCTTAAGCTGCGGCGCCACAGCCACCGGACTGGACTTTACTTGACTTGACTTGAGTCCAGTGTGATTTTCCATATAATGTTTCTTTATGGTCTAGGCGCCACTGCGACCAGAATCGACTGGACTTGACATAATCTGCCGACTGGAGTCAGGTCGTGTACGGTCCCAATTGGAAAACTAACTTGAGTCTGTTTCCCCCACCACTCGTAACAACACTATCTCCAGCACGTGAGCAGTTGTTTACATACTCTACGTCTAGCATGTTCATATTTAAAATTGTATTAAAAGTACAAATCTAAGGCACTCGTATTTACAATTCTATCTAAAGTGTATATATATATATTCTTTAAAAAAATAAGCTCTCGAATAATAAAACTCAATTTTTAAAACATTCTAATATTATTAAAACAGTTTTAAAATGTCTTTGGAAGAGCAACTTATAGAGACAGTCCAGTTCTCTTCTTTTTCGATAGCAATAATGCACAACAATTCAAAAAATCTTCATCTGAATCGGATTCAGAACTTAAATCCAATAACTTTTGCCTGGAATTCATATTATTATTATTATTATTAGCACCGCGTCTTACTACCCGTTCGGGTTATACGCACTTACGCTAATGTGTAATGGTAGGGTGATTGTGAGATGAAATGGAGGACCTACAGTTTAACGTGGAATCCGAACCACGGTGGAGACCTGGCTGGAATTCATATTATGCTGAGAGAAATGCAGAATAAACTGAGATGTTTTAGACTACACAGTCAACTCAAGTCTGTTCGCTGTGGCGCATATCCGCATTAGTCCAGTCATGTCAAGTAAAGTCCAGTCATGTCAAGTCAAGTCCAGTCCGGTGGCTGTGGCGCCTTACCTTTACTAGTAGTTCTGTGAACATTTTACCTTTACTCCCATATGGACTTACTTTTACTACAGTCTTACTAGTAGTTCTGTGAACAGTTGTTTAAATTATCTTTATATTTTCTGTTAGCTGTCAGTTACTTCCACCCATATGGCGAATTAACCCTGTGGAAATAGGTATAAGAACAAAGGAAATTAAACTTTGCGAGGATTTTTTTAAATATAAAAACATCAAGTCTAAGTATACTGTTTAATAAGTAAAACAAATTCAGAATGGAACATTTAATATTATGTTTCGCTGTTAAATTACTGTAAAGATAAAACCTCTTCAAGTTTTAATGAAATTAACATTAAATAGAAGGGTGAATAACAAATTGTTCAACCGGGGAAATTATAGTGAATCTCTAGCATAGCCTGAAAAAAAAAATCTACACCGTAATTAAAAACTTTCAAAATCTATGGATTAAATCTAATCTTTGAAAATATATTACATAATTACACAGTTTATCTATTCCAAAATATATTAACAGTCGCACGCACTGTATTCGAGAATATATAAAAACATATTAATTTTTTTTAACTTTGCCTTGGTTAATTGAATTGGTTCTTCTGTTAGATTACATATTAATTGAACAAAAAATTTCTTTCTGACTCAGAAACTTAGCGGTTCCATACTCATATTTATATGAGCATTTCTTAGTGTTTGGTCGATAAGAATACGCCCCTAGAATAATTGAAACCAATTACAATACACCCTGTGTATATTATTATATTTATACATATTTTATATTAAATATAAATTTATGTCTTATATAAATGGAATGAAAAAAATACATACTCATCTAAATCAAAAAACTAGAAGAAAACTAGCAAATATATTATAAGAAGCCACTGTTTCGTTATTGATCCTCTGATCTCGAAAAAGGATAGTTTTTTTACGCCGCCTTCTATCTGTCTGTGTGTGTGTGTGTCTATACTTTGGTCTAGAGCTTAAACCATTTTACCGATTTGACTAAAACTCGGTATCTAGTATTTACATAAAGTTTCCCCCTGGGTTTTTTGGAATTAGATGTCTTATATTAAAATTAAGAGTCGTATACTGAAGGCCAAAGAGAGATACAATGAATTTTTCTCAAAATACTCGCTAACGAATTTGAGTAAATTTCGTTTTCTAGTCATAGTGGAGATGGAAATTAATTTGGAGGTATGTAACATAAGTGACAATTTCCTATTTCGAATCTATCTCCGCAGTTATTTGAGATAAGAAATTTTTTTTTATCGTAAATATGTATTACTATAAGAAATTAGAAAAAAACCCACATTTATTAGGGAAACATATTTTCTATAAAATCAACAATTTATAAGCTAATGGCAAATATTTTTTTAAATTTTAGGTCTGGCAAATCGGGTGTTTTTGTCATGTTCTTTGGTGAACAAAATGTTAATATTTTCTATCAGTGAATATTATTTCATCAATGCTCTTTGTTAACATGTGAGGATTTAAATAAAAAAAAAAT
>CABFOW010000416.1:256116-280100 GCA_902141385.1 Timema californicum
GAAAATTTTATTTAAAAGAAGGGTAAAATTCAAATGTAAGTCTGACTTGTTTTGTTTAATTCGGAGTAAGATTGGCCCTAGGAGGAGGGACCCCCCCCCCCCCCACTCCCCTCGCTTGAAATCTTGGGTAGGAGAAACGTTTACTACTAGACTGTTGCCGCGCGGATAATATACTTTGGGTGTGCAGGGGCAGACAAGTCTTGTGTTTTGTGTTCCTCAGAAAGAGTTTGTGAACTTGAACGAGAAATTAGCAGTTTACAGTAAACTTACAGTTAAAGAAATTTCGTCAAATGTTATGAACGATATAAATGACAGTGTTTCTTCAGATAAAGAAGGGAAACAGACGGCAATTTCAGAGAAGACAATGCCAACATATGCACATGACATGGACCACATCAAAATAGTTGGGACAGTATGTTGAAGGACAACATAATGTAAGCCCCTATTTGTACAACCTCTCAATAAACCAGAAGTGTTTACTTTAATTCAGAGTATTAACTCTAAAAAGCAATGAAAAAATTATATATATTAAAAAAAACTGTAAATACTTATTGTTACATACATATTGTACATATTGCTATGGTAAATTTAAGAATAAAATTATAAATATACACTACTGTATTTTCTTCACTGAATTGATGCCAAAATAAAAACTCACCTAATACGAATTTGTTGGATGATTCGAATGTTTCTAGTGGTCCATTCAGCTTCGAATTACTCAGGTTTGATTGCATTTCATTTCACAATTCTATCTCCATCTGTAGATAAAAAATAGAGAAAGCGTGTAAGGGTACAAAATACAATTTATTTTATATTTTCTCTAAAAAAACTCTCTCTTTTTATTGGCAAGTGCAAACGTAGAATTTATTACAAACAAATAAATAAATAATGGTTTTACTAAGCAGCCAAACTAGTTTAAGAAGTTGCCACACTTTGTACAGTACATGAACCGTCGTTTCATGTTCTACTTTTTTTTTAGACTCCACCCACGCATTATCTTAGTTTATGGTCAGAGGAACTGGGTTTGAGTCTAAGCATGTCTCATAATGGTTACACTGCAGGTCAATATGCCGCAAGTTAAAAATAATAACAGGTTATTTATAACCTAATATTTACTTCTTACTTTCTAAAATACGTGACTAAATCAACACACTTGTTAATATCTTAGTAAAGTCAGTGCAGCACAAATAATACTCCATTGACGATAAATACGCCCCTAAAATGACAGATCTGAGGTAAACTTGATACAATATTTAATTGAATGCATTTTAGCCATTTCCGACCAAGCCAAAATTTTACGCATAAAGAAACACACTAATAACGCACTATTGATGATTATATTTTGAAAGGTTTAACTTTTGAATATATAATATAGCTGGGACCCACTTCGGTGGCCGAGTGGTCAAACGCGCTACTATCGCAGTTGACTAGACTGCTGATGACTGAGAGGACGAGGTTCGAATCTTGGTCGGGTGTACTGAGGGTGGTTTTTCCAAAACGGTTTTTTCACTTTCCCTCCACGTAAATGCGATTACACTTCCTATAGAAAGTAAATAGTAAGACATGACGATAAAAAGTATGTATATTTATATAAATATAGTAACTTATATGACGTATAAACACTAGGTTGGTATGCAAGAACGTAGTGAATGCTTAATGGACCGATAGTGTGGTCTCGAGCGCACTATCGCTCCACCTTTAAACCTATGATGACGCAAGAAAACTCTCGCTAGTGTCTACTTAGCATACACTTAGTCAAGTTCTTGCATAAGCTCCTAAAATTCCACAAGACTTTATTTTACGAACTTTTACAAAGAACATTTAAGTGACATTCAAAACATATTTAACGTTCCCTGCAGAAATATTAATTTGTCTCAATCCCTCGGAGAGAGAAATATTGTGATCATAAAAAAACTTGATATTTTGATAAATGTCAACGGTTTATAACTCCCTGAAACAAAAGAAAGTTATTTTCACCACGCCGTCTGTCTGTCTGTATCTCGGACTAGAGTCGAAACCATTTTACCTATCAGGCTAAAATTTGGTAGCAATAAGGTCCCCCCAAGGGGCTTTCGGAATTAAATATCTAACCCTAAAATTATGGGGTAGTATATAGAAGAGGATAAAGAGAAAGAATCAATTTTATAGAAATCCGCTCTAACGATATTGATTAAAATGTTTAGAATTCTAAACAAAATAGATATAATAATTTTCACATAAAAATTAATTTAGGATACTTTACATAAGCAGAAATTTTAATTTTTTGATAATCTCTCCGCGACTATCTTATATACGAAATAAATAATCCTTGAAAAAATGTAGCACTTTTAAAAATAGAAATCTTTTATCTGCGATATATTTCTATAAAACTAAAAATTTCTGAGCTATGAGCAAACTTATACTTTTTTTAGGGAGCGCTTTGAAATTGGACTTAATTGTTACTCTCTTTGGTGGACAGAGATATTCCTCTTTTCTCAATGTTTATGTAAGAGAGTATTTTTTTATTTATATTCTTTGGTGAAGTGTTTCTCTAACAATGAATACTATTCCTTTTCACAAATTTTACGAATTTTTACTAAAGTCTCTATTTTAAGATAAACGAGAGAGAAAGTATGAGTGATGCACCGTACCATTTATTTAATTAAAATTCATTATTTATACATGCTGAAATATTTTCGCGAAATTATCTAATTGATTTTCAAACGCAAATTACGGTCAATTTTGCTAGTTTAAACGCAAATTAACTTAATCAAAACAATACATACTGCATACCATTAACTCATTTATTTAATACAAGTCTATATAGGCCCTTAAGGTGTTATTGTTTTTACAACTAGGCTATGTTCTTTAAGGAGTTGTATATCTACAGTGAATATTTCAAACGAAGAAACTTATCTCACAGCTAAAAAAGTTGCTGACTCTAGTTTCACGTATTCATACGTCAAGACATGTGATCTACGGGTGTCACGTTTAATAGATTTTATTAATAACTATTTAATAACACTAACAATATAACATTTTTTTTAATGAAAAGAAAAATATTGTCTTTTTCCTAAATGTTCCATTCAATGAATATTGGACTGTATTATGCTTACAAGAATAGTTTAAAAAAAGTTAAATCTTTAGCCGTTATTTAACTAAACATATCGCCATATAAAAAATAATAATTTTTAACCATTTTAACGCCAAGCATTATTAGTTGTAATTTTTTTTATAACGAGATTCAACTTTAAAAAAAATGAAATTCAAATTTATTTTTTACAATAAACCAATGAGCTGTACGATAGTATATATACTATATATATATATATTATTTCTGCTGTCAACACAATGAGCTGTACGATAGTATATATACTATATATATATATATATATATATATTATTTCTGCTGTCAACATCCTTTTGTCTCAACTAATACAAAGCTTACAGCGATGAATAAGGTATCAGTGGACTTATAGTTTGCCTAGAATTTAAGTTGAAAGAAAAATCTAACAATATTTTTCTATCAATTACCGAAAATAAACTCTCTTTGATATTTTATGTATACACTTCGCTGAATATTTAATTTCAAAAACCCAACCAAAGACTAAATTTTTTTTGGGGGGGGGGGCGAGGGAGGGGAAGGTTGTATGTACGAAAGTTTCGCAAGGGTTTACTGGTATAAATACAATAATATATACATATATAGCTTATTTTATGAATACAAAAATGGGGGTTGGAAGGAAGATGGGACCTTACACGTTATTCCAGCCTTCGTAAGGCTTAAAATAAATCTTTTTCTCCTTGGCCAATCCTCTTCCGGAACTGGAGACTGGATCACGACTCGAATTCGTAACCAGGTCCGAACGAGGCTGTTGGAATTCGTTGACCTAGTCATTTGTCCGATACACGCCGTGGGAATACTTTATTCACGAACCCAACGTATATTTTATTACTCTCTTTCTCTCTACCTATTTCCCTAGTTCTTTCTATCAATCCCTCTCTCTCTTAAAATATAAACTAGAAAACACACCTTTTTAAAGTGTGTGTATGACATCACTTTTTACTTTCTAACGTCCGTCTAAGAGAAAAAGAAAGTATTATTATAATAAAAAAAACTAATTAAATATTTTGATGGGTGATGACGTTTCATGACCCCATGAAACTGAAAAAGAAATAGTTTTTTTTCTTTCAATTCTTTCTCTCTATGTCTATAATAGTATCTAGAATCGAAACCCATTTTACCGATCAGGCTAAAACTTGCTATCTAAGGCTTTCGTAAGGTTCTCATGAAGAATTTTTGGAACTATCTATCAAACCCTAAAACTAAGGGTAGTTTATTTGGGGATAGAAACGGGGGACAAAAAATGATTTTATCAAAATTAGCTCCAACGATTTTGATTAAAACTCGTATATAGATCCAATTTAACATTAAAAATAAAATTTCACTTTTATTTATCCGGGAAAATTAATTAGAGGGTACCTTACACATGGGGATACCTCAAACTTAACATTGCAAAGTATTTGGGCTATAATATATAAAAAACAACTTTTTGTTGAAATATATTATTATAGTTTCCGAACTATGAACAAATATTTTTACATTCTCATATCAAGAGAAAGAAAAATTTTATCTCGAGATTATGACGAATTGTACGTTTTATGTTGTCGGTCCCCATGTCGGTTTGTCTTTCAGTTTGTCCCTCGCCACGGATCAGAAACTCTTTGATGGATTTTGTTCAAACTTATTATTTATGTTTGATAGGGCAAATCAATTTTTTTAAACCTAGCCCTTCAATTCAGGGTAATTTATTGATGAATAATTTTTTTAAATTTCAAATTTTCCGAAAATGTCTCTAAAAATTTGGTTTAAAATGCATATCTAAGATTTATTGGATTTATTGGGTTTCTTGGTAGTGTTTGACATGAAAAATAACCCTGTATACTTGGTTTTGGGTAAAAATTCGATGAAGAATTATTTAATGAATGATTTTTGGAAAATTCGAATTATTTTGAAATTGGTTGCTTAAAAGTTATATCTGGGGAGTGTAAGATGAGCATGACAAATAAAGTTGTATACTTATTTTTTTAGGGGGGGTGGGGGGGGAAGGGGGTGCCGAGGAATTGGTTATGGTTAGTTTACTGCCCAATGTTTTTTTAATTTGATATATAAAAAAACTGCCTTAGGGATTGGGTTCAACATTGATATTGGGAGATTTTATTACATATTAATAGTAATATATTTATTTAAAATAAATTAAAGGATTACTTAGTTACAACAAATTATAGAAAATTCGAATGTTCAAAGTTTAAATATGTGAATTGTTTTTTATAAATGGTTTTCTATTGTACCTCCACGCAAATGTGGGTTTACCCCAGGGTAGGATACCACTATTTGACGAGAAAATGTACTCGACTACAGTGCTTAGGAATCTAATATAAACCTCTAAATCAGAGTAAGAAGAGCAAAACCGTTAAATTAACCTGTCGGCAGCTAAAACTTTAATCAAATTCGAGCATCAATTCAATATAGCTCAGCGGTAAGAACATTGGCGTGCTAGGCCAAAGGTTCCGGGCTCGATATCCCATGTTCATGTGTCATCTTTCAATTTAAAAAAATATAAATATATATCTCAAGTTATTAACTTATCAAGTATCAAAAAATAATAGCAATTAAAACTGCGGAAAATGGGCTTGACCCCAACCATTCTTGACTGACATGCTCAACTATGACCCAGTTCGACTCACAGCTATGTACCCTGTAGAAAAGAAACAGTACCTATATTTTTCACGTTTTAATTATTTTTCTCTGCGGTTTTATAATACTTTCACTCTAAACGAATTAAGAGGGATTTATTTAGAATTCACATTTCCCTCATTCTGTTCCTTTAACTTAAGGCGAGTTTCAAATAACTCAAACATATATTTAGACACGTGACACAATAAAATACTACTTGACCTATTTTTTATATTCTCAAAATTAGTCAAAATAAATACCAACATGATATTTAGTTATGTTTATTGTATTTAATCAAACCCATTAATAAGGCAATTTAAAACTTTTCCATTAATTAAAACTACAGAATCCCCACAATTACGAGCTCAACCAGTAAATAATACACCGCAAGTAATGTTGCACAAGGGCTTGCCCCCAAAAACACACATAACAATTTTGATTTAATCAAAACCTCGATCCTAAATTGCGATGCTATTTTAGCGGCGGTAAAATGTAACCGTAAACACGTCGTAACCACAACATTTACAAATATGTGGGGAAGGGTTTATTTCACCACGAGGAGAGAGAGGGGGTGGTTGGAAAGAGCTGAAAGAGGTGGGGGAAGAAGAGGCCCCTTACACAAAGTCGATACGACACCACACAAATCTTTGTGATATGGTTAAAATACTTGTCATAACATCCATTCAAATTATACAGCCAGGACAAAAATAAAATGATAGTCATTTGCATAAGGGGGGAGGGGGGGGAGGAGATGTAATTACTCACTTCAAAAAGAAACAAGATTGAATGAATTTGTAGATTAATTATGGTAGACAATATAGTACTTTATTGGATATCCAAAAAAGGACGTTTACCCCGCTTTCCTTTTTAGTTGTTACGTTAAAATCAGAATTAAATACGCACATCTATATCTTTTTGTCGATAACTTTTTATTTCGGATCCACGTCTTACTACCCGTTCGGATTTATAAGCTTATGTAGTAATTACTCTAATGGGTGTAAGGGTTAGGAAGATTATATTATATTAAGTGTGCCCACATTCGCATGGAAGGAGAGTTGAAAACCATTTCAGAAAAAAAAACACCCTCAGTACACCCGACCGAGATCCAATCCTCGAACTCCCCGTCATCGGCAGTCTGGTCTACTGAGAGAGTAACGCATTAGACCACGCGACCACCGAAGCGAGTGTTTTGTCAATTAAGCCCCGACACTTTTATTTGTATTCGTTCCTACGCTGCTCGTCATAACTCCCGTCTGGGATATCTACATATTTAAAATAATCGGGGTAGGTGTTAGGAATGTAAAATTTAAAAATATAGTCTACTCATAATCATGTGAAAGAATAACTAGAAAGTATTTAGGACAAAACTGAATGGTTTATCTCGTACTATATGATATCCTGCGCATACCCTACTTTGGGAAACACTGGTCTAAGAGGCATATACATTAAGCTGGGGAGAGGGGAGTAAAGTGGGATGTAAAAAACGTCAGAAAATGTCGGTGGTTTTTTTTTGTGTGCATATTTTATAGAAACACAATTTTTAGTCGAAATAAATAAAATATTACTCCAGTAGAAACATGACGTCTAATTTTCTTCTCATGGTGACCAAAACAGCTGTCGTATATCTGTCAAGTGTGTCCTGTAATTTTATATATCTTTTTTTCCTTTAAAAGTTTCTTATCTAATGCCACTGTGCTCATCACATATATTCAACAGCTGTTGATATCACCATGGGAAGAAAATTAAACTCTATATTTCTACTGACGCATTTATTTATTTATTTTGGACCAAAAAAGTTTTGATTTAAAAAACCCTGCAAAATCACATTTAAAAAAAGGACACTTGAATATGGAAATCGAACTCAGGATCTTCAGCTTAGCGCGCCATTTCTTCTACCACTAATATATTCAGTGTTTGTCCCATGCTCAGTGGAAACATAAAATTTAACTGTCGACGTAATGGTAACATTAACAGTTCTTGAAAATTTGTATTTGGCATCGTAGCTTTTGAACCCAAACCCCTATTCCTTCACCCCCCATTTATTTTTAGAAACACGTCTAAGTATCTGTTTAAGTTATACGCATTCACACATCTTTTAAATGAAGAAGAAAATTATTCCTATATTTCTGGTAAAATTAATCAATACTCTATTATTGATATTCAAAAATTAATTGATATATAATTTTTTTATTTTGGCTAAAAAATATTTTTGTGTTAGCGACTTTAAAAAAAATTACAGACTCTACCTCACATTCTCTTCCATCTCCAATTATTTAAGAAAATAAACATAAAAAAAACAGATTTGCAAAAACTAAAAACAATTCTGTATTTTCCCCTTCGTCACAAACCGGTAAGAGATAAACGAGGCCAACTGTATGGACCTCTCCTATCTAAATACAAGTGGTTGCCGGGCGTGGGGCATTGTAGGAACTGGATGATTTAGTACCCGATCCAAGCGAAGTTCTTAAATCCCTTTCTCCAACAGAAAGTTACATTTTTTTAAAAATATATCTACTCGAGGTGAACATATGCTCAGTTAACAGACTGTACTCGATCCCTGACAATCTTGATTGGTTAGAGAAAGTGCCATACATTATTAGGTTGCATGTCGGATGATCGAAATGCATTTATTTTCTCGATGAAATTGTTTGCTCGCTGGAAATTTCTCACGCTCTCGATATACCTGATTCTTGTTGCATCACGTCTTACTTCCTGTCTTAGCTATCCGAGTTTAAATACTGTCTTAGAATAAGGAAAACCAGGATAATTTATAGGTAATGAAACTGTAATTACACGGCGGAAAAGTTGGAAATCGTTTAGTTAAAACCACCCCTTGATAACAAGGACTATATGAATTGTCGAAGCTTTAGTTTATAAAAAAAGGTTTAATTCAAACTATATATAGACTATATATACATTCTAATTAAAAAAACAACAACCGTTGATTATCGTCTAGGATTCAATTTGTAAAATGTATAAATGATACTATTCGTTTAAAATTATGTCTAAGGCTTGATATTCGATTAAAAATTTATTCGAACTAATAAACCAACATTTTGATACATCAACTGGCTTAGTGGGGAATGGGATTCTAACGTATCATATACCACGTGATCAACTGTGTCGGTAAGTTCCACGTTAAACAGCTCAGTGAAAAACAAAAAAAGCTGTGTATTCGAGCGCAACATTAATAATTTCATAACAGATAGAAACAGTTAGTTTAGTTATTCATATTCCTCTTCAGAGGAACATATAGGGTGGAGCTGAAATCCGTGATTAGTAATTTGAAAATTAACACTTTGATATAAAAGTAAATATTCATTAAATAAATAAAATCAAACTACATACGGCACTTTAAAAAAAAAACTTCTTGAAGATAATGTTACTTAGGTGAGCTCTATCGGACGTCAGGAAAACCTCTGCACTTTGTCCATCACTTTCTTCAGATCATAGATCATCTAATTGTTTTCACCCCATCCTGTATAATCACATTTTTTTTTCTACGAAAGTTTATTTGCGGAAACATTCTATGTACCATTGAAATGTCATAATCTACCTTGGGCAAGAACACTTAGGCGTTTCAGTGTTGATAGCGGTGCCTAACACCAATCAGGGAATAAGAGTTCATGCGTGAAACTAAATTGTGAGGTTTTATAAGAGATGACGCGATTCATTTGGTGCCTAATATACTCATAACATCCCCAGAACTTCTTACTTGGATTGATCAAGTGTCCACGATAAAACGATAATATATCTTAGCACTTTGATGATATTAAACATATTAAAGTTTTTATACTTTGCCCCAAAATTTGAATCTCGTATCTTAAAGATTTTAACATGTCCTATTACGGAAAAAATTACATGATATTATTTATAATTGTAGTAAATTGTGCCTGATAATTTTTTTCTAAATAGTCATGGACTTAAACTTCTTTGCGGTCGTACTTAATTATTGGTTTATGAGAAGGAATGTTATTATTTATTTTGAACTAAACCAAAAACAAAACATGTTTGGGATAAGTAATATGTTAAAGATAAATACGCCTTTAACGAATTAAATGAACTTGACTTGATGCCTGGGGTATACAAACTAGTTGCTCATGCAAACGGATACAACTTTCTAAACTAAAACATGAACCAAGGTTTAAGTTTTTCATTCAAGGACATTAGTTACATTAAATCCAACAGTAACCCCCACTCATTCAAGGTATTGATATACAAGACAGCATAAAAATAGACTTTAAAAAAAGTGACTTCCTGACGAGGCATGACAGAATCAGTATACAAGATTATATCCTGTTAAATTCCTGTTGTATACGTTGATTTTTAGTCAACACGCCCTAGGGTGGTATTTGAAGGTTATAGTTGACCGGACATTTTCAATGCCTTCTAAAAGACCTATATAATTAACATAATTTTAAACTATTTTAAGACAGGCGAATATTATAGTTAAGTCGAACCATCACTAAGCCTGTGAGGATCCGAAAATAATTAAAATCAAATTCGAAACTAGAATAGATTTTTAATCAATTATCCAGACTGTATTTATTTTAAAATCTATTATCCAATCAAATATTAAGCTATGTTAGTTTTATTAATCGAAAACGATTTGACTATGTATGTTTTTTTTAAATATAGATATAATTTTAGTCAAACATTCGTTTAAAAATAGAGGGTCAGCAGGTTCTAAAATCGATTTTTGTATTAAAAAAAACAATGATTATTTACAAAATTATTTAAGTAAATAATTATTTATATTCATCAAATTAATATTTTCAATCAAATAAATGTAAAAAGGTAAAACTTAATTTGAGCAAATCTAAAATATTAAATTTTCTAATTGAATCTAAATTTTGGCGTATTAGCTCGAATAAATATTGAATTAAATGTTAAGATTTTAAAATAAACAAATATATGGTTCACAAATAATATTAGTTGGATCTTAGCCTATGTAGTGACCGGATATTCATTTTGATCCTGCTGACATTGAGTTTGAATAAGGCTTTATTTGGAAAAACACAACAAAATCGTTTACAAATTTAAGATAATATTCTGGAACAAACTTAATGAAAGTACCTTCTTAATCAGGTACCTGTCAATAATAATTCTTCCAAAAAGTATCTAATATAATAATCTGGAGAAAATAAAATGTCAACATTGGTTTAAAGAGTTTTGTTTCGAGTCGATTTCGAGAATAAAAAGTTTTGAAAATTTCAAATTTAATCCGAATCAAATCATTATTTAAAATGATTTTTAAGTTCTGATTCAGATTAAAATTTCCTAAGCCTAGCACAGACTTGGATACAACCTCAACAAAGTGACAAGTTCTACAATTTTGAAATTAAAAATTATTTTAGAACCTACTTGAAGAAAATGATGAAATAGTACCAAATACATGATTTTTGTTTTGAGTCCATGATATATTGTAATCAGATATAGATAGCTAAATTTATAATATATCAGCCATTGCAGTGATCGTTAGGTAAACCATCCAGAGGATTCAAGGGGCAGTTAAATTTTGGGAAGCCCCTTTATAACAAAATAACTACCTTCATTGATGTGGTTTATTTATTTGTATTAACATATCATTTAGATAGTGATTATGAGTTTGGTTTTGAATTTATATCACTAGTCACCAAATTATTCCAAAATTTCATGTTATCTTAGCGTCTAGTATTCAAACATTGAGAGGTTCATGAAGTAGATGAAGTGTGAAGGATTTTGAGTTTTTCATAAGTTAATACCAGGCGCTGCGCTAAGAGCTAATCAAACAATAACTAACCAAATACCTTTACTCAATAATAGTTTTTGTCATAGCCAGAATGATTTTCTAAGCCAAGTTGTCCAATCACTATAATAATAATAATAATAATAATAATAATAATAATAATAATAATAATAATAATAATAAATAAATAAGATTAAAAATAAAATAAAAATAGTAGTAATAATAATATTTAGCACCACGTCTTATTATACTGTTCGGGCTATACGTTTAATCACCAGAAGATATCACGGGGTAAATTTGACTTTCCAAGGAAGTATTCAGGTTAAAAATTACAAAATGGCAAGGGGTATAGTTTTATTTTTTGCATTGCGTCTTATAACCCGTCTGGGATATACGCGTGTTTACACTACTGGGGTAGGGGATAACGTAGATATAGTTTAGAGGAAATATATCCGTACTCGCCTTTATGGAAAGTGGAAAACTTTTTTAAAAAAATCCCTAAGGAGATACACTTGAAATACCATCACTGACCAACTAGACAGTTCGAGTTGGACACCTTAACCCACGTGCCCACCAATATGGGTGACAGAGTATAAATGTAATAAGATGAAGCGCCCTAAAAAAAAAAGTAGAAATGTTAATTTGTTTAGTAACTAGTTGATTATAATGCAACACACATAATGTGACCTTACAAGTACTTGAAAATAAAGAATATTACCTATGATTGCCAATAACCCATTTGGTAAAGGTTAGTGTTTATATTGGCAAACATGCGTTTACTATTACACATGTTTACAATATATTTAATAACTTGACTTGGAATTATAGTCTCATTTATAAAAAATAACGCGAAGAAATATTATTTTAATGGAGATAAGTAACGTCCATTTATTCTGAAAGGTGGTAAGCTTACCTATAATATGATTCTTGTAGGAATAACAGTTAAAAAAAATGATATGGAATCAATATTAATTGTATTTTACCTAGTTATAAATGTTATTTTATAAGGCGTTATTGATAATATCAATCAAAAGATAAGGATGAAACCATATTACTTGAGGTTTGAAATATGAAAGATTTCCTAACATCTGTAACTGTCATTTACAGTTCTTCCTGCCAGAATCCTACTATACTTTGATTCGTTCCAATTTGGTTCTTAAAAACATAGGGCAGTAGTGTACAGTAATCAGTCAGTATCAGTCATACCTTGAATTATTACACTATGGGTCAGTTTCATATGCGAAATTGGTCCATTTCATTCTGGTATAGTTTGGCATAGTCTTTTTTTCTTCTTTATTTATTTGAATATTTAACGTGCATTTTCTGAACCGACTGATTATATTAGCACACCACTTATAAAACAACTTAAATCTAGAACAAACACAACATTCAGCCCCCGGCCGTTAATTCATCACTGTGAGAGAGGAAACTCACATTTCACCAATACCAGCCATACTGGGAATCGAACTAGGTATACTTGTTTAAGTAGACAGACATGCTACTTACTGAACTAAGGTGTTGGACAGGTGTAGACTTGTCTTTAGTGTAGCACTGCACTTGAAGCTATATGACTATGAAACTGACCCATGACTCTTACCTTATAAAGTAAACCACAGTGAAACGAAGCAAGGTAAAGTCCGTTCAACGTAGGAATTGTTTTCTGAAAGACCTTTTTCCCTACCAGAAATCTATTATATAGTAGGATATTGATAAGAAAAAAAGACCTTTCAGAGAATAATTCCTACCGTGAATGGAGTATAGGTTTCTACCTTTCAGGATTAATGGGGGGGACATTAAGGATGTTGCCTATCTATGGATTCATGTAAGGTTAAGATAATATTCACCATGTTTATGAATTTACCTTTTTGTTCAGCGAGTTTGAAAGATTTAACGTTGAAACAAGGACCATAAATTCTTAAATAATTCTAAAAATAATCCTACATTGTCACAAAACTATAATTTTTACCTTGAGGTAAGTTTTTTTTGTAAACTTATTTTTTATGTAGGTATCTTCCTTCCTAGATATAGATTAAAAAAGTTCGTGATGTCATTTTTCTATCTAGAAGAGGAAACAAGAAAAGTGTAATTTTAAAAAGCAAGTGAATGTTTTCAAGATACAAATAGTATAGTGAATGGGTAAACTCGTCAGAGGAAGAGGGGATGTGATATCAGTAGATAAAATAGACTTATCTCATGGCAAATTGTTTTTTTTGTTTTTATTTATATTTAGTCTACATTGGTGTCTAAATGTGGATAGTGCATACAAAGCTTAGATGCACCAAGTTAAGATGCAACCCGCGTCGCGAAATAGCTTCGAAATCCCCAAGAAGGCAACTTCATTAACAAAAAAATGTTGACACGTAATAGAAAAGTACTCACTTTACCAAATAAAGTTTACATTTCCATATTCATCGTAAGCTAATAACGTTCAATAATATTTATATCACATTATTGGGATCCATCAGTTAAGAACAGTGCTATCTAAAGAACCAGAATTTAAAATTCATCGACCATGAAAATATTCTTCATAAATTACAATGCCAAAGAGCAGTGACTCGTAAAGGCTTGGCTTTTGGTGACTTGGCTTCACACTAAAGGTCTGTTCACAAAAAATTAAATAAAAAATGCTCGTTTGTACTTTCAACGTTCCATGTTCAATATTTGATAATTTTATATTTTATTTATAATTTAATTTTGAAAATTTACTGCCCAGAAGTGTTATGAACAGTATTTACTACAAGTAAAATACTCTATGAAGCAAAATAAATAAATAAAATAAACCAAAACAAATAAAACTTCAATTTAAATAAAATAGCAATATTGGCGTTTTATAAGAAATTATTTAAATCTTGGGATTATTTTATTGTATTAAATACTAACGTTAATTTACAAGCATTAATATATTGCATCGAAATGTGTTTTCAGTTTTTAAAATCCGTTTCAAAATAATTTGTAATCGAATTAAATACAAAAAATGTAGCTCAACTTGTGAAACGCATCTTTAAAGGAAATGATTTATCTCATACAAACCAATTTATTTTAACTTACGTACATGTTTAGGGTGTGTGTGTGTGTGTTTAAACTCTTACCTGGACCCTCATTGCCAGCAACACAGTTTAATACGCCAGACTCGTGACACATAGGGTAGCCTATGACAGGTAGATAGAGATCTGTGGTGATTATAAAATTAACGCAGCTTATAATTGGATTTATGTGATTAGTAATATGGATGATATAACTCTTTGTTTTAGACTAGATGTATGAATGAATACAGGTGTACTATCAATATTGGTGGGCACGTGGCCTAAAAGTCAAGCTCATATAGTCTGGTTTTATAGTGACGGGAAGGTTGGGATTCAAACCCCAACCAGGTGTAATAAGGGAGTTATTTTCTAAAACGTTTCTCACTTTCTCTATCTCTCTCTAAGCCAATGTTGGCACTTTTTCTCTCAATCCTACCTTTATTTTCCCTAATCCATTAGTTTAATTTAATGCGTACTACCCAGATGGGTGGTAAGATGTAATCCAAATATAACAAACACGTTTTGCTTACCCCGGTTTTTACTATTTTTAGAGAGTATTATTATTATTAGCACCGCGTCTTACTACCCGTTCGGGTTATACGCACTTACGCTAATGTGTAATTGTAGGGTGATTGCGAGATGAAATGGAGGACCTACAGTTTAACGTGGAATCCGAACCACGGTGGAGGCCTGGCATTCCCCACATTCACAAGATGTCTTGTCAGAGGTGAAGGAAGGGTTTGGTAATCAGATAAATCTGTGCCGGGACCGAGGATTGAACCCCGGTCGCCANATCTGTGCCGGGACCGAGGATTGAACCCCGGTCGCCAGCACAGAAGTCTGACACCTTACCCCTAGACCGCCAGGTCACCTTTTAGAGAGTATTGAACACTTATGTTATCTTCCGTTTAGATATTTGATTTTTTTTTAGCACCGCGTCTTACTACCCGTTTGGGTATGCGCATATGTAATAATTACAACAATGGGCTTGGGATCATAAAGGTTTAATTTAGAAGCAGTGTACCCGAATTTGCGTGGAGAGTGGATAACCATTGATGAAAAACCACCGACAGGGATCGAACTCCGTTCTCCGCGTCTTCAGGAGTCCAATCTAACACTAAGCGTTAGAACATGCTGCCACTGAAGTGGGTAGATAGTTTAATTAAGTAAACAATTAGTTCCCGTGGTAATTCCTTCGCTCACCTGTTAACCACACACCTTGCCACGCGCATGCGCGTCACGAGTAGGTGTGACGTGCGTGGAGAACAAATCAACGAGCTATGACCTACGTCAAAACGTTCACAAGGTAGGTCGGGGAGCTAAACTAGATACCGTTCTATAACGGCGATGACTAGGATTAGAATCAGTTAGCCTTCCCCCTCCCCTTCTTCCACTTCAAACCTAGGTGGGAGGGGGGGTCAAAACTAGGCTTGTAGCTGCCTATGGCTCCACGTGATTTGAGTCTTATTAAAAAAAATAAAGTGAGCGTTCTTTTTAATCTACAGTAACTAAAATCATTATACTAATAGTTTCCAATATTTAATTTGATTTCTTTGATTGTACTTTAACCTTATCGATTAAACAACTTCAAATCTTTTTTGGGACCTCCCTTAGCGCTTATATTGCCATAAAAACTTGTTATTAAGATTTATTGAGATGGTTTCTGATGAATTATTAAAACTTCTTTAAATATAACCATTATTTGGTATATATACCAGAAAATATTACATTAAGTTCTTTACAATGTTTGTTTTAAAACAAAAGTCAGTTAATCAAGGAAAAACATGTAGCTTAATAAGAACAACAACAATATAATTTATATATACATTTTTTAACCTCTTGGATGCTTGGCAACATGTCGTTTACAGTTTATGAAAAAGAAAAATTGAAAAACCGCTTCTTTGTACGAACCTATCCGTTTCCATTTGCACAGTCCTTTCTATTAAACACATTTAAAAAAATAAGACAAACCCACCCTTTCTCATAAGGCCCGTGGCCCACTGGTTGGTAAACCCCTTGACCTGAACTGCCCACTCATTTGGTCACCTCTCTTGTGTTGCGGTAAATTCTCCAACCCCCTCCCCCCTTTTCCAATCCTTCTTTCATAAAGAGACGCGACATTCTCACGCCTAGCTGCTCGCGAAAGCTTGCAATATTCTTCTACCCCTCCTTCCCCGGCAAATAAACAACCAAGTCTTCTTCTCTCGCTCTTCCTACAAACAACTTTGCTCTAATTGCTGGTCTGAGGAAACCCTAGCGGCGCACGTGAAGGCGTGGTAAGGGCACAGTGAGGGGAGGGGGGTGAGGAAAGGAGAGAAAACTTATTCCAACCAGTGGTGGGTGGTGACGCCATATAATCACATGTCGAGTCTTTTGAAAGTGAAAACTGGGATTGAAGATAACGGAGGAACAGAGAGGGAGATTATGAGAGGATAGAAAAAAAAATTAAAAATAAAATTAATTTGAAAAAAATCAGGTGATATATACATATAATTAATTAATTAATTGAAATTTAGTATAACTAGATATCAAAATGAGGTGTACAGAATGAAATATTTATAATATTAATATAATTAGATTTAATATTAAAATTATTAATATCATAAACGTGTCATTAAAATAATTATAATATTAAGATTATTATAATTATCTCGTTCTGTATATTTCATATGAATGTCTAGTTATACTAAATTTCAAACCCATATATTAATTACTTTACCTTAACAATGGTACGGGAAAAAACACAAAGTAGCCAGTTTTACCCCTTAAAACTCGTGAACCTTAATGATTTGGAATCTCTGTATCACCATTTCTAGCCAATAATTATACACGTCTTGTTAAAATTGTGAAATAAAATGTTGATGGTCGAATGACCTTAAGTAGCCAAAACTGTTTTAATAAATAACGTTTAATGGATATGTTCTGATGGTAAACACGTATATTCTGGTTTTAAAGGGATAGTTTTAGGTTAGCTTTGAACAATATTTCTATCATTTCCAAATTAAAAACATAATTTTTAAGAATTTACTCTAAATATCTGTATGTTAACAATTGTATATAGCTCGAACATTTATATAATTAATTAAACATCGTTATTATTAGGCCTATGCAGATGGTAAGATCGTAATGAATACTAAAGAACTGTTGAAATTGTTTAGAAATTACCTTTATTTCATTTACACAAAACTATTTTTTTTTCATTTGGATACATATAATTTTACTAGTAAAGAGTTGCTACAAAGATGACGTTTTTACTTGAAGAAAATAATGACAGACATATTTTACTTATCTACAAGACGAATAATGCGACGTAATAAACATGGTTCGGAGAAGGTTTTACAGGATAAATTTATTTGAAAGTGAATCTTAATCCCTTTCTCTTGTTCATGAAAGGGTGACGCGAACTAAATGGTTAGAATGTACAGTTTTATTAAAATAAATCTGGACAGTTAGAGAAGTAAATAGTTGTTCTTACTCATGGAAAAAGAACTTATCAAACTAATTAAACACGCATACATTGTTTTCAAACGTTTAATATAGCCACGTTTTCAACGGAAAAACTATAATTATGTCAACTTCGTTTAGAAGAATCTTCTAAATATTATAAGCAAATATTGTAGAGAAGCCATCCATCATTTGATATTGTTCGATTAATTTAGCTTCTGAATATCCAAAATTATTGGCAACATAATCTCAAAAGTGAAAGCAGAATACCAGATCCAATAACGCATAAATGTATGGGAGTAGATTATAGTAGCCTACTATTTTTGTATTACAAGAAATGACTCAAACTAGTGGCTTGGTTTTAAAGGTAACTAGAGATTTTTAGTGGAAAAGCAAGGGCTTTACTGACAAAAAGATCATGGTGACATACCCCCCTTAAAAATCTGCTATTATTATAAACTCAAAAATACAAGATTGGAGCAATCTAGACACAATTAGGGTAACTTATTTATACGACTAGAATTAATTCCATTACTGTACCATCCGTGTAATTCATTTGAAACATTTTTATTTCTAATTAAAAATGAAAAAGGGGTTATTCACCCCACTTTACATACCCCCCCCACTCAAGTCAATAATTAATATATAGTGGTGCCTGTGTGAATAAACGTTTTGATCTACATCAATTTTTTCCTATATAATAACTAAATAACAAAATTTTGTGATTTTTAAAAAAATTAATGAAGTTATCTTCCAACACTGTAATATAAACTTAAGTGACAACTACTTTCGCTTTGTTTTTCAACTGGTAGCACTATACAGTTAAAATAAAAATAGCCATTATAATAACACCGTTATTTTTCAAGTCGGACCTTGAACTTTCAAATGTAAGTTATTTAATGGAGAGGTTTAAGTAGTAACTTTTCTAAGCTATAGCATGTTTAAAGTTTTTAAATAACTATACTTAATTCTAAGATTAAAATACAATTTTATTAATAATAGAAAATTTATTCACAAACATAGTAATAATAATAATAATCTATCAGGCGGATTAATAATGCGGTGATGCAACTGACTCCAACATGTGAGAACGGAAACTTAGGCTACCATTTAGGATGTTGATATTCTTAATAAACATTTTATTATTTTAGTGAGGGAATTAATAATAAACGGTTTAGTAAATACAATTCAATTAGCAATTTTAATGAATATAATTACTAAGAAATTGGTACACAATATTTAAAAGTAGTCGTAAAATTCAAAATTATATAATTACAATTAAAATAGATATATATGGTATTTAGACACGTAACAAATTAGAGTGGGTATAAATTTGTGAGACTTGAGGGTATAACTCCTAAAACACAAAAATAAAACTATTTTTTTTTCTAAATTTTTATTTTAGCACCACGTCTTATTGCCTGGTTTGACTAATTACGCTAATTGTTTTAGTGATTAAGAAGGTAGTATATAGAGGATGTATATCCGAATTTGCGTGTAGGGAGAGTGGAAAACAATATTGAAAAAAAAAGCCCCACAGTACACCCGACTGAAATTTGAACCTCAATCTCCCCATCATCAGGAGTCTAGTCCAACACGAGAATAACGCGTTAGATCATGCACCCACCGAAGCGGGTACTAAGCTGTTGACATCTTTTGAAGTAATACCGATACCTAATATAACTTGTGATGATGATGATGATGATTTCAACAGTCTGGTGAATGGGGTATGGGGACATGTTGGGAAATCCCCCGGGGGTCTGTAATCGTAGAATTTTTATTTTTTTTTCTCTAAGGCATCACTCTTGCAATAGACTATACTGCTGAGACGGTGAGCCCAAGGTTCGAATTCAATCGGGTGTATCGCAGCTTATTTTTCCTATGTTTTTCCACTCTTTCCTCCACGCAAATGAAGGTACCTTTACTTTAAATTCAATCTTCGTAATACCTAATTCATTAGCGTAATTAGTACATATGCGAATAAGCTGAACGTGTAGTAAGAAGCAATGGCAAAAAACAACTGTGATTTGTGACACAACTATGGAGTACAACTGGTTACTAATGTTCTGTTTAGAAAGTAAAGCGTTGTTTAGAGATCGGAAGTGGATTCTATGGCGGGGAAAGGGGGGAGGAGCCCCCCTCCCCCAATCCCCTAACGAGTGTGAGAGACTGGCCGAAAACCTCTCTGAATGCCGGTCAAGAGGTCAACTGCCGACAAGACTGACCGAGAGATCGCAGATTTCTCTCAACGCGTCACATCGCATTTCGCCTGTAGATAGACTATTGATGACACTTCAGGGTGCGGTGCTCCTCCCCCGCTTCCCCCTCCCCCCTTTACTTTCTCATATAAATAAAGTATGGAATTCGTGAATATTTCTGACCTCGAGATTAAAGTGGGGCTTGACGTTTTGAGTGTCCTCGGAGAAAAAAAAAAAAAAATCTTATAAATGTGTTTGTCTCTAAGTCTACAGCCCAACAATGGGACGGATATTGTTCAAAATTATATTTAGATGCGACATCTTTAAAAAAATTTACTTTTTTTCACCCTAAAATGTTTCTCCGGAGCTAAGCCGGGTAATAAATGTAAAATGAAATAAGGCAAAAATTGCAAAAACGTATAAAAATGACAAAAATGAGCACAATTGAGAAAATATGACAAAAATGATTAAAAGGTTAAGAATGATAAAAAGGCTAAGAAATACAATAGGTATAAAGGTTAAAAGAGGTAAAATAAATAAAAAAGGGAGAAATATTAAAAATCAACAACGAGCCCAAAAGGGGAAAAAAGAGTTTAAAGGTTATCGGGGTAAAAAGCTTAAGCTGTATGGAAAGGGTAAAAAAAAAGTCAAAAGGGTAATAATGGGAAAAAGTTTATTTATTTAGGTAAACATGGTGAAAAGGTTAAAAAGGTGCAAAATTACAAAAAGTGCAAAAAAAAGGGTAAATGGGGTAAAAATATTTAATGATCTAGACGCTTTGAAAAATGCCAAAATACTTTTGATTGAATATAATTACAACCCTCAAACAACTAATTATTTATGCTATGACACTTTTTTTTTATTACTAGCATCAACAGGCAAGAAATCCAAATATCATGTATTGAGAAGATATAACTTAATTTTTAAAAGAAATGTCAGATTTTAAAAATTATGTCTCTATTTTGACATAGTGTATTAGTCAACCTACTTCCATGTTTTGTTTCTAAATTCAAATCAATAAAGGATTAATACTAAAAAATAATTTAAGATTTGGTTATTATTCCCTGTGGTTTATTTTATATAGTAAAAATAACAAAGCTACTCTATAGATTCCCATGCGAAGAACAGGTAAGCCAGATAGCTATGCTATAATTAGAATAAAATGATGGCCACATTTAAAATTTATTTTTAACCATTCCTTTAGGCATACGAGATAAACAACCCCTTTAAAAATCAAGATTATGGAAAAAATATATTAGTTACTTGTATAATATTTTTTTAGCTAAACTATTATCTTATATGTAAAATGTATAGTTTTGATATAGTTAATTTGAAATTAAATAAACAAATCTGACCATAGTTCGATTTTAAAAGGCAAAATAGTTAGTGTTATGGAAATATTTATTTTTGTTTTAGTAATTGTTATGTAATGTAACTAAAAAATGATTCAATGAACGTTAAATACGTTTGTATAACTATTGTAATGTGTTCAGTAAGCGTTTTAAAAAACACTTGTCTGGTGAGATTTCAAGGTCTCTTAGTGAATTAATATATCTTATGATTGTTGTAAATCTTGACCTGACCCTTTATTAATTTTCTTGAGAGCAACTACAAATCAAGACCATATGTACACTTTGAAATAATATACAATCAATTAGTGTACTGTACACGTAGTTGATTTATTTTAACAATTATAAAGTTTAAATAGATTGTATTTGGCAAATGCAGTTTTCCTCGCCTTGTTATGAAGATGACTAAGCAACTCCGAAAGCATTAATTAACCTTGACTATCAAATATCGATTTAATATTGAATGTTTTTTTTTAATAAATTACTTTCTAATTGCCAACAGGACTTGATGATATATTATTAAGCAAGGACATTTCAATTACCAGTACCTATAGTTTACTTTATAAAAAAAATAGTAATTAAAAAACAAGAAACATTCGAATGAATAGAATTCTGATTGACCATGAGGTGGCTGGTTGCGAAAAGAGGTAGCATTTTTTGACGGTCACGTTGAGCTTATAACATTGGGTGGGGCAAGAGGAGAAAAAATCCGGGTTTGGGAAGGGTAAGTGGTCGGAGCTAGATCATATGTAAATGTAGGTCAGGAGTCTGGGTAAAGGTGGGAGGAAGGATTCAAGGGGAAGAAATCTCACACGTAGTTGTTGCAAATCTTTCCCTTCCACCCGGAAATTTGAATCATACCAAGGACTGGTCTCACGGTGAATGTCACTGGACTGGCCTTCGTCGGGTGAGTAAAAAAAACAACAAAACACGAGATTTCCGTCACACCTTATCGGTGGGCGTAAAGACTAGAGGTCGATGACGAGGAGGTTGGAGATTCAATCCCCACCGGGGTGTACTGAGGGTGGTTTTTACCAGGGAGTCCAACAAGAACCGGAAACAGAGCCGATAACAGAAATTAACGTCTATTTTTAACGAACCAGGACTGGAATTTGAATTGACAACTTTTTAGGTTCCTAAAGGTTTTAAATTTGCATAACTATTGTTTATAAATAGAATTTGACACCCTTCTTTTTTTAAAACTTACTTTTGTTTTAAATTACTCTATTTACTCTTTTCTTAGTAATTTTTATCAATACATTTTGTATGATTTCATATGACCTAAATGACTTTTATTTTAATGTAATTTTTTAATTAATGTAATTAATTAAGTAATGCTCTATTGGTAGCACGTCTGCCTAACGTATTTATATTTGGAGCCACATATTACCGTCCGTACAGTTGTGCCACGGGACTCCTTGTCCCAAACGTTAATAGTTTAGTTGGGCCACGATCATTGACCAAGAAGATTATTGTCATAGCTCAGTTGGGTCACGATCACTGACCAGGAGGACTATAACAGATAATAGACCTGCGGGTAGATATGAATTTGGCCCGCCAGTAGTTTTTACCTATATTAGGTTAGGTTAGTTTAGGTTAGGTTATGCTAGGTTAGATTAGCTTAGCATTTTGTTGTGTCTCATACATCACGTACTGTTTTTCGCTCCGCTTGAGAAAACATTTAAAACCATCCTAAATGGAACGTCACAATGACTTGGGCTGAGTCAGTACATCAGTACGCCTTGTTTACATTTCCCAAGTGGGAACTCGCGGCCCAACTGTAGTAAGCCCGTATGTACGGATTATTCGCATTAAATACACTATTGGAATATTTTATAGCTATGATAAAAACTTGGAAAGATAAAAAAAACAATCTTTACACCTCGATCTGTGTGTATAGTCTGACACAAAGTTGTTCCAATAATCACATTTTTAATATACTATAATTTAATATTCTCTTCACCGTTATGGACAATTTACAATGACAAGCCTGTCAGCCGCGTACTTCCTAGTCATTGCGTTGGAGGTAACCGCAATAAAAAAAAGGTAATTTACAACAGATGGTTAGGATTTATCTTTTATAAACAATTGGTTGTACAAGCCGGAGTTTGAGGTTATGGTAACCTCCTTCACCATGGATGATATACACCGATTGATGCCAACCGATAGGCTGTGAATCCAAAGTAGGAGAATAGATAGTTACTTATAATAATACTCACAGTTCGATCGTCAAATAGGTTTGTGCGTTTTACGGTGACATGAAAAAGAACGGAACTAAAAAAACTGACCTCTTGTTTATGTATTATTATTATTATTATTATTACTATTGGCACCACGACTTACTTTTCCTTAAATGGTTCCCCACTCTCTCCACGCAAATGCAGAAAAACTTACTCCAAATTCAACCCTTTTTCATCCCTAGCCCTCCCCCCCTCCTTATCGTAATTAGTACATAATCTCTACGTCCGAAGGGATAGAAAGACACGACGCTAAGAAAAACTAATTAAATTATTATTATTATTATTA
>CABFOW010000417.1:0-53360 GCA_902141385.1 Timema californicum
ATATATTATTTTGCCAATGCCCTCATTCCTTTATATCCCACCTCTTTTCATTTTTTGTTCTTCACTTCTATCTTAAGGAAATGTAAAACAATGGTTAAAACAGAGTTGTTGATTAATGTCATGGCTTAATTATATTTTTTCATTAAGGTACAGGAAAAATTAGTTGGTGGAAATTGTGTAGATAAACCGTTAATAATTTATTTATTTTGTCTATCTACTAATTAGTTATTTTTTTCCATAGCCTACGTGTTCAGGCTATACGCTTATGTACTAATTATTCTATATAGGCCCATTTAGTAATAAAGACATTAGAATTTAAAGGAAGTGTACCCACATTTGCGTTGAGTGAGAGTGGAAAACTATTTGGAATAAACCCTTATATTCCGGCTATGTGTAGTCAAGTATAGTGGGGGAGTAACTTCTTAGACCATGCGGCCACCGAAGATGGTCATTCCTTATAAAATTAAATTCACAAATATGTATAATATGTGTTAGTGAGTAAATATATATATTATTATAATTATTATCAGACGAATAGTTTGTATACTTAAAATGATTACATGCAGTTTTCGTAAGAAACCTTGTATATACGAGAATGCCAAGTTAAACGTAAAATATAAAAATATTCGCTGTATCTTCACATGTTTTTTTAATTGATTATTTAGTTTATTTATTTAATTATTGTATTACTTTCAACAAGAATAAACAATACGTTTAAAAATGAATACTTCATCTTATCTTATAGATAAGGGTATGCAAATAGAGCGAATATTAACTTAAATAAGTTTATAATAAACTGACAAAATAAATAATCCTAATCAAGAGCAGCAGTGGACACGAAGATTAAACGTTATGTACGTCGAGTTTGGTTTGCAGGTTACGGAAAGTTAGAGGCTCAATTTTCAACCAGATATGCCAGGGGAGGCGTTTTCTTAGTAGTTTACCACACTCCCTTAATGCATATGTCAGTAAGTTTCCTCTAAATTCTATCTTCCACATCCCAAGACCATTATTGTGATTAAATGCGAATAGTCCGTAAGGGTAGTAATATGAGAATGATAAAAGCTCAAATCTACAAGATATTATTGTGCTCCTGCTCGTACTGCAGTGAGGTCAGAAACCAAAGCTTAGCTACTTATGGCCCATCTCCTCTGGTCTTTCGGTGATATTAAGGTTGATGTTAATAGTTGGATGTTTTTGTGTTACCCAAATGGTTTATAATTATTTAATCCATAAAACGCGGATACAATTTATCTTACTCTGTGTTTCTTCTCTCTAGCCCTTTTGTGCAAATATGTAGATATCTCTGTCGGGTATAGTACAATAATGGTAACTATGGTATTTTCTGTTTTTTGAAATATTACATTAAATATATCTGAATTCCTTCACCTCGTTAGTGATTTGAAACTTTAAAAAAATATTTAAATTGATAAAATGTGTTTTTAAGGTGGACAAATGAAGAACCACATCTTAGTAACGTTTGAACTTACAGACTTGCACTTAAAGTAAACGTAAATGACCTTGAGTAAGACGTGGAGTATTGTCTAGAACCTCCTTGCTTGCTTGATGAGTATGCAACCTAAACGTGAGTATATGTGCTCCCTCTCCATTCGAAACTGGGCATGTACTCAACCCATAGGCTGGTTAGTTTTACCCGTACCATCTGGTATAAAGCAAAATAGCTTGTTGAGCTCAGAAAGTATGATGACTATATGTTGTTCTCCAAACTGAAATTCTATTAGCGAGCCTGGAAGAGCATACCACTTCTGTTGGAGACGTATGTCCACACCTACCAGGACTATTAATTTTACATTCCTCTTTCGACATGGAATCAATGGATTTAAACCTACGGCGGGTTTGAACCTACGAACATTGATTCTTGAACCGAGCACCTTACCCCAAGATCACCAATGTTGATTCTAGCACCTCCAAAATGCAGTAAAGTGTCGTGGAATGCTGCCAGGGTAAGCAGAACTTATCAAAACTCTAACTGTAATATGTTTACTCAGTACGCATGTGATTAGTCTTGTATTGGCTCTGCTGTATATAGTCCACAAAGGAACGTAACATTTGTTGATAGCGGGCTAGTTAAAGTTCTAATAAGGGAAGAGAACCGATTCACAGATACTGATTAGATGTGTATAGTAAGTTTTTGTATTTTTTTTGTATATACCAATTGTACTTTCTTTAATAAAAACCTTTGATTTAAAAAAATAGTTCTTGGCATACTCTTAACATTTTACTATTATGAAAAACATTTTAAAGGTATTGTGTAGGTTTATTGAAGTTGTATAAATAGATTATTAAAAGTCCAATAAATAAAGTAATATTATAATATAGCAATGAAAGTATTAGAAAAGGTCTTCAAAAGAGGATTAATTTATAAGAAAATATTGTTAATCAAGAGAGAATAAATAGTTTACAAACAAAACCAAAACCTAGGATCAATTAAGTACTCACTTCTACATACTTAAAACAAGTTCTGTTCACTATGGTAGCAAGTCATGACATGCCATTTCTGGGAGTATTTCTCAGGTATAGACACACACGGATTTATGGATGTGTGTGTTGTTTAATATGGGTAATAGGGTGAGGGTGGTATATTCATTTCCAAGTAGCCATTTCAAATTCAAGACCAATTCCCAGAGTCAGCTCACCTGTTGGAAGGTATGTGGGACATATTTCTCACCTGAGTGAGATGACGATTATCAAACAGGTCTGTATTATATGTCTTGTCTTAAGGATTGTTGAACAGAGGAACACCCGTGGTGAAAGCTCCGTCTAGTTATAACAATATCATTACAGAGGCAGTTGCGGTGGACCGCTCGCTGGGGCATGGAATGGCGTGAAAACTGACGTCTCGTCTTATTACTCACATTTTTATTTTCTTATCGTTTATATTTTTTATATATAAAAAACATTTCATCAGTTTATATCGAAGTCGACATTACACGCCGCCACCTGCCGTATAAAATGTATAATCCGTTTCATATTAAAATTGAACAAAAGTATTTTACTAACTGTACCTATTGGTCCTAAAGGTTACACTTATTATATAATTGAAAAGAACATAGATTGAAAAACATATATATTTATTGATAGAAAAAACAATAGTTCAGATAGCAATGGTTTACAATAATGTAGTCGAAACGAGTAAGGATTTTGATCCAATCAGATAGCCTTGAGAAAAGAGACTGTGGCTACTAGGGCTGCATAGTAGCCAGGCCACAGGTAGAAGTAAATTCTATAAAGTAGAACAATTCAATAATTACTAAAAAAAATATATGTCAAGGTATACATGTAACTTTAAACCAGGCTGTGCTTGATGGGGCCTTCAAAATATTATCCATTGAACACTTAGGATAACCAGCTGTTAATAACAGCAGTTGATGGCTAAGAAACAGGTGTCATCAAAAGTACTGTGACTGGTCATATTCTTCTTTGGTACTGCCAGGGCATTCAATAATACATAAAATTCTAAAGGCATGAGCTTTAAGAACAACAGAAAAAATAGAAAACGATTAAAAGGTAAGAGTGAAAGAGTATTATTTGCGCGGACCCCACTATGACTCTAGTACAATTCCCTGGGTTGCGCACCGAAACTAATACTGCACGTGAAGCGTGATTACTTGACCGACCTAAAACACTGGTATCGATCAACTGAAATGTGATTAGGTAAACAAAACAGACAACCTGGGGGTAGCCATCCATAAACTGAACTGATGCTCACGCCGTACAAGGCGTCATGACAAATTACGGATTTAAAAATATATTAAAGGAACTAGTGGAATATTATAAGTCCCTACTTAAGACATTACAACTTTCTACGCCGGAAGCATATATATATATCTCAACAGAGACTACAGTACTGAATTTCAATATTTGAAAAACAAGTAATAAAGGGACTCGTCCCACATTCTAAAAGACACAATTTTTAATACAAAATAAATTAAATCTTGAGTTAGCAAGTCAACAAGACTTGAAAATGATTAACTGTCAAT
Source organism: Timema californicum (assembly GCA_902141385.1). Classification (NCBI taxonomy): domain Eukaryota; kingdom Metazoa; phylum Arthropoda; class Insecta; order Phasmatodea; family Timematidae; genus Timema; species Timema californicum. The sequence goes on from CABFOW010000417.1 coordinate 4,002, forward strand.
TAGACCTAATATCAAAAAGAAAATCGTCTCCGACAATATAAAAAACTAAAGGGGGTGCAATCAGATATAACTCATCTTTATAACAAAAATTATCTAAGTCATAAGGACTCGTCGATTACTGTAGAATACTTAAAACATCGAAGTATGTGGTTCCATCTATAGCTGCGGTGAATCCCACGGCCTTGACTTCATAGGCGTTTATTGAAAAGTGTCATCCCGTCTAAGGTGGCGGTGTATCCGACGCCTCCATCTTCATGGTCGTCGTGACGAACCTGGAGTCCTTCCTTCTATGCAGAGATACAGTAAATAGCTATATGGTGTGCTAGGCGTCGGCCCCTTATATAGTACTCAACCTGATACGAATGGAAGAAAGCCGAAGGGACAAGATCCTAGAAAGAAGAACTACGGAGGAAGGCGGGTATATAGAGAGAGTTAACAAGAAAAATTCACTTACGAAGGAGAGGTAGGAAGAAGCTTCATTGGTTATCCACCAGGGTCGATCCTCACACGCATTTCTTTTCTTTAACAGATCTAGTTAAGATAGCACGTAGTTCGGCCATCATTGAATAGTTTTATTGAGCTTCACATGTGGGAGAATGGAATCAGCAGACATCCTGAAGATGTGAGTACTCACCAAGGCATATTATATGGAAATATATCTGTTTGATTATGTTATTCTGGATCCATTATTATTTTTATAAGATTTGGTGTTATAGATGTAGTTTACTATTTTTTCATATTAACTGCATGGCAAGTGTAAGTAAATATATTTGACATTATCCAATGAGAAAAGCAATGCGTTAAAGTATTTTTATTCGTAACTATGTTAATATTAATTCTCTTCTATGATATCTACTCCCGAATTTAAGAAAAGCCAGTATTTTTCACCAACCACGTGTTTGAATGTTTGAAGGTAGGGAGAAACGTAAATTTATTAGACTGCATCTTCAGAGTAGACTCAGTTAAATATGCGAATATAGTTTATTTCATGTATAAATTAATGAATTATAGAATTTTTTAATTATAGATGTCCAATCTAACTTATTGACATGCTACATAACGAAAGCCTACATGCCTCCATATAATGCCGGGATCACGATCAACTTAAAGATCAAGAACCATTCAATTAATGTTCACAAAATACTACGTAAATATTCTTCCCGTGTTTTTAAATTGAATCCATAGCTATGAAGTTAATTTAACATTCAAGGGAAGAACTTTCACGTATTATAAACATTGAATGAAGGGTACCACCTGTTCCAGATAACCAATCATATTACAAGATACATCAACATGGCTATTTGGTATTTTTTTATGGTATTCAGGCGATTTAATTGGTGAATTGCGAGCTTTAAAACGTCGTAGACTTTTGTTACACTTTACTCTGCATACCCGTAATCTACCTTTGAAAGTAATCGAAGCATAATCTAGCCTAAATGCATGTGTTTGAGAATCTTGTTCACACACTAGTTACTTTAAGTGAACGTTAAATTGGGCTCAAAAAGGATTAGATTTCCTATGGCGATATGTCCAAGTTTGAATTTTGGCCAAGTGCAATTTAGGAGTGAGTATATCACAATAGTGTTTCATATACCTTATTGTTTCTTAATATCCTATAAACTAGTGTATGTATCCATTACAATTAAATGAAGTAATTATCAAACGTGATAATAAACGATTATTAACAAGAATAATTTTCTTAGAAAATATTCTCATGTTTGCTTGACTTCTGGATGAAAACCTTGCCTTCAAAATGTATAGCTAGGGACAGAATTTTGCCTATTTACCTTCTCTTTCTTTGATCATTAAACATATAATTTAGAGATATAATATGTCCTTTTCATATTATTAGGAGACCAATATATTAATTTAATAGTGTGTATAATTGGTCGCAATACGATCTTTTGAACAGTAATCTAAAATTGGTAATATTTTTTAAACATATTTTATACATGATATTTTCATATTATTTTAATTAGAATTTACATAACTCATATTTTATTTAATAGACTAAAAAGACTTTGGTTGAAAGTTGTATTCACTTCAGGTCGAATAGGTATTCACGTTATATATAATAAATAAGATTTCATATTAGCATAAGCGTTTCTTCACACGTCTTAGCCCGAATAAACAGTCAACAACTCTGTACTATAGAAGCAGAAAACAACACAAATTATCTGGCTTAAATCTCAATCTGTGATCGAGAGCTGCTAAGCTCTTACAAACACAAGCAAACTTACTTTTAGACCCGTGTCCAGGTCCGTGTCCAGGTGTCATTTTTAAATTTTCAGAATATAAGAACACTAAAGTTTGCAAGTGAAGTATATTACTCTCGCTCTCTCTCTCACACACACACCTGCACTGTGAGCTTTGGTCTTGAATTATTGCGATCGCTGGAAATAAGCAAACTGTATGTTCTTGACCCGTCGCCTGATGCACATATACGGAAGTAAAAAGACAATAGTACAGTCACAGACTAATAAAATCGACACATCCTAAATTTAAATACTCCAGATACAATTCAATAAAACAGGATCATTATAAATTGCCTATTCTGATGGTTTTTGCCTATTTTATGAATAAGTCTCTTTAGCTTTAACCTTTCTCTTTCTTTTTTCCATACGGAATGTATGTTCAGCACAAAGATAAAATCCAGTTACTTAAAAATTGTAGGTTAAAGCATACTTGTTTGAAATTGAGCGCAAATCCACTGGGGGAGCATTCACCGACTTCCTGGTAGGAAAAGTAATGCCGTTGGAGGAGAAAAGTTAAACTTCTACAGACACGGCAAATTTGTAATGTTGTCCCTTGACTTCGTGTGAAGTAGAATTAGGCCAAACTTCTCAAATCACATTCTAACATAAAATATATTAAATTTAACTACCGAAAATATAGAAAAGTATTTAGAGATTAAAGGCATGGGACACCCTTTAGTGGTTGATGGTCAAAGGCGTCACTCTTACAGTAAACTTTACCATCGATGAAGGAGAGATTTAGATTTTAATCTTGGTCCAGCGTAATCAAGGGATTTTTTACCAAACAGTTTTCCATTCTCCCTTCACACAAATGTAGATACACTTACTCTAACATTCAAACTTACTAACCCCTAACACAATAACTTAATTAGTATGCCTACATATGTATATAAACCGAACAAGTAATTAAATGTGGTGCTAAAAAACCATCAATTTAATTTGGCACTAGATAATAAAATATTTGGTAGTAAAATCAATTTTACATTGCTTATTTTATTTTCTGCTTGTTTTGTCCTTAAATGCCTATTTTAGTGCCTGAATATCATATTTTGAATGTATATATAAAACAATTTTGATACACAATAAATCACTCTCTAGTTATAATATCTAATCTATAATTAATGTGGCAAATTAATTGTATTTTATTCTATAAATTAGGTTATATATTTAAATCATGTATGAAAAAGCAATATTTATACCTCTGGAGTTTACAGCTTGAAAGATTAATCTCGTAAGTAAAGTGAAACAAAAGCTTAATTGCACTATAATTTATTGAAATAATACTTTCTTCCTTATTATTGTTCTGAATACAGAGGTAATAAACATAGGAGAAAATAGATCTCATAGCGTAATGGCTTATGCAAATTAATAAGAACTCACATAAGATTTATGTGATTCCCTTTTTTGTTATGATTATTAGCACTCCGTCTCACTATCCTTTCGGGCTATACGCATGTTATTTCCTGATGGAGAAATACTATGGTGGTATACCCTTATAATACGTAGCATACGCTAAATTATTTGCTTTGTCTTATTTATTTATAATCCATGGAAAAGGTATTATGTTAAACTTAAATTACTCTCCTTGCTCCATTAAAAACAAAACAATATGTGTTGATCTTTAATTAAATACCTTAATGGTTTGTGGGTCATAGTAAACATGTGCCAACATTGTGTTATCTCTGTTATTGATTTAACAATCAGAATGAATGTGTCACTCTTGTGCTGTCTCCCTTATTGCCTTATAATACATTTTAAACCTTTGTTACTTTTGTATCGTCTTCTTTATGGCATTATGGCCTTTATGAACTTTATGGCCATTATAAATATTTGTTATTTTGACCTATATTATATTGGCTTATAAGCCATAATAATCATGTGTTAATTTTACATTCACTCCCTTTTCACTTTACCAGCTATAAAAGAAGCACACTACGTTTATATTTGTTCCCTTTTGTTCTTATCACTCTAATAATCCCCTTAGTAACATTATATATATCTATAAAGCGATTTGTAAGACAATATTTTCTTTGTTCTTTAAAAAAAAGTTTCTGGTGGGTTTGTATTGCAACAATGTCCATACCCTTTATAAACACCAATCGGTAGATGAATATCCAACCGCTTGATATAAGAGTTAGGCCTGGCTATTATTTTAAAGGTCCCAAGTTTCAATTCTTGGCAATACCATAGGTATTTTTCCCATAAGGCATGGTTCTTATCGAAGCCATGGTCTGATTAATTAGGCCTATATAATGTTTAAAACTTCAACTGGCACCACATAATTATCATCTCATTGGAGCTAAGTAACCGTACTTATATCATGCCACTACCTAATAGGATGGTTAGATTCCACCACTGACGATAGAAGACCAATAATTTCAGGTTGACAAAAAATGGAGGAATATGCCGAAGGAAAAGAAAAAACTAGATGGATAATAGGTAGCAATATAATATTCTCAAAATCAATTTCTCAGGCCAACAAATTAGCAGGGCATGAAAGTGTATGTTCAATAATATTTCTACTATGGTATTATAGAACATTGAGAGATAATATGAAAAAAAATCCTAAGTAAAGAGGAAAGTCCATTTGTTAAATCCAACCTTGCCTGGAATACTTCTTAAAGAGGATTTAAAGTTCACTTGATCTGAAAAGAATACGATTCAAAATCCAATTTAATAGGAAGAGTATAGAGCGTTTGAAGGTTTTTTTTATTAATATTATACTTTTCTCTATGAAATGTTGACTTGATTTAAAGTAAGATTCTCTGCCATGCCTTCTGATCATATTATGGTTCTTTCTATCTTTAAAAAAGTAACTTTAGCGATGAATAGAAGAAAAAGCAGAATATGAAATTTGAATTATTATTTTAATGTCCTCCATTAAGTTTTTAGGTTCAAACGGGGATTGTTTGGGGAGCGGCAAGGTTTGGAAAGCGGTAAGAAAGATGGAGAGGTACAAACAAGAAAGGGCTCACTTTGAGGAGTGGTTGCTAAACATGAAGGAAGTCAGAGTTAAGTGACTAATTAAGTGGCGAAATTGGTATATTTCATGTTTGAGGTTCGCTTGATGGTGCCAGCTTTGGAGATAGCGTAGAGACAACTTCTGTGTGACATCAGCTGTGTCAACAAACCACAAACTGAATATAATACAATTTTATCTACCATACTCAATTCTCACCATCCACCTCAACCATCAAATCCCACCCACCTTATCTTCCTCCCACAACTACAACTGCAATATTTTCCCATAGGTACTCTTTCTCATTTTCATTTCTCTCTTACAATTTCATATATTTATTCTGCTAATTTTGTTTGTCCATCATGTCTATACATTAATGTAGATGGTGTTTTATTTCCTTGTGTTTGGTTCTTTCTGAAATATGCAGAAGGAAATATACATTAGGCACCGAAGTGTGTAAGGGTTGTTATCACCACCTTATAGGAGGAATGAAAAATATTAATATTTTATTTATGAGTTCTGAAGGACTATAAATTGTATTTTTTTATATAAGTTTATATTCATCTCTCTCTCTCTCTCTCTCTTCTTTATTATCTTTTACCACTGGCCATTGATATGATCAATATACTACGAAAACTTTGCTGACCCAAAAACATAATAAGATATCTAAGGGTATTGTGTGTTGGCTGGTGTATATTATCAATTAGTTATCACCACCAGTTATATAGGTCCCAAATAATAGTTTTAGTTTGGCCAAGTTATGTCTTAATAAATTATCAATAAAGTGTTTTTTGAAAGCAGAAAATTTTTCAATCGTTATGTGACTGAAATATAACAAAAATTGTCATAGCATTATATTTTTTCTTGCTAATATTAATCCCTTATAAAAGTGACTGATTCATTATACAGAATGTTCGGAAATACATAGTCCAAACTGCACATATGGTTTTTTGAATAAAAAATAATAGTAAATAAACACACACTTACATCCAGAAATCTATGCTAATACTATTAAATTGTGTCCAAAGTTCCAGCGTATAGTGCTGGGATAGCAAAGCTGTTCAAGCATGCGTGTACAACAAGTTGCATATGAGTTGGGCGCGTGGCACTACACAGTTTGATATCTTGAAGTACAGCAGTAGTACATACCACAATTAATAGTAAAAAACACACCAATCCATCTATAAATTCGAATACGTTTTGAAGGTCATCATCAACGGTCCTACCTCACAGAAAGTCCTTGCTATTATTACATGTGCAGTGACGCACCCCTGACTCCTATGCAACTTGTTGTACATAAATGCTTGACAGATTTTCTATCCTGGCGGTATACGCCGAGACTTTGAACACAATTTAATGGTATGAGCATAGGTTTCCAGATGTATATGTATTAGGATATTATATTACTTTTAGTTCAAAGAAGCCATATTTTCAATTTGGGCTATGAGCTTAAGAAAACCCTGTCTATAATATTAAAACAAATTAGACTATATTCTACGCATATTAACATACATTTTATTAATTTATCATCCAAATACTAATACCAATTTAATAAATTCATCATAGATGATTTAGCTTCAATTTTAATAATTTAGCATGCATACTATATTAAAACTCTTATGATTAATAAAACCAATATTTATTTATACTCATTTAAATAATTCGATAGACATATAGTAACCTTAAATTTACTACCTCAAGCAATATATTTCAAAACCCATTTTAATATTCTACCAGCCAGAAACCCTTTGTTTATTTCAACATACATTTATTAATACCAATTTTAATAGATCAAGAGACATGCAACGACACCTATTTGAATAACATATGATAACATTTTTATAACAGTATTAAATCAACTATAAACTCTCACATATTATCTACATTTTTGACATTTTAACTTTCAACTTCATTTTGATAACATTAACTCCTGTTGTAAAAATTCATAACTATTGATTCATTACATCTTTTAAACGATGTCAAAAATAAAAGGACCTCAATCAAAATTAAAATTGGGCAAGGTCACTTTTCCCCGAGGACAAATCAAAAACGTAATATACTGAAGTTGTAGATGGAGGCTCTTAATAAAGTTATACATCAAAAACTGTATATTTAAACTGGTGATAATAAAATGGATAGAGGGGAAATAATATGGTAAAAGTGGAAATAGTTTTGAAATTTGGTAGAATCCATATATATTAAAATGTCTTTTTAAATTGACAGGTAACGAAATTTGAAACACATGGCGTTTAAAATATCTACAAGAACTCCTCGCTTGTGTTAATTCTATAGCTTCTCTCTCACATGATATTTATTCTAGATGCACCAGCTTGAACAAAATAACAACGAAAAATGAAAAGGATTAATTAAACAAACTGGTAAACGTCCAGTATATTACCACCCATTGCTTATTTATATATTTACATTTCTTACATTCTTATAACGTTAATATGCCATGTTTGTCTTTATAAAATAAACGTAATGGAAATACATAATTTTTTTTGTTAAATTTTCAATCTATATGTTATCATATTTAAATAATATTTACACTTAAATTTATTTGACAGTTATTAAATAACAGGGGTAAGGTATTTTATTTCACAACCTCAACAGAGATGTATCTACAAATATTTGGCATCACCAATATTTATTTATCGACATCCACTTTACCATATTAACCAATATTTATAGACAGCTATTTGACTACTTCAATAGATATATGTATATATACATATTTGACTACCTTAAGAGACGTGTATATACACCTATTATACTACTACAAACCCACCTCGGTGGCGTAATTGGTTAACGAACTAGTCATTTTGAGCTCGACTGCTGAGGACGAGGAGATCGAGGTTAGAATCTCGGTCGGGTGAACTGGGGTGGTTTTCCTAAATGATTTTCCACTCTCCCTCCACGTAAATGCGGGTTCACTTCCTCTAATTCAACCATCTCAATCTCTAATCCATTAGCATAATTAGTATCTAAAGCGCTTAATTTGAACGGGTAGTAAGACGCGGTGCTAAATAATAATAATAATAAAATACTACTGCACTATACATTTTTCAGCATCCGTTTGAAACACTGAGGTGGCAGGTACAATACAATTCTTCCCAGTCTAGAGACGGTATCGAATAACTGAAACGGACCAGAGGAAACCATCCCAAATGACGCCATATAAATGCATGGTACGTAACTTGACAAGGGGGGGAACACATTTATCTGTGGGGAGGGACCTTCCATGAGAGAACGATATTAAGAACAACAGTAATCGCGGGTGGTTTAAAGTGGGTGGAGCAGGCACAGTCGCCCACTTAACATGGATTTATAACGCGACCAAGTCCGTGACATAGATATCTTACATTTATAAATAAAAAAATACAAGGCTTGAACGCTTACAAATGAAGTAAAAAAATGAATGGGGAAAAGATTTATACTTACGGTTTAAAGATCTTTTCCGAAAACTTTTTTAAAATGGAAACATAAATAAGAGATACGTTATACAAGGTTTAAAAGAGATGTATGTTTACAGTAGGTTGTAAACTAAGATTATTAAAATGTATTAATACAGACTAGAATACCCTAATTTTTTTTTTTTCACTTTTTTGATGTTGGCCTAATAAATTCTTCAAAATTAGATGTCTCTTAATGGGTATTTTAATTAATTATACTTCCTTAATATTAAAAAATGATTTGAATTTTCTTTTTATACCAATGAATCAAATATTTTAACAAAAAACAACCCGTAATTTGTCTCTTTAATTAGTTTTCTTAGTCGTTTATCAATGTACAACTATTATGTCATAACTAATTGTTCTTGGGGTATTTTAAAAATGGAGATATGTCTTTCTAACCAAGAGGGATGATCAACAGCTTAGTCAATTATCTTAAAGAGGATGACAAATGTTTTAATATGGTAGAACCTAATATCAAGAAAGAATAGCATAGAATATAATCTCTTAAATAATCTCTAAAAATATATTCACATCTGTTATTTAATATAAATTTGTTGTGTTTACTGAAGTAGTGTATTTGCTTGAATATTATTTCTATCTGATATCAAATATATATATATATATATATACCGAATCTATTAAAATTAAATTAAATATATATGAAATACTTAAATTGCTTAATCTAATAAATTTATTAAAAATTCTATCCTATTGTTTTTAATAATTTTAAAACACGTTCTTCTACCACTCATTACAGCTATCGTATGTTAAAGACACCAATATAATATAGATTACGGAGGAATAATTTAGAGTATATATAGCCGCATTTACATTTACGTAAAGAGAGATAGTAGAAATCTAATTCTTAAAAAAAACACCACAAGTGCAATAGTCCGGGATTGAAGCCCTAACATCTTTCTCACCCGCAAGTCAAAGTAGAGGAGCTTCAAATTTAGCTCAAGCACCACCTTATTCGAGTGCTTATATACTGTTATAAATTTTAACTTTAAATTTATTATATATATGAATTAAAATAATATAATGTCTTCGATGGCCTATTGGAAATAATATATCACTTGGCCATTTTCTTTAGAATAGACGATATACCAGACTCCCTAAATGAAGCAACCCACACTACAGTTAAGCTCTTAGAGCGGTATAACACGTGAATAAAGATGATCTACATCCTTTGTTTATCTCGTAACAATCGTGTGCAGTGTGATGAGCTTAAATAATTTATTGAACAAAAATTATCGTTCAACACGTGTTTATATTTTACAAGATTTATTTTCAGGGATTAATAATAATAATAATAATAATAATATTAACGAATTCATGAAGGGTTAAACTATGTTGTTTTATTTTAATTTTGGACGGCTGCATTGACGTATTTCTGTGGCTTCCACACTGAAATGAACTCGACCAAAGAGCTTGTCACTGGTGGAAATCATCACGTTACTTTCAAGGACACATTTATAGTAGAGTACTAGTATTCAACCTTTCCCCCACTAAACATAACGAGTAGTTAAGGCTGACGTCTGAATCTCTAGTACTGTACTCGTATACTCTTATTTTATTATTAAAGGACAATTGGAGACATTTGGGGATATTTGGAGGAGTTTTAGAAGGCAAGCTTTTTTTTTTGTGGTCAACATTGATAACATTTTATTATATTATTAGTTTTGTTTTATAGGTATTGGTAATATAATAACAAAAGTTAGAGTACAAATCAAATGGTTTGATATATGAATACGTGAAATTGCATATAGTAACATTTTTGGATGTCAAATATTAAAATTTTTAAGAAAATTTGTATGTATATATTAATATCTGGCTCTTAAGGTGAGAAAATGATGACCGCTAGAAACGGGTGGTATTTTTTACAGATTTTTATAACGAACATTGATTTGACTAATATTAATCGAATTCTGTTGTTATAGAAACATGTAATTTAGTTTTCTTCATATTCTGATATCAACAGTACTTGAATATATTTCAAAGATGTCCTAGAATTTAATAACTCAAATATTTCTTATCAAATGCTATTATTATGCTCATGACAGATATTCAAAAACCTTCTATAATACCATTTGAAAAATATTTAAATCTATATTTATATTGGTACAATACCTGATATTTTTTTAATGTTTTGCTATAATAGCTGCAAAAACAATGACAATTTCTTGCCATTCATACTCTGCCACCTTAATCGCTACATTCAGTCCAAGTGATAAATCCCACATTCCACTTGTCAACCGTTAACTTTGAGGTAAAGTTTTGAATCTATTCTTAAATTGTTACACACGAGCAATTAAGGGTTAGATCTAGCAGTTAAGAATAAATAAATAAGTTTTCTAATAAATACACCCACATAAGCAAATATGGCAGAAGGTAAAATGGGATTGATAAATCGCATGTAAAAGAACCAGTCCCTGCTCCCCACTTCGTCTATGAAAACAATCGGGTCTGTATAATCTTTAAACTACCCTCAAAGACGGTCTTAAGCTTAGCAAGTATGACGTCTTTTGACAATTATACCATCGATGTGGATAGGATTAGATTTTCACTACAATAAATAGGGCGTTTTACCTATTCTCTTTCCTCAACTCCTTTATCTCTCTCTCTTTATTATCTCACTATTCAACTTAACCTCATCTTCCCCCCTCTGAGCACCATTTCCATTCCTTTCTCTCTTTCCTCTCTAACTTTATTTAAATGTGAATAAAAACCACTTTATACTTGTTGGCATATCTTTCTACCAAAGTTGTTTACCTGACAAAAAGGTTTTTCATTTTTACAGTTGACCCACTTTATTCTGGAAACGACTTTTTTTTTGATAAAACCAAATAATGCTGCAGTACTTCTTTGTAACAGCCTAAATATTTCCAAAAGAGTTCACCTTCCTTCCTGCCTTCCTTCAGATCAAAGTTATCTAACAAGTATTTGGAGTGTAAGTAATAATCGAATCTTTTGTGAAAATTATTTGTGAGCGGCGTACGAGATGGATTAGTAGCAATCTCTCTAAAATAATTTAACTTTGCACAAAATGTAAAATTATTGTTTGACATCACTCCGCAGCTAAAGGCTGTGAAGAGTTCTAAAACGTCACAGGAGGACTTCTATTTACTTTTACTTTCTTTCAACCCCTCGGAGAGAAAGTATTGTGATCATCAAAAATATTGGATATTTTTATAAAGCTCTATTTTTTATAAACCCCTGAAACAAAAAAAATCGCAGTTCAGGAAGTCTGTCTGTCTGTCTATCTGTATGTCTATCCATCTGTTTGTACCTCGGGCTAGAACCAAAACTATGTTACTGATTGAGCCTTAACTTGATATCTGGGGTATTAATAAGGACCCCTGGATATTTTTGGAATTAAACATCCAACCCTAAGGTTAGGGGTAGTTTACTGAAGGACTAAATGAGGTTGAAAAATATATATTTCTCCAAATTTTTTCAAATGATTTTGATTACATTTATATTTCTATAATAATAAACAAGAATGTAATCCTCATTTTTTCTATGAAAATTACTTTAAGGGTGCTTTAAATTGGGAAATTTTTTCAATCTTGGTCATTTATCCGAAACTATTTTAAATACGTAAAAAACTTATCAATCTAAAATGCTAGTACAGTTAAAGAAAAATAATAAATATATTAATTTTCTTTAACTGTACTACAATTGTATATTTATAAAATCAATAATTTTTTTATCTATAACCCAAAAGATACTTTTTAATTCAGGTCTTAGAAAATAACTCGATTTTTATGCTCTTTCGTAGACAAATATACTTCTCTCTTCTTAATTTTTCGGTGACACTGTTTCTAGTTCTAAATGAAACAGAGGATTGTCCCCTCACCATTTCTATTTGTAATGGTAATGGAAATGGTCATGAACAAAGTGGCAGGAAAATTCGGCAAGGAAAGAATTAAAGCCATGGTGATTGCTGATTACTTGATGATTTAGGGGGGAGAAAGAAGAGGAAGTACAGGAACAGCTATAAGAATTGAATGATGTAATGAAAGTATGTGGAATGAAATTTATCATGGAAAAGTGTAAGTGATGGTCATGTCAAAGAAGTAGATGAGGCCTAGTAAAGCTATAAATTTGGATGGATTAGAGCTGAGAGAAGTATAGAACGTAACATATCTTGGAGGCGTGATTGAGGATAAAGTTGGAAGTAGAAAGTATTTAATGAAAATAAGACGGCAGGGAGAGTTGTTCTATAGTTATGTAAGAGATCTGCCATGGTGAATATCAGCGCCCTTCAATTGTAAGGAAGTGTTGTACAGGATGCACTTAATACCCATTGTCACATATGCACATACACATTAAATGTAAGAGAGACAAGGAAAGGGGAGGTCACGGAAATAAAGTTTGTGAGGAAGATGTTAGCTGTCACGAGGAGAATCAAGATTATGAATGAAATTGTCTGGGAAAGAGTAGGGTACAAGGAGTATATGAAATGGTAGAGGAAGCAAGACTAAGATGATTTTGGAAATGAAGTATGTAGGAAAAAGACCCCTGGAGAGGCCAATAAATAGATGGGAAGAGCAGATAAAAGAATGAGTTATAGTGAGAAGATAATAATAGACCAAATTAAAGTAGGAAGAATGGTGAAATTATAGAGGAAGATGGAGGAATATTACCAAAATGAACCGGCCAACGGCTGGAAACAGTTGATGATGATGTAGAATACTACTAAGCACGTCAAATATTTGATTTGAGTATATTATTTGTTATGTAGGGGTTAACTCTTCCTTTCAGTATTTATAATTTACCGATTATGATAAAACGTTTAGAAACTAGTTGATTCAGCTGGTAGATAAACCATTTCTCATCCCTATGGAATAAGGCAACCAACTTTTAGATTTGGAGTGAATTAATATTCCATTTTTAATACATCATGTTCCATTCTATGCATGTCCTATAAATTGTAATTTACATTATCGTTTGCTTCAAAATTGTAACATGATTTTATCCAGGAATATATTTCTATCATTAGCATTATTTAAATGTAAATTTGATTTGTTTCATAATATTTAGATTAAATTTATTTGATTACATTTTCTTTGTTTCATTGTAAGGTTTATTTGACCACATTTTTAACTCTTTTTGTATTTAATATAGTGCATTTAACCTATTAAAATCAGATTTGGTAAATCGCATAGTCTAATGTGTCACTCTCGCAATATACTGGACTGCCGATGACGGGGAAATCGAGTTTCGATAATGGTCGGGTGTACCGAGGGTGATTTTTCCTAAAGGGGTTTTCACTCTACCTCCACGCAAATGTAGGTACACTTTTATAAATTCATTATTCTTAGTCCCTAATACATTAGAGTAAACAGTACATGGCGTGTTTTATGAACGAATATTAAGACAAGGTGTTAAAATAAATTTATTAAAATCAAACATTCCTGTTTGTCACCATTGACCGACTGGTGTGGATCATACCATTTTATACAGCAGCAGGTCATAAAACTTACATAAATATTTATACGTTATTTTGTTATCAAATTAATAAACATAATTCCTTTTACAAATTAAATAAAGTATTTACATAGTGTTAAAAAGAATAAAAATCATGTACGATAACAAAATAAAATCATTTAAAATCTGTAGGGTACTATTAAGTTCATATTATTAACTTCCATGTTTTTAAAACCTTTCACAGACACAAAGAAGATCATATATATATTTATATAGTTATTCATACCTATAAGTTTAGATTAAATACATAAAACTTGTTAGAAGAAAGCAAAGCTAAGAAGTAATATCCATATTTTGTAGAAAATACTAAAAAAATGTACCAAAATACAATTTTGGATTAATCTCAAGTTAGCTATGAGAGACAGGGATTTGAATTGTAGGAATGTGGTGTTGATGTGATCTATTGTGGACAGTTACTAACTGACAACACTTATAATTAGCGTCACATTAAGTGAAACGTGATATGTTTCCCCACCCTTTCCTCTACACTGTCCACATATTCCCATCCCCACCTACTGGTGTGGTGCTAACAATAACCTCAATATCAGTTTTCCGTAAATGAAAGAGAAACACCTTAAGTTGACTGTGGACATGGTGTGCCCACACCACTCGTGGACCTCTGGTGTTACTCGTGGAGACGGACCGCGTCTGCACCCTTCGACACCAGCGGATGTAAAATAGAGGACCGCGACCCAGACTAGGAGGGTGGTACGTAAGGGCGTTAATCCAGGGTTTGGGTGAAGAAAGCATTTGAGGGATTGTGGTAAAATATTTATTCAGAACTTAACACGAACCCACGGTTGGTCCAGGTACATAATAAACGTCCTACAGAAACCTTTTTTCGCTTTTTTCGAGCGAATAATTAAATTCGTCGAATAATAAACGCCCCGCATAAACACAATCATTCCTGGGGTCAAGAAATCTCCCTCCATGCAGTAAGAAGTTCGTGCACCCAAAAGCTAATGACTCCTTAATAGACTACGTGCACTAACGTGAGCTCAAAACCAGAGTGTCCCGAGCTCAAAGTCCGTCGAGACCGTGCAGGAGAAACAAAAGAGCATCGCTGCCCACGGACACAAAAAGAAGAGTGTCGAGTAAACTCGTCTAAATTGATTATAAAAATAAGGCATATGTCCTTGAATGATTGTATCCCATAATAACGGTTATATGTATAAGTAGCATTTTAAAGTGTACAAATGATTGAGTTAAAAATGTTTTCATTAACTCAGTTGCTAAACAGTGTAGAACTAAATTATTGCTACCGTGCATACAATCACAGAAATGAGTATTTCACATATATAATGACCTTTTTATTTTGTATCTATGTGTGCTGGGATTTATATTCACAACAAATTATGGCTATCTATATTGTTTTATTCATTTGCACTGTTTTCTCGATTAAGACACAATCAGTAGTTGAACATTCATTGTGTATCTTGTTTGTACATTGTCATCCACAACATTACTTAGCCTCTGTTTAATTCATGGATACCTCTTAATGGATATTGGCTGAATGTTATATATATATATATATATATATTGATTCAAGTCGTAAACTGGTTACTACTTTAATTTAATGGTTTCATACTACATCCTAATAAATGTATGTATATATTTATGTGTGTGTGTGAGATAGAATACTTTAGAATTATTAATTTTTTTGTCAGTTCACTATTGATCCATCTCGGAATGTAGCACTAATGAACTAAAATATACTGCTGTCACATCAGTTCAATACCATATCATTTCAAAATGTAGCAGTTATGAACCGATAAATAAAACATTGTTGAACTGACAAACACTGGTACTTCTTGAAATGTATCAGTTCATTAAATAACATAACATCCACGTCACCGGAAAGCTATATTATATTAGCTGAAATTGAGTGTGTTTACCCATTAAGGTGAATAACTAGTTCCTTTAATAAAATTCCTATTAACATGGCTAATTATGATAAATATAAAAGTGATTTTGATAGGTTAATTTGATCACCTGTGATACAGGTAAATAAGAACATATTATTTATAGTGCTAGTTTAAAATTTAAGTTATATTTATTTTTATACCAATCATTAAGTTACAATTATATAAATTATATGGCCATATATTTAAACCTTGAATTTACTGATAAGTTTATGTGAAAGATTTAGTATTTGTTTTATATAAAACTACTTTGTTTCAAATCAAAGTAGTTCATTTTATGTATAATTCGATCCATAGTATGTACGCATTATTTATCAATGTAGACCCAATATATATGCATATTCAAAATATATCATTAGTGATTTAGTGTTGTTTTTAGAATATTTAATAGTCAAATAATACATAAAGCCTAATTTAACGTATTATAAAATTAATTTAATGATATAAACATACTTTTTACTCCATTTTTAATTTATTACTTATTCATTATATGAAAATAACACTTTGTCTAAGAAAAGCACAAAATATATTGCCCTAAAATACATTTTGCCCTTATGTTTTTTTTTATTCATAATACTGGATAGCAAGTGCACAGAACCATAATAATTGGTTGTATTACAAGTCAGTCATTTACAGACGTTGAATTAACTCTGCTGTTTATATTCAGTTCTAGCTTTCCGAAGTAATTAAATTAATTTTGGAAATCCTTCGATAAATACATTCACGACAAATTCAGACTGAACTTGATGGATGTTAAGCTTTAAACTAAATTAGTTCAGAGTTATTAGTTGGTTCATGGTGAGATTTAGTTGTTAATAACATAAGTCAGAAAATGTTAATTAAAATCATAAGTTCAAAGTATTTTAAATTATTTTATGCATAGCTGCTTTTAAAATGTTGAATTTACTAGAGTACACAAAATCTATATTATTGAACGTAAAAATCTGTTGTTTTTTTTACAAAGGTAACTTGTAGTAAATAAAAATATATCTGTTGGAGTTATTTCACTTTTGAACCAGACGATCGAATATTATTAGCTAAACAAGTTAATGCCGTTTTCATTAGGGCTTCCGAATGGATTCACACAAAGTACAAGACCCCCCATAAACCAGGGAGTGGTCTTATGTGGCCAGAAGTCTCAAGTCCCCAAACATAGGCTAGATTTTAATGGATAGCCGCGTTGCATTAATGGTTTGTAACACGAGTAGAAGCTGTCCAGACGTTATAGCTCCCTCATAATGAAATAGAATTACCAAAATATCTTCTCTATTCCGTGTATACAAGGTAGGGATTAACTTCAATTGCTATGGTAACAGGAAACCATACACCGCATGAAATGGCTCATTGTAACCTTGCTTGTATCTTAATTGTTCCTGATCTAAATTACGAGGGTATTATTTTGTCCCCATTCTTTTCGAAATGTATATGTATGAATCTTTTAAGCTTGTGTCTTTGTTAGTTTTACGACAAAACACTAAACGTGATTTCTAGTACATACATTAAAATGTTTATGCCATAGTGAAATGTGAGCTTTAGGAGAAAACCCCTTACTTTCCAGGATATTCCTAAGTCTCTCTTGTTTTATTTTCAAAATTAATTTCAGAGTGGATAAAATAATATAATTTGTTTTAGTGCAATGTTAATATAAACCTTATTACTTCTTTAAGTTATCTACAGCTTAAACCAATGATATTTGTAATCTACTTATTTGCTTAATTTTCTAGTCTTTTGTTTCTTAAAACGTTGAATAAATTCAAACAATTTTTGTATACACTATTTTTTTTTATCTTAGTTTAAAATTAAGTTTACCAATTTTTCATGTGCTATTTAAGGTTTACATAGCTAACGTTTATAAAATGGTCTTAAATTTGTACGATCATTACAGAAATTCTGGTTTACTTTGTTCATGATCAAGTTTGAAAAACAAATATCAAATTAACAAATTTAAATCATATATTTTTTTTAGTTTCACAATTGTAAGTAAAATATGTATTTGAGCTGACCAGTATTCTCGTTTATAAAGTGGAGATTTTTAAAGTTTAACTCAGAAAATATTTATGTTTCTCATTTGAGAAAAAAATATCTTCTATAAAAAACACAAAAATCCTGGGTTTGACCGTGAGTGGAAATTTAATAAGTGTAAATTAAAAAAATTAATTTTACATTCTATCTCCAGACGAACGTCTCTTTATAGCTTTAGGAATTTTCCTCTCATCTATAGGATTTTATCTTTTTCTTCATATTATTAGACTATGGTATTATAGCATTAGGTAAACAAACCCACTTTTACAAATATGTTTGAAATTAAATATGCTTAATTTTTCTTCTCTTTACATTTATTCCTTAGAAATAACCCATCTTTTCAATAACCACATAATCGATTAAAAATTTACTTGAAGGCAAACTAGGATAGAAAATGTTATTTTTACTTGAAAATATCAATAATTACAATGATATATTTTCTTTTGTTTCAGCTCCTCCACAGAAACCAAAAATTTTCAACAGTGAGGGCAAAGAAGTTCCCAGCATGGCGGGTCCTTACGAAGAAGGGGGTGACATGAAGTTAACGTGTATTGTGTCTGGAGGTGAGTGTGCATAAAATCTTGAGTTAGCTGAAAACAATATCATGTCCGATTAGATACACAAATAAGATCGAACCAAAAAAGCGTATCAAAGTACAGCTGTATGTATTCTTCCTTCGACAACAGTGAAATTGGAACCTAATAAAAAATTCTCCTTTTTAAAAAATAAATAATTATATTTATTTTTGATATGATAAAATATTTATACTACTCTCAACATAACTGTATTTTTAAGTATTACAAAAAAACATAAAATCTATTAGACACCTGCTTTAAACTTCTCCACCTAAGCTAGGTGTTATCCAGAGGTGAAATTAAAAGGTATACTAATCTTTATAAATAAATTGGCTAAATTTAAACGCATCATATACATATTCTTAAGAGAACATTTAATAACGAGCATTATTAGAAGGAGGTTAAGGATTATCACACTAAATCTAAACGAGAATCTTATACACTAGAGCAGTTAAATAAAGTTGACCTGAATTTCTATTTTTATCATCGAGTCTTCATAAAAACTTATATATTTATTAAATGTTTTTATCTATGCTGAAAAAGATAAGGTGTAGGTTGTTTTACACTTAACCAAGTAATTAAATTATCCATAGTTAGTAAATACATATAATTTAAAATAAGTAACATATTGGAGGATAATAATAATATAAAGATTCTAAAAAACTAAAATATAGAAAATTTCATTCAAATTAACAAGGCTCACAACTCTTATAAACTGATAAATTAATATAAATGGCATTTTATTCATATAGGCGGCTTATACTTGACTCGAGGTTTCAAAGGTTCTTCGCACGAATAAGCAGCACCAAAATTATATCAAATTGGAATGTTCAACACTCAGCTAGTATATAACCCGAACGTTTAGTAGAATGTGACGCTAAAAAAAATCTGGCTGCTCACTTTCAGAAATATCCTTGTTTTTCAATCTTGAATTTATCTACGACGGTAAAAATCAATTATGGTAATTAATAAATTAAATATTGAAGACAAAATATAACCTTTTCCATAGACTGAGCATACAAACAAACTCGAGTCCTTAACAAATCAATTTTTACCTTAGCACGATAGTAAGATTTTTTTTAAATTAACTAACATACATTATTACAGAAACAAGTTGGAATAAATAGCATCACAGTTCACAAAGATGCATGAATATAATTATTATATAACTCGTTAATAGAAACACATTTAATAATAAGCATAATGGCTTTCTAAATAGCATCATGATTCATAAAGCTATGTCACCAAAGTTTGCTTATTTTAAATGTTTTAGTCGCTGCTAGATAGGTGTTAATTTATCCTTGAATTTTTAGATTTGTTATTTACATCTAATGGATCACTTTTAAGATAGTTAGTAGTTTTTGTTTTCAAAAATTCAAACTCTTTACAAAATTTAGTAGTTTTTTTTATCAGCCACTTCCCATCCCCAATTTTTTTATTCTAAATGTTCAACTTTTATGGTTATTGTGGGGTTATCCTTTTAAAAACATTGTAGATTTAAATTTTCTTCCATGTAAAAAACAAATTAAAATAAAGTAAGATAAACACACCTCCTTACAGTTCCCTATTATAATTTAGAATGCTAAGATGTATTTTATTATTTTATATAATTAAATTATGTATTTTAATAATTTAAATTTTAAGCTACACTGAATAGTAGTATCCAGTATTAGTTAGTTGTATTAATTTTAAGCTCTTCCATTTCCTGGGCTTCAATTTTTTTTATTACGTTATGATTGGAAATTTGTTTGGCTCTGTGGAAATGTTTATTGACTTACATGTCTCACTTCCATTTTATATCACACCAAGAAATGTGTTTATAACTCATTAGTTTCTTCTCTAATTAATGAATCTTTCTTTTTAAATTTCATGATAAAAACCAATTTAAATCGTTGTTTAGGGTGGTTCTTATAACAACCTGACAACATTTAACTATCTAGCACATTGAGAAAGTATTTATACTTTTATTTTTTGGAATATTGAAGCTACCTACCCCCATTTCACCATCTTAGTTTCTAAATAGCAAGTATTTATAAATTTTTACTATTAGAGTAATCCCTATGCATTCTTGGCCAATCTACATATTCTGCCTCAACTAAAATTTTTGTTTCATTTGGAAAACCATCTGCCCCATCCCTGCTTATTCTATTAATTTAAAATATTTACTATTTTATTTTTATTTGAAGTAGTTTTTAAACCTTATTTCCAAATTTCAGTTTTCTAGCACACACAAATAATCGGCTCCTAAAGCAATTAATATTTAATAATTCTCGCAATATACAACTAGTTTTGGTAGGAAATAACTAGGATACATGTTCAACCACGGTCGTCTTGGGGTAATGTATTTTCCTCAGAACCCCATGTTCGTTGGTTTGAACCCACTGGGGTCGATAGAATTTTCTTGAGCAATAAAAATCCATATCATAATTTCCTTTGTAAGGGAAAATGCAGCGGTTGTTCTCATGTCAATCGTGGCATGTAAAAGAACCCTAGAAGTTATGGGAAAATACTTATCCAGGCAAAATTAATAGGTCCCTGTGCTCTCGCTCATAGAAATTCCTATTTGCTGATATAATCAGTAGGTTCATAAAGTGCACATTAAAACCTCAAATAAAAATAATGAATTAGATACCTATATTCCTTTCCTATTTACTATGGCTAATTGATGAAATTGAAATGCTATAATTATTTTATAAATATTTTTTTGAATAAACATTTTAATCTGAATTCAAATATAAAGAAATAAAAACACAGTTCAATTTTGAAATAAATCAATAAAAGTAATAAAATAATTTCAAAACATTTCTGTATCAATGATACACATATTTGATCTGATTTATGATTAAAAGCAGAAAATCTTTTTGTCTCTTCAAGTGTCCCTTAATACTTGAGAATATCCCCAATTGTGAAACAGTTTCTGTTTCGCGGCTATTGTCCTGTTTCGCTTTTACAACTTTCCTCATTTATCAATAGTCAAAGAATTAATCACGTAGAGTTTAAAGATTCCCTTAAAATTATTGAATCGGGCTCCTTTATCTTTTCATCTCAATGGTTTTTTACTTCACCCCCTCTTTTTTTTCTTTGAATAAAACATTTCGCGACAGGTTTGTTTCGTCAGAATTGTATAGAAGTAAAAAAAACTTTTTTTAATGAAATGAATTTGCATTCATTCTGGTGAATATTGCAATTTTTTCTTGTGAGAATGGATAGTAAAAAAAGGATGTAAAAACATAGTGTAAAAGTATAAAAATAAACCGATGAAGACATATTAATGCTTGTTAGAAAAAGATACAGAGGGGTGAGCTGAAAAACTTGAAGGCATTAAGAATAAAAAGAGGTCGTAAGGGTGGGAGACAAGGAACAAGAAGAGAGCCACTCGAAGGTACTAAAGAAATTAATTAAAATTGATTTTTACGGGTCGGAATTTTAATTATACATTTGAAGCAGTTAGTTGCCAAAAAGTTTATCTCGTTTTTTGGTGCTCACTTTCTTCCTTTTCAACCTGCACATCGCCTTCTATTTCTACACTCAAACTTTCCAACCTTTCCTCAAACCCTTAGCGATACTTCTAATACGAGTATTTAGGAATTTAGTGAGATAATTATAATCTTGAACTTTGTTTTCTTATTTTAAGCTTTGTGCTTCAATAATTTACAAAAACAAGACTCCCCATCAACATCTTTATTTCACTACCAACGTTTCAGTTTTGATGGACGCCATTTTATTACCGATTATTCAGGAATCTTGTGAACTCCAACATTTTGAGCTGTAATATCTAAATTCACAGAGTAGTATTAAATTTTTTTAACGTTTATTCAGTAAAATTAATATTTTTTAACTAGTATTTCACGTATAGAAAGTTATGATGAAAATAATATTTTAGGTTTAGATATGTTTAAAAATAAATTATAGCTTGATTCTGGGATAGTACCCGAAAATTTATACTCAATTTATGCTCACACCACTCAGTTATCTAGGATATATATTGTTTCCAAAATAATCTATATTTTTTTAAGGGTTTTCAAAAGTGTTTAAAAGGGTTTTTAATAGTTTCATTCAGAGACAATTATACATTTTTTATGTACAGTAGGTACTTTCACTAATCAATTAGTTTAAAAAACTTAAATATTGTATTTAAGTTTATTGATAAGCTACTAATACTCTACGTGAATATTACTTAGACAAGTATTAATATGGCAGAGATATTTAATATAGCAGTACAAATATTTAAGAAAAGTGCCAAAATATATTTTTACATCGATTTATATACTATGGTTTATTATTCAAGAGAGAGAAAATTATTTTCTCTACCAAAACTAATGTATCCAAAGCTTATCTGAACTCACGATTTGAGACAGAAACAAATCCATCAAAATAAAATATAGCCTTTGTTTGAATTTGTTCTTAAGAGTCAAGCGCACTATCCATGGGGTCAAAGATTTTATTACTACAAAGATGAACTTAATACAACTTTAAACATTGTATTTTTTATCGTGTTTATCTATTGATCAGGGGATGTGATGGAGGAGGTAAACGGTACGAGATATAGTCTCGTTTGCGGTGAGTGAGTGTAGGATATAATTTAGGAATCTGCACCTCCAGCATATTTGACTGGTATTTGAACCCTTACCTTTTCATAACCAGAAATACATACTATATTAATGGATAGTTAAAATATACCTCAGTGTACGGCCTATATCTTTATCATTGATACATTATATATATATATATATATATATATATATTTGAGCCTGATATTTATACTACTTGTTCACCGCTGAAATATTTAAATACTTAAAAAAAGGTAACTGTAGTAGGAATCTATATATATATATATATACATATATATTTGATATACACAAATATGTATGTATATTTATTTGATATACACAAATATATATATATATATATATATATTTGATATACACAAATGTTTACTAAAACTATTCTCTAAGCCTTTAAGTCATAATTATGGTCTGTAACTTTCTTGTTTGAGTTATCATATCAATAGCAATAAAATAACACTAATAACTTGGTAAAATTATAAGAATATTTTACCAAACCCTTCCTTCACCTCTGACAAGACAACTTGTGAATGTGGGGAATGCCAGGCCTCCATCGTGGTTCGGATTCCACGTTAAGCTGTAGGTCCTTCATTTCATCTCACAATCACCCTACCATTACACATTAGCGTAAGTGCGTATAACCGGAACGGGTAGTAAGACGCGGTGCTAATAATAATAAGAATAATATAAGAATATTAAATGTAGAATTGTCTATACTTGTAGGGGTGTATCGATGCGGACACCAATAACTGGTAATAGGACTGTTATATAAATTAATCGTAATCTAGTGGTTACTAGTGTATCAGCAATGAACCTTAATCAAGTTTATATTGTATCATCGGCAATATATCGTAATCGAGTGGTTATTAGTTCACCATCATTGAATATTGATAGAGTTGTTTTTAGTGCATCGACAATGAATCGAAACCTGGTGGTTGTTAATACATAATTAATGAATAGTTATTGTGTGGCTATTAGTGAAAGAGCAGTGAATCATAAAATAGTGTATATTAATGCATCGGCCATGAATTCTAGTCGGGTGCATATTAATGCATCGTTAATAGGTTGTAATTTAGTAGTTATTAGTGCACCATCAGTAAATTATATTAGAGTGAATATAAGTGCATCGTAAATGCGTAATTGAATCATAATTGCCTGTTATTAGTTCATCAGCAAGTAATGAATCTTAATTGGGTGAAATCTTGTGAATGTGGGGAATGCCAGGCCTCCACCGTGGTTCAGATTCCACGTTAAACTGTAGGTCCTCCATTTCATCTCACAATCACCCTACCATTACACATTAGCGTAAGTGCGTATAACCCGAACGGGTAGTAAGACGCGGTGCTGCTAATAATAATAATAATAATAATAATAATTGGGTGAATAGTAGTGCATCGGTACCGGACGGCGAGTCTGTATTGCAGTCGAGTGCTCGAAGCTATGGGGGTGGTTTCCTTTAGGGCTGCCAGGGGCCGATACGGTTTTACCCGAGCGTTGGTCCAGAAGCGAAGAAACAGAGCCGACGTTCTCTGCTATGATGTGTGTAAGGGTGTTTACGATGTGGTGGAGTTCTTGATGATGTTGACTTATAATCTCTTCGAGTTTTTCCTAACATCTGCTGCGTGACATCGATGTCGTTGGCTTTCTCCCCACAACCGACCAATTAATGTAACCGTTATTGTAATATAATATCTGTATTGTCTTCTAAACATGTAAAAGAGATGACTTCATATTGTATTAATGATTGTGGGCTAGCCTCCTAGAAAACATTATCGATTGGAAAATATTATATTTAATGGTTGAACATTTTAGGCCTAATTTATGTATTTCCGCTACACAAGACACCCTACTTAACTAATTACGTTACTTGAATATAAAATATTTTCCAAAATTTATTTAAAAAATATTAAAATCTTTATTTAAAAAATAAAAAAATAAAAGAAATTGTTTTATATCAATGCTTTTTTGACGGTTTAACGTTTAAAATAATATATTAATCGTTAATCAGATTAATAAGTGCAAATAATCTAAACATAATCAATTAATTTCTATAATCGATTATCGGGTTCAATAATCAGTTTTATTAAATTGATAAACCTCTTTTATTATTAATAGTAAATATTATTTAACAATAATAATTGTTAGTAACTATTATTAATATTAAATACTTATTATACTAAATTCTCTTCATTCTATAATTTTAATTTAACGGCTTAGTATAACTAAGATAATCTAGAAACATATCCTATAATAATGCATTGCTACAATGTGTAGATATTTTATGTTTCTTATTTTATATTTTCTACCTCTTCATGCTATACGAAAATGTACTAATTATACTAATGAGTTATATATTAGGAAGGCCTCATTTATAGGCAGTGTAGGTACCCACATTTGCGTGGAGGAAGAAAGAAAAACTATTTAGGAAACTCAACCCTCAGCTCACTCGACTGGTATACAAACCCCGATCTAAATGTCATCGGCAGTCTAGTCTAACACGAGAGTGATGTCTTAAATCATGCAACCACTGAAGCAGTTTATATTTGTTGTTCATGAGATACAAAAGAAAACGTATTTAGTCGAGAATATTAGATTAAGTTCTTACATATAGCTGCGCAATTGTTTCTATCTAGAAAGAAAGTTTTAGTTGAGATTTATAATAACACGTCTTGTGGTTTGTCAATAAAAAGAGCATAAATTGTATTTTGACTTAGTAACATTTTTATCCCATTTTTACAAAGCTATGTAAGTATATATTCTTGTATTTATAATGAAGTAAATTTAATAAATACTTTCAAATTTAGATAGAGAGAGATTTACGTGGTCTACTTTCAGGGTAAATGCTACGTAGAAATGAGAAAATTATGAAAATTTAAAAAAAGGGGTAGTTGAAGTATTTACTTGAAATTGAATTGAATGAAGTACTTTTCTTGAATAAGTTAACCCACCCTTCTTTACCTCCAACTCTCAACATACATAGTTCACATCAGGCTTTTATTTCTCTCTTTGCTATTTTTTTT
Organism: Timema californicum; assembly: GCA_902141385.1. NCBI lineage: Eukaryota > Metazoa > Arthropoda > Insecta > Phasmatodea > Timematidae > Timema > Timema californicum. The sequence goes on from CABFOW010000417.1 coordinate 30,268, forward strand.
CCTCTCTTACTGTCTTCCTCTTTTCTCTATTTATTTTAATTCATTCCCTAGCCACCATTGCCCTCTTTTCCCTTAACACCCACCCCCTTCCTAACGTTTCCCTTTCCATTTTCCATACAAAGCCCCGACGTTGCGCAGAAAGAACCAACTCGTCCCACAATATATACCGGTACGTGTTCCTCATGGTGTGAAATTTTATGTTTCCGCTTATCTTTCCTCCCCCACTTCTGGTTTCCTAGTTTCTTTCAACATTTAGTCTTTTTTTATTATTATCATCTTTCTTTTTGCCCCTGTCTGTGTCTGTTTTTCTCTTTTTCTTGAATACGCAAAAACCTTTCCTTTGAACCTCTGCGTCCTTGTCAGAAACTCAATGCGAATTAACACCAGTTTTAATAGATACGTTAATAATGATAATAATAATTTTATATTTAATACCGGTGTTTATAAGATACAGCCTATATATTTTTCAGATTACATTTCAAGACATTTTTCGTCAAAAGCTTTTCGTTATAATGATAATGTATTTTTTATTTTATTTGTTAAGTTTTTCTTTTTTATTTTTATCTAAGGATTAAGAAATAAAGTCATATAAGTTAGAACAATAAATGACATTTGGACTCGTTCTTTTGTGAAGTTGAAAAAAGTAGTTTATATTAAATTAATTTTTGTGAATCACATATTATAAAATTATTAAATAAACTAAATATAAATAAACGTTCCTTATGCTAAAACTATAGAGGATATAGTTGAGAAATGACAGATTGGAGAATAGATTCTTCTCCTTGACCTATTGATTGCAAGCTAAAGTTTTAATACTTGACCATCCGGGTATTTACCGTGCTCAGGGTACTCCTACTTAATGATTTATTAATATCACAATATTTTTTTAGCCTTAATAAGATGACATGAATTTAGAGAAAGTAGTATACAATGTATATATAATATTAGAGCATGTTTTTACTTCCCGTATAGGTGCGCTGATTAAACCACCAATCTCGTTGGTCTGGTAGACTGGTGGTCGTGGTTGGAATATCGGTCAGATGTCTTGGTATATTCCTTTTCTAAACGACTTCACACTACCAATCAATGTAAATATGGGTACATTTAATGTAAATTCAATTATAATTTCTCATACTTCATGATAGTAACTACACAATTACTCAAGATTGGTTATTAAATGCGGTGCATAATTATTATACAATATATAAATTCAATCATTTATTACAAATTAATCAATCAAAAGAAAATACAATTATATGCACGGTTATTTTGTTGGTGATCCCAAGTTTTCAACAGTCAATAAATACTTGTTTTTTGTTTGTTTGTTTTTCCCACTGAATTATTAAACTTAATATCATGACAAGTTAAATGTTAAAATTCCATATTGGATGAGATTTTCATAGGAAACATTTTATTTAGAGAAAAAGCCATATTAATAATATGAAATATTGAGTCAAGTATTGAAATCACGCTGACTACGGCGTCAATCCTGTATTGGAATAAATTTATTACCGTAGACGGAGGGGTCAGTGATGAAGCCTAGCGAGATAAACTAGAGTTAGTTTTCCCAAAATAAACATTTGATAATACTGTAGCGTTGGTGCATTCAATACTGAACTTATTTTAATACCAGAACGATTAAGCCATTTATATATCACATGTGTTAAGGCAAACTAAAAAAAATATATAATAAGAGTAAATTAATATCTTGAAGTTATGTAGCTTAATGTTTAGAACTTTGTAATGTAAGAAAATTGGTATTTATAAGAACAAATCCTCTGATTTAGTCTTGCTTAAAACAAAAAACAAATATTATATCACTTATGAGTATTTAATAAAATTCTCTAAGTAAAATAAAACTGGCCTCACCCATAAAGTTTAACATTACATTCACATTTTGTTCAAGAAAATATTCGGTGACCTGGTGGTCTAGGGGTAAGGTGTCAGACTTCTATGCTGGCGGCCGGAGTTCAATCCTAGGTCCCGGCAAAGATTTATTTGATTACCAAACCCTTCCTTCACCTCTGACAAGACATCTTGGAATGTGAGGAATGCCAGGCCTCCACCGTGGTTCGGATTCCACGTTAAACTGTAGGTCCTTCATTTCATCTCAAAATCACCCATACCATTACACATTAGCGTAAGTGCGTATAACCCGAACGGGTATTAAGACGCGGTGCTTATAATAATAATAAGAAGAAGAAGAAAATATTTTCAGTTATATTACCAGGAAGTCATACCATATTTCTTCTTATGGAAGGTTTTTAATTTCGTATTACCTTTCACCCCTTCCCCTCTAACCTATATCTCTCATCTCTTTTCTGTACATTTCATTTAAATAACTTCTACTCATTTACCTTTTAAGTCCTACACGCTATTTTTAAAAGGGTCACTGATATTGATCTCGTTTATAAAGTTTATTACAATTTTTTTTAGGCCGCGAATGTACAACGCTCATGAACACTATACGTATTACGGGCTCTTGATGTAATTGCCAATTACCATGGTAACGTGTACCACGTAGAGCTATTATTTATTATTTACGTGTCATTTCGACTCTCTACCGTGTGCAAATACTTGGATCAATTCATATGCAAGGCCTAAAAATACCACTTAGCCAATTTTTTATTAACTAGTTTTGATCAGTTATCATGGAATACATAAATAGATAGCTGTGAGTGGAAGTTTGCACAGTAATTTTATGTGTCCAGTTTGAAAACATATCTAAATATTGAAACTCCATGAAGCACTCAAGAAAAAAATACTACAATGCATATTTCATACTACTACAACACACGTTTTAGACAGTATGACAGATACTTAAAATTATTGATAAAATTGTAAAAGTTGAATAATTTAAAAGCGATTAATTTTGAGGAATTTGTTTTCTTCTTTTTTTGAAGAGAGAATAATCAAAAATTTTCCACGCAGATAGTACCCTTTTTTCCTCCCTGTCCTCGTCTCATGATTTTTTTTTAAAATTTAGCACGCAGTCCTACTACCAATTTGGGTTATACACTTATGTAATAATTACGCTAAAGGGTAAGAGATGAGGAAGGTTTAATTTAGGGAAAGTTAATCCTTATTTACTTGAGGAGAGTGGGAAACCATGAAGGAAAAATTACCTTCGGTAAATTCATCCTGAATCAAGCCATAACCTCACCGTCATCGGCAGTCTGGTCTTTTGCGAGATTAGCGCCTTAGACTATGCGCCCATCGAAGCAGATGTCATGAATTTAAAGAGTAAAATGTGTTAATTATAATATAGAACTACGTCATTAAAACACCTGTTATTTGAGATGAGAAGGGTAGGAATTATATTCACTTTGAGGAGTATTCGGAATCAACCTTAAAATATTTGGAAGTATACACTAACCTGAACTTCCAGACCACCAAAAAACCACTTAATACGACCCTAAAGTACTTTTTCTGAATATTATCGACTGGGAAGAGCAAAAGTTAGGCAAAAATAAACAGATCTTTATTCCCAAAAATGTTTTTTTATCATATATGAATCACTCACAAAATATTACCACAGCCCAGAAACGTTTGCATACGGTTGAAAATTTCTCTATATATTTGACGAAGCATATCTATATCTACAACTGTACTGGGGTCAGTAATTCGCTTCTACAGATGGTGCAGGCTTTCATCTGAAACCGTGAATTACTGACGCCCGCACAGCTGCCGATCTGTATAAGCTTGGGCGAATGCAAAGAGACCTGGAATACCATTAAAAAAAAGTATGGTCATATTGTTTGAGCGATTTCTCTGAAATTAAAAATGTTTCACTCACCCCAAAATATCGAGACTTGGTAAATTAAAGACCTAATTTGTGATTATGTTCTAAAAAAAATCCTAATACGAGTGGGTGAGAAGAGAACAATTATTATTATTATTACTATTATTATTTTTATATATAATTTTGAGTACAAATAAGGTGCCTCTTGAATAAAGAAGTAGCAGCTCAAGTTTATAAAACTGAGGTTGATGGCTGGAGAGCCCTTTGTACTGACCACATGATTCCCTCTATCCGCCAATGTTGGTGGTGGCCGCTCGATCTGTATAGTTCACTTGCGAGCTCACATCATGGGGTTTGTTTTATTATACAAATATATTACACCTAAAGGCGGTGGAACTTTATTAATGTAAGATATGGGGCTGAGGGTAAGGAGGGGGAAGAAATATTTTTTTAAATAATAATTTATCATGAAGTCAAAAGGAGTTCCAGAGACTTAACCACGGAAAATGTTAAAATTTTGAATATAAGCTACTTTGAGAGGTCCTCATTTGGAAACATTTTGAAAATTAGGTTCCTCTTGAAGATATTTGGAATGGTCCTCACTTATATATTTTCAAAATTGGGGTACCCCTATTACCTGTTTATATTGTTCCTTGCCTGGATTTTTTTCCCTTGGAAATTAAATGTTTTAAAAATATTCTTGACGTGGTCTTCGCCTGGAAAATATTTGAAGTTTGTTTGCCCCTAGTATCTATTTTGAGTGGTCTTGGCCTTTACATTCCTGACAGACAGCAAAAATAAAACATCCAACCCAATTTTTTTTTATCACTGTTGCACATAAGTGAGGCATGATACCTGATTTTCCCAATCAGTGAACATCCTGAGTTTACCTCTATAAAAGCAAGTTTCTCTCTAATTTCCTTCTTTCTGGTTTTCTTAACTATATTCACTGCTTTATTGTTTTAATGTTTACCTTTTATGAAGAGAATTTATCTTGAATTTTCTTCTCACTAATTTTCAAACCAAATAAGTTTTTCTAGAGCTTTTTTATATCATGTCTCCTTAGTTTTATTTATATCTTTTTACTTCTCTAGGCTACCTCTAATGAATCAAGTTTACCAAATATATTGTTCTCTTTAGTTTCCTTAATTTTATTTCTTTTAGATTTTTTAATTAGATCCACCCCTTTACATTCTTCTAGTTTACTTCTATTTAAGGTAGTTTTTCTAGGTTTTCCTTCTCTCTAGTGTCCTTAATAATTTTACTCACCCCTTTCTGTTCCTTTAGTTTACCTCTTTTGGGGGTAAATCTTTCTTAAGATTATTCTTACTCCTGTTTCCCTGCATCACTGCTTCTATATTCCGTCACTTGGCGTGAGCGACCCGTTACGTCTTCGTGAAATAGAAAAGGGAACATGTTGGCTAATGTCCAGCGCGCGTTAGTTATTCAGGTCGATACTTGGGTCCACTAATCTGCAGTAGGGTTACTATAGGATGGACGGTGTTCTCTACGCACGAATCTACGTGTGTGTGCGTGTGTGTGTGTGTGTGTGTATCTATCAATATTTACCCCCGCTCTACTACGTTACACAATGGTTAATTAATTTTCCAGGGGGGGGGCTATTGATATCTCTGATTGAACAATGGGCTTAGTTCTCTACTCGGTGATAGCTCGGAATCCTCTGGCTACAACCTCCTTCAGCTCGACTGGATTATTTTGTACACCAATATATATATATATATATAGTTATAAATTAAATCATTTATAAATGGAGAAAAGCTTAGCATTAATTATTAATTCAATTTAAAGTTTATTTTATTATTTTACAACCGCAGGATAAACGCGGGGATTTAATGATCATAATTATGAAAATGAGCCGTATCTCAATTATAAATGAATAAATTTAAAAATAACACCTGGACACGGAATTGATCCCTGGACCTTTTTGCTTAGCGCACCAATTCTTTTCTGCTTTGCTATCCAGGAGTCATCCCTTACTAAGGGTCATTATTCACTCATATTTTAAGGTAGAGTCTGTGATGGACTTGTGAATATCTTTGGCTACTAAGAGTTATTAGTGATATCCCAGTCACCGGCCAATAGTAATATTGGCAGCATAAACCCATAACTAAGTCGCCGGTCGTTGTGATATCAGTAGCTGATTAAATTCATCCTTCCATCATATAATATGCTATAAAATATATGTTAAGAAATACCCTGAGTATGGGACAATCCCTTGATAGCTTAATGGTGGAGCATTAGGGCATTAATCCAAAGGTCTCGGGTTAAATTATCGTGTTCAAGGAATAATTTTCATATTTTTTAAAATCAGTGTGTCTTAGTATCTGTTCATCCTATACGCATATGATAATTACTCTAACGGATTAGTTATGAGAAAGGAAGTATTAGAGAGGTAATCTATCCGCATTTTCGTAGAAAGAGACTGGGAAATTCTTTAGTAAAAACCACCTTTAATAGACGCGCCATGGACTCGAAACCCGATCTCCCCTTCATCAGCAGGAGTGTGACACCTTAGTTTATACTGCCACGACTCTTTCAGGCAGCGACATGGCCTTGAAATTTCTACCACCTATCAAGTGACATTTATTTCCCTGTCTGGCCCGTAATAGTTGAATTCGCAGGCATAATTATTCCAGAGTAATTTGTCGCTCAATTTAAGTAGCACCGCTCCTCTGAACTTAGCCTTATTCCAATCTAACAAATTAAAGTTTGTATATCTTATAGTATAATTTTCTAGGACAACCGAACTCTCAGTATTCGAATAGCAAGCAGAGAGCTTGAGATTGGTTTACCTTTGAATCTTTACAATATAATATATGACCTTAGCTTATTAATATTGTAGTATAACATATTTATTACCCTCTTAGATGGTCACATGGTCTAACGCGCTATTCTTGTGTTGGACTAGACTGTTGAAGACGGGACGATCGTAGTTATATCCTGGTCAAGTGTACTGAGGTTAGTTTTACCTAAAGGGTTTTCCACTCTACTTCCATGCAAATGCGGGTGAACTTCCCATCAGTTAAACCTTCCTAATCCTTAAAACATTATCGCAATTAGTACCTCGGCGTGTAACCAGAGCGGGTAGTAAAACATGATGCTAAAAAAATTATTATCTACATCTCAGCACTCTCTTCCCCAGAATAAGATAGTTGAGCTATCTGCTTTTTGCACTTTCAAAATGTACTGCGAACAATATATTTATTTAGTTAGTGGTTTATTACGCTGAAATGAGAAATTCAGATATATTTAAACTTAAAGGTAATCCCTGACAAAAAAAATACCTACCCCATCCATCGGAATGAATGAGCGTCTTAAAGTTAAAGTACATCCTTTGACACAATTCCTTTTTAAAAATAGAAAGTGTCCAGGGCTGACTTGCTACTTGTGCATCCTTCCCGGAGCCCCACGTAATGATTGCGAAATCCCGCGAGATTCTCTGAGAAAGAAACTCGCTTTTAGGCAGCCGATCAATACGGAGGAGCATGAAGCACTCAGGCTTTCTTTTAGGCAGTCAAAGATTACGGAGATGACTTAAACCACTCCGGCAGGCACAACAATTTAGCCTTAGTATAAAGATATGAAAGTAATAGTTGTTATTCTTCACTAATTAATCAAATTATCTCAATAACCAACTTATTAGTATATGTTATTCTCATTTCCTCCTAATCTTCATGGATATGCAGTAATGATCTAATTATAACGTATGTAGGTGACGTACTATACCTGCATGGCAGCCGACAATTGAGTATAATACCTACGAATAAATAACGCACGCGTATCGAGAACAATCAAAGCATATATTTGAGCCAGTCAGGATATGAACCTGAGCCGTTTAGTGAGATTTCGTAGCTTTTGCTTAAAATATCCCTTAATTAGGTCGTTTGAGCACACCTAAAAAATTAAGATACAAGCTGCTTGATTGCTGTTTTCAAAGCAAGTTTTTTTATCGTATATATATTAATGTAAATATTTTAACGAAAATGTACGAGTATCTCTTAAGTAGGCCATATAAGTGTTATTTTAAGTATAAAATACCTTTTAATAAAATGAAAAATTACAGCGATATATTTTCCTTTCCTTTCACTCCTTACATTTCTTTTTTTTTAAAAAAATACCCGTATAAATGACAAGCACAAAAGACAAAGGGAGAATCATTCAGACTGGTTTGAATCACTGCAGATAGTCTACACAAAAAGGAGGAAATACAAAACATAAACCGCCATCACTATTATAACATCATACCGTCTCTGGACCTATTGTCTTCCCTCGTTTCTCCGGTTTCCTCAATGAACATCCCTTCCTTCACAGCCCCTTTCTCCCCTTCCTCAACAACTCCTTTTCTAGCCTCGAACCATCCTGCCTGCTACCGACTCCGGTAATTACTTGGGCCCCGGGAGCTCCAAGGGCTCCGGGAGTGATACCTTCACTCCGCCACTCGGATCCCCTTCCCCCTCTACTATCCCTTCCCGTCTTCCATCAACTTTCTCTCTCCCTTCTACTAACAACATTGTGCGTCTACTCCTTCCTTCTTGCTACACAGTGATTAGGAGCTAAGCGAGACAAGGAGGTTGTAAGGCTATGTTCCCCTAGCCTAGTAGCTAGCTACCTCTTACTTAACGTTACCCTAATACCTCCCCCCTCCCTACGCCCTACCCAACCAACTAAACCACCCTCCCCCCCATTTCCGCATTCTGAATAAGATTTCATTAGTAATGACAACCCCCTCGAGGAATGTTTTGAGACATGAACACTGTTGCAATATCTCCCGATACAACAAACACAATAACGTTACAAGGGTACAGAGGCAGAATTCCTCCGCACAATCAGTAGGGTTGAGGAAGGGAGGAATTCCAGATTGCTGCGTGGACTGTCAGAGGGAGGAAGGAGGATTTCATTGACCTGTTACGCCTACGTTTAAAAGAACCAATGTTTGAACTAATAGTTTTTTAGATACGTTTAGTTAATATTATTGTGAGAAAACAATAAAGTGGTTAAATAATATTTAGTATTAATTTTGTTCGCGTTAACTTTTGGTATACTCTGATGAGTACAGCTAGACGTAAGCTCAGACCATAATATAGAACATGTTATTTTCTTTTAGCTGATGCAAACACCATTTCAATCTTTCAATTTCTGTTTCTAAATATGGCGGAAAACAAACTTTGTTTTTAATCATCTCATACACTCTTCCGTAATCCAGTCTAAAACCATAGTAGTGACCTAGACCATGGAGCCAACGACTACTTTAAATATTATTTTTAGAGAATACAGTATTAACTTTTTATTATTATTAAACTGATCTGCAGTCTACAATTTGAATTAGGTCCCTTAAATTTTGTATAAAAACTTTCAATGCACTCTTTTTTACCAACTCAACTATAGTGTTTGCTAAACTAAAGTTTATATTTAAAACCAATCTGTTCAAATAATTATTTTGAACAATATTCTCAGCCAAGTGAATCAAAAATTATAATTATAATTATTTTCCGGAATTTTATATAAAAAGATTATTAAAGGATATTTTTTTCTTTTAGTCATCTTTAAGTTAGTCAATTTTGTTCAATACATTCAAAAATTTAATTTAAGATTTATTAAAAAGGGCACGTTTATTATTATTTTTCTTAAATTCCATGCCTGCCAAGTCACTCCAACTCGAGATATGAAACAGAAAAGAGAGTTATGATCTGTCACGGACTCACGGTTACAGAGTTACTTCGGCGATGAGAAAAACGAACAATCAGGCAGTGTACTTGCTCCAGCGACTCGAAAACAAAAAAATCAGGAAAGTACATTTACAACTTATTTGTAACTGACGATTGAAACACAACTCTTTCATTGATTTATTTAGCAAAAATGTCAATAAGCAACACAATATTTTTTTTAAAAAAAGCATAAATTGTTTTATTGAGTACTTCTAACAGACTAAATGACATTGTGGCCTTTTTTCCACATGTCCAGCCCTCAGAATAAAAAATGTGAAATGAAAGCGGACGCTAAAAAGAGTCAGTATTTGTGCAGTTTTTACTGAAGTTTTATTTTTTAAATAAAATAAAAATTTGCTCCAGTACAAACATAGAATTTTTTTTCCGTGTATTCATATCAACAGTTCCTGAATATCAGCTGTCATGAGCATAGTGGAATTATGTAACAAACTTTTTAAATGAAGAGAAAATATGGTCATTAATTTTCAGAACACCCATATTAGTTTTTTCTTAATGTTGAGGTCACCATATGAAAAAAAATCTATGTTCGTACTGAGGCAATATTCTATTTATTTTATCCAAAAAATTATTTTTCCATTAAAACCACAAAAACATTAGCTTTTTCTCGCGGCCCCTTCCATTCTACCTTAAGAAATTAAGGATAGACTAAAAAGTTAAAAGGGGGGAAAGTCACAATAAACACATATTCCTGGATAAAAATTTGTATATCTCAATCCCCCATAAACACACAAAAAATACTTTTTCTAATCAAATAAATTTAAATATAACAGATACCTCTTTTAACCACTATCTTTAGTGAATTATAAAGTTCTCATGAGCGTATAACAGATGGCAGTACTTACTCCATTAGAGTCAAAATTCGACATTCCCCCCTTTCCCCTGTATAATTTAAATGAGAACGCTTTTTTGTTTAGTTACAAAATTAACGATTTATTTTATAGCTCAAATTGTACTTAACATTACTCGTACTAAGCAAATATATTCAATTCAAATATGTAAAGATAATTGAATTATTTTTTGTTGCTATTAACTTAAATTTAACCAGCTTCAGTGGCCACGGGGTCTAACGTGCTACTCTTGTAGTAGGTTAGACTGCTGAACACGGGGCGATTGAGGTTCGAATCTCTATCGGGTGTACTGGCGGTGGTTTTCCCTAAATAGTTTTCCACTCTTCCTCTATGCAAATACGGGTACAGCTCTTTTAATATGACCTTCCCAATATCTAAAATCAGTAGCAAAATCATCACATAAGCGCATAACCCAAATGGGTAATAAGACGCGGTGCTTAAAAAACACACAGATTTATAAATGGGGCTACATTATATTTAAATAAACACTTACCGTGGATCAAGCTCCAATTTTATTACGATGTTAACTATACTAAACAGAAACTGTTATTATTAACACCGCGTTCGGCTTATACGTATAAACAGGAAATGCACTCGAATTCTTTACAAGAATACATTATTACCATTGTACAAGATATAGATTCCTACAAATAAACGTTGGAAGCACCATTTAGAAAATCCCAACAACCATTTTGCTGTAAAAATTTAAGGCAATTTACTATGTTGATTGTGTTATTTTATAAATAAAAGTATGTATTAAAAGTGAGATTTACAGATCACATGGCTTCACTTAAGAATAGGTGAAAGTAGAGCTAGTATTTTTCTAGCTTTAAGATATGGTAACGCATAAGAAATTTGGGGTTAACTAACACCAACGAATCTTCAGTTAACTAAAGTGAATGGATGAAAATGTTGACGCAAAAATCCCTTTATATAAAAAGTGTTTAAGTCTCTAATAATTAATGTATTGAGCTGAATTTTTGCAGGAAATTAACATGTATTAACCGTTTCAATGATTTACAGCAAACTTTGATTTTGCCAAGTAATAAAAAAGACTTAGAACGATTGTAAAGCTGATAGCAGACATTATATTGTGTAGGATACAAGTTAGAGATTAAATTTACTATTTATTTCGGATAACTAAGGTTGTATATTCAAATAAAATATTAATATATTTTTCTAAATAACAAATCTAACACTGATATAAGATATTGGATTCCATTTAGTGTGATTTTGAAAGTAATTTTGGGCCTATCACATAACTATTTTTATTTCTCCTTTAAAAACATAACAGTTTGAAAAATAAAACTTCTAGTTATCTTGGTCCCTATTTCTGGTAAAAAGATCTGTGGAGTTCCTCCTTTCTCATATGTTTAATGGACAAATTATACCAGTAGCGCAACCGAAAATCTACTGGGGATGCTGGGGGCTGTAGGCAAACAATCAAGGTTGTAGCCATAATTAATTCTCAAATTCTCAGAGTAGAGTGGTAGTGTGTTGAAGAGGATGGGCAGCAAAATAATTTTTTTTCAAAGAGGTTTTTCCTCCAACCAAAATGAGAGTAAAAGTACCCTACCCATTAAAAATTAAAAAATTCGGATGAACCTAGAAGCTTTTTGGAAGGGTCTTTCCTTAGGAAAATTTTGAAATTAATATGCCTCTAGAAGCTATTTAGAGTGGTCTTCACTTGGAAAATATTTTAAAATTAGATGGGCCTAGAAGTTATTTAAAGTAGTCTTCACTTGACAAATTTTTGATAAAAATATACTTATAAATGCTATTTGGAGAGATCTTTTGTATGCAAATTTTTGAAGTTGAAATCAGTTACATATTAGACTAAAAATATATATATATTAAATTCACTAAACTCTTCTTCAATGATCGATTTCATATTTAAACTTGATGTATTCTATATATTTATTAAAATTATTTGGGTCTTTGAGAAGGGGAGAGAGGGGGAGAAATTTTCCCATTCAGTCCCCTCCCCTTCCTATGGGGGCACCACTGAACTATACGTCCCTCCCTTGACCCATTTTTTTTTGTCTATTCTATTTCCCCACGGGACACATCCTTTTTCACTTTTATACCTATCTTCCTACACACCGATACAATCGAGAAAGGATTTACATCATATAAACTTTTGTGTACTCGCTCCCGTAACCCCCCTCTCCCCCTACCATAACTAACATCCCTACCCTCCTGCTCCCCATCGCAACCCTGGTAGCACAAAGCATATAAACCATCTCTTGGCCGTTTAACATACAAGAACGTTTCCTTCTTTACCACTCACACAACTTTAACTGTATTTGGCCCTGTTTTGCTTTTTTTTTTACAACCCTAGTTTATTCTTTCTTGCAATTTTTTTCTCTCTCATTCCTCTTTCTAGTTTTTACTCTATTTCCTAACCATTCCCTTCAGGCACATCTACTTTATATTCTAAGTTTTCACTTTGCTTTCCTTCTCCTCCCCCTATCTTCGCCATCCTTCTCTTTCTCTCTCCCATCCTTTTGATATCACCATTCACCCTACCTTCCCTGCACCCTCTCATACCTTATTTCTTTCTCAAGAAGAGGTAAGGGGGAAAGACACGTAACGTTCACAGCTTGTAGGGCTGTATATATTTGGCTGCTCCGTGCGTGCTCTAATATATTCTTTTCTTCACGTGGTTAGGTCCCTTGGATTCCAATTTGTGGTTGAACGCGGCCACTCTTCCGAGTGTTTGTATATATATTCTCTGAACTACCACTTTATACTGATGCTAAGCACTTCTAGAAATCAGCTGATCATCTTCTCTTTGAAATTACGATACCCTTTACCAAGAGGTGTAAGGGAAATGAAGGGAGTTGTTTGATTTATTTATAGGTTTTCTCAAGAATTTACCTCATAGCATTGACCTAAAAGTTTATTTTGGATTAATTGCATGATAACAGATGAGTGTGAAACTCCTTCCATGACGCTTGGGCCATTTAGTGCAATGCAGGAAGCATAATGAACCATAAGGAAAAAAAACGATTATGTTAATAAACAATAAACCCATAATAAATACGTAGAAACAATAGGTCTATAAAAGTAAAATATAGTAGGAAAAATATTATAATAAGTTAATGGGAAAACTGACACTATTGTATGACTGATACGTCTAAATTTTTGGATGATGCATATTTAAGTTACACTTATTTTATATGCTATTATTATTTTAAAATCACGATTAGATTGGCAGGATAGAAATAAAAAGGCCTCAAAGCAATTATAACTTAGATAATTTATTCGAATGAGATAATTATGCATTATCTCTTAATGATCTGGTTTTGATCTAAATGTAACTAGGATCATAACAAAAGCTATAACTCCAAAATAAAATATTTTCTAGCTTATGAAAACATAAATTTTATATTAAAAGTCTTAATAGCTACCATATGATTCTAGGTGTATGACTCATTTTACTGTATATTTTCGATAGAGTTTGGTAAGAATATTACATTTAGACCTGGGGTCAATAGAGTTTGGTTAGAATGTATCATTTGGACCCGAGGGTCAATAGAGTTTGTTTATAATATTATATTTGGACTCAGGGTCAATGGACTTTAGTTATAATATAACATTTGGACCCGGGGGTCAATAGAGTTTGTTTATAATATAACATTTGGACCCGGGGGTCGATAGAGTTTATTTATAATATAACATTTGGACCCGGGGGTCGATAGAGTTTATTTATAATATAACATTTGGACCCGGGGGTCAATAGAGTTTAGTTATAATATAACATTTGAACCCGTGGTTCAATAGAGTTTGTTTATAATATAACATTTGAACCCGTGGATCTATAGAGTTTGTTTATAATATAACATTTGGACCCGGGGGTCGATAGAGTTTATTTATAATATAACATTTGGACCCGGGGGTCAATAGAGTTTAGCTATAATATAACATTTGAACCCGTGGTTCAATAGAGTTTGTTTATAATATAACATTTGAACCCGTGGATCTATAGAGTTGGTTTATAATATAACATTTGGACCAGAGGGTCTATTGAGTTTAGTTATAATATAACATTTGAAACCAGGGATCAATAGAGTTTGTTTATAATATAACATTTGGACCCGGGGGTCAATATATTTTGGTTATAATATAACATTTGGACCCGAGGGTCTATGAAGTTTAGTTGTAATATAACATTTGAACCCGGGGGTCAATAGAATTTGGTTATAATATAATATTTGGATCCGAGGGTTAATAGATTTGGTTACTCTATAACATTTGGACACCGAAGTTAATAGAGTTTGGTTAGACAATTACATTTAAATATGAAGACTAAAAGCGTTGGTTGGAATATAACACATCGACAAGGGGGTTAATAGTTTGTTAGAATAAATCATTTGTACATTGAGGCTAATAGGGCAGGCTATAATGTAACATTTGGACACGGGGGTATAGTTAAGTATACTAAGCTGAGATTCGATACTAGACCGAAAAAACTATAATCCTCATCCATGAAAACGTGCTCTAGAGGTAGAAAATACCCTAGTGTGTTTGTCAGGAATGGTGAGGTCAAGGTTAGAATATATACTGTGTGTACTTCATTAGAGGAAGCTATATGTGACACAATTCACGGTTTTTCTACACACTGTAATTGTTTATTGACGTGAAGGGGGTGTAATATTTGATCTATCCCAATGGTTTTCTCAATTATTGCGATTAACGGGAGAGTGGGGGCAGGGGAAAGTAAAAATTCAGCCCCTTAATTATTACTTATTAGATTGAGACAACAACAACCCTTTTATTCATCAACCTAGCTTATTAAAAAGGTATACTTACTGCTATAAGCAAATCCTGAAATTTAATACAGTTTAATAAATTTCCCAGAGTTACAAATCTATTGCACTTTATGGCATTATTTATTATAGTAGCTAAAACCCATTTAGTCACACTTCTGATATAATTATTTAGTCAAATGGATTTTATTTTAAATTTAAAATGACATGTTGTTTAAAAAAATGTTTGATTAATTTAATAAAACAATTATAAAATTAATAGTTTTTGTTGCCTTGTATCTTAATATTTATACCCCAAAATCATATTCAAGCTAATAAAATATTGCTTCTGATAAAGTTCCCTTAGTAATATTAATAGGCTCAACCATATTTGAAAGAGTATGTTTCCTATACACGTGTGGTATAAACATACTCTGTATGTGAGGGTGTAAACTCGTATAAGATATAAGTGCTTGAAAGCAAATGATAGCTTATGCTTTAAATATGTGTCTTATGGTCTTATCCTAATTTCTGCTGATGTATAAAAATGAAATATGGTCCTCAATTTTGTGGCTCAGTAACGCCCAAACCACTAAAACGATTGTGTTTATATTTCACATAAATATGACTTGGATTTCCATTCAACATATAGACCTAAACTATAAGCAATTTATTAATAATGAATAAAATGGTTTTCTTTTACAATTTTCTGTGATCAATAGTGATCATTATTTGTATTTTACTATTGAATATATAGTTCATTTTGATGTCTTAATTGATAGCCAAAATAGACTGGAATCCAAAGAGTACTAACAGAATTTGTTTCAATCCTAAACCTAAAGATAATTTCTATTTTCTGTTGGGTGTTTTGTATTCACATAAGTAGGAAAGTCATGTTTCTTTAACAAATTAAATTTACTCATATACAACACTCAACAGCTTTATTTAATTACATCTACATTTCATTTACATAGATGATCATTCTGAAAAATATCTGAATTCTCCCATTAAATCTCAGCTTAAACTCCAGAGAAGAGAAGGAATTAATTAAATTAAATCTTATGTACTATGTGATAGCAACGTAACTTCAAGACCAATAAATTTTGCAAAGGAAATTAAGGATGCCTGGATATTTTCACCACAGGCGTATATATTTTGTTTATAATTTACCTATATTAAGACCATAACGTCTTTCGCTAGTGAGTGATTTTTTTTTCAAAATATAGAAATCTGATTCCTTGTATTATTACCATAAAATTCCTAGGATTGTGAAATCTAGAGTTTATTTATTATATATAAATTTGTGAGCCTGACAACAATCACCATTTGACCACTACTTGAGTTAACACTAAAATAATATTTTTTTATATATATTTGGCATATGTTTACGTGTATGAGAAAATATTGCGGTGTAATTCGCAGAATTATTATATTTACATTTACATTATATTGTGAGTTTGATGCCTTGAATCACGTGAATAGTAATGAGGATAGCTCCAAAATTAGAAAATATAAAATTAGAATTGCCAACATATGTAATCAAGGAAACTTGGGCATCTGACACAGGCTCTATTTTTAACTTTTAAATAAAATATTTCTATCCTTAAATCCAAGACACCAGGACAACTGGTTGTATTGAACATTCGGCTACTGTGAACTTACTTAAATTGTTCCCATTATTTAATTTTAATATAATTATGTTAACAATTCCACTTATTATGAATTATAAATTTTGGTTTAAGTGTAAATAAAAATTAAAGCGCTTGAGGAAAAAGGTTGTTTTAATATTTTAACATTTTAAAACCAAACTTTGTTGGTGTTTTAATTGAAAACTTAAAAAAAATATAGTCTTTCTACCAAAGTTCTCACTTTAGAAACAAAAAGTGAAGGTAAGATGGAATATAAAGGAGACTTACTCTAGATAATTAGAAAAATATTAATTTGTATTAATTGTATAACTAGGTTTTGTAAAATAGAAGTGGGGGAGGAAGCTAAAACTTCAAAAACAAATACAAAAATAATACCACTTCAAGGTAAAGTAGAAAATTGAAATATATTACAATCATCTACATGGACCTCCAGAGATAATCATAAAAAAAATCAAATTTTAGATTTGAATTTAGGATCCAAAAATCGAAGGCTAATCATTTCACACAAACTATTAAACAACACTATTTTTGGGAAAGAAATTCAATTTTTGCAGGTAGTTTCAGGTATCAAACTCATTATTTAACTTATGCTCTTTGCTAAACTGGCGCTCCCTTATAAAATCTGTTTTAGTAGTTATGTAAATAATTTATTTTTATTTATCTAATTATTGATATTAGTTTAATATCCTGTTTTCTAAGGAATGCGTTCATTTGTGCACAGAGTGTTTGGGCTGATTAATCTATCATTTTAAAGATTGTAGAAATATATAGTACGGAAATCTGCACGGACTTTCTCGCTCTATTGTTTAAAAAATGGAGATATTTACTAAAAACTCCTAATATAGTATGTAAAACGAAATAATATACACTAGTAAAACCTAGCATAAATTGCACTAACTTGATGTAAAACATTTTTTGAATCCTGGGTTAAAATTTTATAGTTTTATTTTTAAGGAATTAATGTACTTGTATGTTTGGATCGATAAAAAAAATCAATATTGGGTCCACAAGGGTCAACAATTTGTATTAATTTTTCAACTTCCTGTTAAAATTTTCTACATTTTACTAGGTGTTGCAAACCTTCATGCCATCGCATTGCTATTAAATTCCTCATTTATAAATTTTGACCAATAAAAAATGTAAATATTAACTATTGAGTCTAAAATGGAGATAGATCATTGTTGTACAAACATTTCTCTTAAGGGGTTTAAGGAAAAACAAAAAACTTGTTGAAAGACTGACTTATACTTAATTACTCTATGGTATTGGAGAATTATTGCTTTAGAACTTAGGTGTTATCTCTTTACAACTAAAGCTCACAAAATTGTATCAATATATTTTCCGATATCTCAGAAACTGTTGGTTTTATACAAATATATTTCATATAAAAGATTTTTATTTTTAATAGTACTAAAATTATGCAATGAAAATGTATTAATATCTCAAATAGTTGCGGAGATACGGAAGTTTTTGCTTTTGTAAAGTACCCTGAAATTAACTTTCATAGAAAAATGAAAATAGCCATTTTATATATAAATTATAATCTTAATCAATGCCAAGATACGAATCATAATTAAAATCGTTAGTCAATTTTGAGAAATTTGATTTTTTCTTATTTCGCCCTTTATTAAACTACTCTTAATTTTAAGTTCAAACAGACACATAGACAGATAATATTGCAAAGACTTTTTAGGATTCAGGGGCGTCATGAAATGTAAAAGTCCATCAACTTTTCATGTTAGAATTTTTTAAGGTTGCAATACTCTACCCTTTGTGTACGAAAAGTTAAATATAAATATTTGCGCGTAGCTTGGAATGTATTAGTTTTATAAGATTATAATTCGAATAAAATATTTGTATTATAAATATATCTACATATTTGCAATGAAAAGTAATTTCACATCTCAAATTGTTTCGGAGATATTATAAAATAATGATAATTTACACAAAGCCCTTAAAGTAATATTGTCGAAATATTGAGAGTAGCCAATTTGTTTATAATATTTAGAAATGTTTAGAAATGAGATTTAATCAGAATCGTTAAATCCGATTTTGAAAAATTCTAATTTTTTTCTGTTTGACCTTCAGTAAACCACCCTTAATTTTAGGTTTAGATATCCAATTCCTAACTGCCTCGGGGTATTCCTACTAAAACCCTAGATACCAAGATTTAGCCTGATTGGTAAATATTTTAGGCTCTAGTTGGAGGTACAGACAAACAGACAGAAATTCAAAAACCACTTTTTCGGATTCGGAGGGTTATGAAACGTCGAGATCCATCAAAATTTCGAGTTAGATTTTTTGACGATCACAATACTTTTTCTACCTGTAAGATAGTGAGAAAGTAGAACGTGTATTGATTGACAAATTTGGTTTGGGAGGCTAATAGTTATTTGGTTATTGCAAGAGAATATATTATATTAATAGTGCAGCCAAATGATGAACATCCTAATTTGATATGTTTAGCTGCATGAATAATTCGAAAACTTTAAAACTCCATAAAAATCTAAAATTTGACCTGTTGATAATTCCTATGAAAGTTTTTAGTAATCAAAGTCTAGTAAAGTAAAATAAATTAATATGTAAAATGGTATATTTAAATTAAAGAATCGCGTTAGGCCATAATAGTTAAAAACTAATAATTATATATTTAAACTGTATATTTTTACAGTGCAGTTGTACTGTACATTGTAAAGTTCTATGTGACTTTAATTTAGTTTAAAATTTTTACTTTTAATCATTTATTCTCTGCCACTCTTATTTATATTTAATAGCATCAAAAAGCAAACGTTCAAATACGGTTCATAGAGAATTAACAAATTAATCTTCAAGATAATCGTCAACTTTTAAAACCTGTGCTCATTATATCTTTACTTTGAAATTGTGTATTAGTCTGCTTACTTTTAACGTTTTCTAGCACAATTTAAACCAATTAAGGTCTTATATTTAAACAGAATTTTAAATTTGGCCACTTTTAACCGTGGTTACTTGAAAATACTAAACCTTCATCATTAATATTTATTCATACTGAAGGATGGGTACACCTGCTAGTATACCATATAAATAGCTGATTAGACATAATTAGCTATAATCGGGGATGAGTAATTATTTATATCAATAGTTGAATAGACATTTGTGAATTATTTTTGTATGTCGGTTTTCAGAGACCATTATTTCAACCAGATACCTTCTGAGAGGAATCAAAGATAAAACTTATGATAGTCATGAATATTTCCTAATAAATTGTTCAAATTATACATTTACCACCAAAAACTAGATAATTATTGTTTTTAAACTCGACGAATGCTTTTTTTTTCTGACGCATAATCACTCATTTGTGATCGCAAAATTGTCAAAAAGTAAATGTGGCTTTTTTTTTTAAGGTGAATCTTGTGTTTTATAGCTTGAAATTCGTTGTCAAGACCAGTTTTATACTTCCTGCTCCGCACCCAGAGTAATGTCTCAAGCCGCCACTGTTCCCTGAAATAGACACCTAAGCAAGGTTTATGTAGCGGGTACCAGGTCTTTGTGGCGGACTTGTATGGTTTCTCCACAATGTCAGCGAATCTTGCGCGAGCTAAGAGCTGTCTGATGAAGCTGTCTTAAGCCCTACCTACCACTCTCTATCACCATTCTCTTCTCTTCCATCGTCCGATCCTTTTTAGAAGAGCTACCAACTAAGAGGATTTATCTAAGAAAAGAAAATGGAAAAAAACAACTTAAAAAAAATAAACCTTTAGCGACATTCATTTGGCTTTATAGGTGGTGAGAAGACAAAGATTAAAAAAATATTCACTCAATTTTTATACTGAAAAATGAAAGAGCGTTTAATCTCTATTGGTGGAATTTGTTTTTGGGAATGACGAAATCAAAATGTATACGGTATTACCAAAGGTTAGTATGTAGCCATAGTGATCTTAAATATTTTAACAGATTAACGGAATTTACCTGCTTTAGCTGCCACATGGTCCAACGCATTACTCTCGCAGTAGAATGGACTGACGATGACGGGGAGATCGAGGTTTGAGTCTCGGCCGTGTGTATTGAGGGCGGCATTTCCTAAAAGACGTTTCTACTCTGCCTTCACAAAAATGCGGGTACACCTCCTATACATATTACTTTCCTAATCCCTATAAACGTTAGCGTAATTATTAAATAGGCGTACAACACGAACTGGTAGTAAGACGTGGTACTAAAAAAAAATCTCAGTTTATATTAGATACGGGTTGGGTCGTTTCTTCGATAACTGAAATATTTGGTTATTTACTTAAGAACTAAAAACTGTATATATATAATCCTATTAAATCAGTTCTTTATTCCTCGGTTTTTAGTTAATTAAGTGAAAGAAAGTTCAATGAACTTAATATAATTGATTATTTGTCTATGAGTATATGTTTAATGTTTAACTGAAGGTGGAGATTTACTTTGGTTACGGACACAACAGTTTTTGTAGACATATTGTCAGTAAATATGTACGTCAAAAACTAAACCAGGACACATAATAATCAACGTCTAAGATACATGACTCGTAACCCAAATTGTGGAAATATTAACCATTATAAATGTACCGTTGGCCCTGGGGACGCCCAAATATATTAATCGTGCATCCTTTCTGTAGAAGATTTTTCCAAGTCTTGATGAAATGATTCGATGGTGATAGGGAATATGAGGGTGCGAAACCATTAGAAACCCGTAAACATAACTTAAGCCTAACTAACCAAATGATCTGCTGACTATTTGGGTAATTACCTCTTTCGGTAAGAATACCTAAGGTACCAACTGGGAATCAAACCCGAGATATCTAGGCTTGTAGCCAAGTGAACTGACCACTACACCATGAGGCCGGTAACTAGGGCATTTATATCGTAACCGGGACTATTGGCTTAGCGTACCAATTTTCTACCATGACGATTATCCAGGATTTGCTTCGTGAGTTAGGTAATTTTTCCCTTATCACTTAAGTCAGACTCATGATTGACGAACATAAATCATCAGTGACTGTGATTCAATAATAGCCTTAGAAGTGGTCTAGGACAACTGGAGCCAAGACAACAGAGAGCCAGTGAAAAAACGTAGTGATTGTTTTTTTTACGTAAATATTAATTTATGGAGTTGTTTAAAAAAATAATAGAGGAACCTTAATTTGTTTGTATTTATTGAATTAAACAAACTAGTATTTTAATTTTTTTAAACTAAACCCATAAAAAAAGGACATGAAAATAACTATCTTAACCTAACGTTAGTTTGTTGATTTTTTTACAACAAAAATCCACATATTTAATACCAAGCTAAAAGAATAAATAAAAACAAATTAAAGTATCTCTGTTCATATTAGTTTTAAAATCACTCTAAAAATGTTTATATACGTAAAAAAAACATTCATTACGTTTTTATATCTTCACCCAGTTGTCTTGGCACCCAGTCTTGCCAGCGCCCAGTTGACTGCGCCCAGTTGTCCGTATCCCCTTCAGGAGAAAATGAAATCACAACTCAATCACAAATTTTGACTAAAACTATAAAAGAAGTTATATCCTGAGCACAAGACGAATCCTGGCTAACTCAGCGGTAAGGGAATATACACGATAATATTAAGGTCACGGGTGTGATTTCCCATTTCAGGAGTAACTTTTTAGATAGATATATTAAATTAAGTTGAACATTAGTGTGTTATATTTCGGTGACCTGTCGTTTTAGAGGTAAGGTGTCAAACCTCTGTGTTGGGGGTCCGGGGCTCAATCCTCGGTCCAGGTACAGATTTATCTGATTGTAAGACCCTTCCTTCACCTCTGAAAATACGTGTGTTAATCACAGCTTGTGAATTTGTGGAATACCAGGCCTCCACCGTGGTTCGGATCCCACGTTAAGCTGTAGGTCCTCCATTTTATCTCACAATGACCCTATCATTACAAATTAACGTAAGTGCGTACAACCCAAACAGGTAGTAAGACATGGTGCTAATATTAATAATAATATATCAACGGTTTATAAATATATGATTGACGTTTTAATTGTTTATCTGCTACTGACTTTTAACAATGATCTCATGCTTTAAAATTCAAATATGTCAATATACTTGATTTTGGTGACAAAGAAGTGTGACTTCGAATCCCAATTTGATATTTCTCTAAATTTTCTTATTTATCTTCTATATTTTCCCTGAAATATTTACAACCCGAACTTATAAGCAAATATTTAGTGGGATAAGAAGTAATTTTCGTAGGATAAAAGTTATTTTGTAATGCTACATTTACGAGTAAATAAGCGAGACAAAAATGTTCCAGTTTCTGTTATTTTGTGAAATCTTAAAACCGTGAAATTAAATAATAGAACAAACATCCAAACTGTATCTGTAAAAA